>JAXIVJ010000255.1:0-305516 GCA_036785665.1 Chirona hameri | reverse complement strand
CTCCTTATAACCAGACTGCTCCCCTAACAGCGGACCTCCCTCTATCGAGCGACTGCTCCCCTGACAGCTAACCTCCCCCTGACCAGACTGCTCCCCTGGCAGCGGACCTCCCTCAAACCAGCGACTGCTCCACTGACAGCGGACTTCTATGAAACCAGCGACTGCTTCCCTGACAGCAGACCTTTATCAAACCAGCGACTGTTCCCCTGACAGCGGACCTCCCTCTAACCAGAGTACTCCCCAGACAGCGGTCCTTCCTCTAACCAGACTACTCGCCTGACATCGGACCTCCCTCTAACCAGACTGCTCCCCTGACAGCTAACCTCTCTGTAACCAGCGACTGCTCCCCTGACAGCGGACCTCCCTCTAACCAGACTGCTCTCCTGACAGCTAACCTCCATCTAACCAGACTGCTCCCCTGACAGCTAACCTCCCTCTAACCAGCGACTGCTCCCCTGACAGCGGACCTCCCTCGAACCAGACTGCTCCCCTGACAGCGGATCTCCCTCTAACCAGACTGCTCCCCTGACAGCTAACCTCCCTCTAACCAGACTTCTCCCCTGACAGCAAACCTCTAGCAAACCAGCGACTGCTCCCCTGACAGCTAACCTCCCTCTAACGAGCGACTGCTCCCCCTGACAGCGGACCTCCCTCTAACCAGACTGCTCCCCTTACAGCTAACCTCCCTCTAACCAGACTGCTCCTCTGACAGCGGACCTCCCTCTAACCAGACTGCTCCCCTGACAGCTAACCTCCCTTTAACAAGCGACTGCTCCCCTGACAGCGGACCTCCCTCTAACCAGACTGCTCCCATGACAAGCTAACCTCCCTCTAACCAGACTGTTTTCCTGACAGCGGACCTCCCCTAACCAGACTGCTCCCCTGCCAGCTAACCTCCCTCTAACGAGCGACTGCTCCCCTGACAGCGGACCTCCCTCTAACCAGGCTGCTCCCATGGCAGCGGACCTCCCTCTAACCAGACTGCTCCCCTGACAGCTAACCTCCCTCTAACCAGACTGCTCCCTTGACAGCGGACCTCCCTCTAACCAGACTGCTCCACTGACAGCTAACCTCCCTCTAACCAGACTACTCCCCTGGCAGCGGACCTCCCTCTAACCAGCGACTGTTCCCCTGACAGCGGACTTCCCTCTAACCAGACTGCTCTCCTGACATTGGACCTCCCTCTAACCAGAATACTCCCCTGACAGCTAACCTCCCTCTAACCAGACTACTCCCCTGACAGCGGACCGCCCTCTAACCAGACTGCTCCCCTGACAGCAGACCTCCCTCTAACCAGCGACTGCTCCCCTGACAGCTAACCTTCCTCTAACCAGACTACTCCCTGACAGCGGACCTCCCTCTAACCAGACTGCTCCCCTGACAGCTAACCGCCCTCTAACCAGACTGTTTTTCTCACAGCGGACCTCCCTCTAACCAGACTGCTCCCCTGCCAGCTAACCTCCCTCTAACGAGCGACTGCTTCCCTGACAGCGGACCTCCCTCTAACCAGACTGCTCCCCTGACAGCGGACCGCCCTCTAATGAGACTACTCCCCTGACAGCTAACCTCCCTCTAACCAGACTGCTCCTCTGACAGCGGACCTCCCTCTAACCAGACTGCTCCCCTGACAGATAACCTCCCTCTAACGAGCGACTGCTCTCCTGACAGCGGACCTCCCTCTAACCAGACTGCTCCCCTGACAGCGGGCCTCCCTCCAACCAGACTGCTCCCCTGACAGCGGACCTCCCTCTAACCAGACTGCTCCCCTGACAGCTAACCTCCCTCTAACGAGCGATTGCTCCTGTAACAGCGGACCTCCCTTTAACCAGACTGCTCCCCTGACAGCGGACCTCCGTCTAACCAGACTGCTCCCCTGACAGCTAACCTCCCTCTAACCAGACTACTCCCCTGACAGCGGATCTCCCTCTAACCAGACTGCTCCCCTGACAGCTAACCTCCCTCTAACCAGCGGCTGTTCCCCTGACAGCGGACCTCCCTCTAACGAGCGACTGTTCCCCTGACAGCTAACCTCCCTCTAACCAGGACTGCTCCCCTGACAGCTAACCTCCCTCTAACGAGCGACTGCTCCCCTGCCGCTAACCTCCCTCTAACCAGACTACTCCCCTGATAGCAGACCTCCCTCTAACCAGACTGCTTCCCTGACAGCGGACCTCCCTCTAACCAGACTGCTCCACTGCAAGCTAACCTCCCTCTAACCAGCAACAGCTCCCCTGACAGCGGACCTCCCTCTAACGAGCGACTGCTCCCCTGACAGCGGACCTCTATCAAACCAGACTCCTCCCATGACAGCGGACCTCCCTCTAATCAGACTGCTCCCCTGACAGCGGACCTCCCTCTAACCAACGACTGCTCCCCTGATAGCTAATCTCCCTGTAACCATACTACTCCCCTGACAGCGGACCTCCCTCTAACGAGCGACTGCTCCCCCTGACAGCGGACCTCCCTCTAACCAGACTGCTCCACTGACAGCTAACCTCCCTCTAACCAGACTACTCCCCTGACAGCGGACCTCCCTCTAACCAGACTGCTCCCCTGGCAGCTATCTTCTCTCTAACGAGACTGCTCCCCTGGCAGCTAACCTCCCTCTAACGAGCGACTACTCCCCTGACAGCGGACCTCCCTCTAACCAGACTGCTCCCCTGACAGCAGACCTCCTTCTAACCAGACTGCTCCCCTGACAGCGGACCTCCCTCTAACCAGCGACTGCTCCCCTGACAGCGGACCTCCCTCTAACCAGACTGCTCCTCTGACAGCAGACCTCCCTCTAACCAGCGACTGCTCCCCTGACAGCGGACCTCCCTCTAACCAGCGACTGCTCCCCTGACAGGTGACCTCCCTCTAACCAGACTGATGCCCTGAGAGGTAACCTCCCTCTAACCAGTCTACTCACCTGACAGCGGACCTCCCTCTAACCAGACTGCTCCCCTGACAGCTAACCTCCCTCTAACCAGTCTGCTTTTCTGACAGCGAACCTCCCTCTAACCAGCGACTGTTCCCCTGACAGCGGACCTCCCTCTAACCAGACTGGTCCCCTGGCAGCGGACCTCCCTCTAACCAGCGACTGCTCCCCTGACAGCTAGCCTCCCTCTAACCAGACTAATCCCCGATAGCGGACCTCCCTCTAACCAGACTCCTCCCCTGACAGCTAACCTCCCTCTAACGAGCGACTGCTCCCCTGACAGCGGACCTCCCTCTAACCAGACTGCTCCCCTGACAGCGGACCTCCCTCTAACCAGACTGCTCCCCCTGACAGCGGAACTCCCTCTAACCAGCGACTGCGCCCCTGACAGCGGATCTCACTCTAACCAGACTTCTCCCCTGACAGCGGACCTCCCTCTAACCAGCGACTGCTCCCCTGACAGCGGACCTCCCTCTTACCAGCGACTGCTCCCCTGACAGCGGACCTCTATCAAACCAGCGACTGCTCCCCTGACAGCGGACCTCCCTCCAACGAGCGACTGCTCCCCTGACAGCGGACCTCCCTCTAACCAACGACTGCTCCCCTGACAGCTAACCTCCCTCTAACCAGCCACTGCTCCCCTGACAGCGGACCTCCCTCTAATGAGCGACTGCTCCCCTGACAGCGGACCTCCCTTTAACCAGCGACTGCTCCCCTGACATCGGACCCCTTTCTAACCAGCGACTGGTCCCCTGACAGCGGACCTCTATCAAACCAGCGACTGCTCCCCTGACAGCGGACCTCCCTCTAACGAGCGACTGCTCCCCTGACAGCGGACCTCCCTCTAACCAGCGACTGCTCCACTGACAGCGGGCCTCTATCAAACCAGCGACTGCTCCCTTGACAGCTAACCTCCCTCTAACCAGCGACTGCTCCCCTGACAGCGGACCTCCCTCTAACGAGCGACTGCTCCCCTGACAGCGGACCTCCCTCTAACCAGCGACTGCTCCCCTGACAGCGGACCTCCCTCTAACCAGCGACTGCTCCCCTGACAGCGGACCTCCCTCTAACGAGCTACTGCTCCCCTGACAGCGGGACCTCCCTCTAACCAGACTGCTCCCCTGACAGCGGACCTCCTTCTAACCAGACTGCTCCCCTAACAGCGGACCTCCCTCTATCGAGCGACTGCTCCCCTGACAGCTAACCTCCCTCTGACCAGACTGCTCCCCTGGCAGCGGACCTCCCTCAAACCAGCGACTGCTCCACTGACAGCGGACTTCTATCAAACCAGCGACTGCTCCCCTGACAGCGGACCTTTATCAAACCAGCGACTGCTCCCCTGACAGCGGACCTCCCTCTAACCAGACTACTCCCCAGACAGCGGAACTTCCTCTAACCAGACTACTCGCCTGACAGCGGACTTCCCTCTAACCAGACTGCTCCCCTGACAGCGGGCCTCCCTCTAATTAGACTATTCCCCTGACAGCGGACCTCCTTCTAACCAGACTACTCCCCTGACAGCGGACCTCCCTCTAACCAGACTGCTCCCCTGACAGTTAACCTCCCTCTAACCAGCGCCTGCTCCCCTGACAGCGGACCTCCCTCTAACGAGCGACTGCTCCCCTGACAGCGGACCTCCCTCTAACCAACGACTGCTCCCCTGACAGCGGGCCTCTATCAAACCAGCGACTGCTCCCTTGACAGCTAACCTCCCTCTAACCAGCGACTGCTCCCCTGACAGCGGACCTCCCTCTAACGAGCGACTGCTCCCCTGACAGCGGACCTCCCTCTAACCAGCGACTGCTCCCCTGACAGCGGACCTCCCTCTAACCAGCGACTGCTCCCCTGACAGCGGACCTCCCTCTAACGAGCTACTGCTCCCCTGACAGCGGACCTCCCTCTAACCAGACTGCTCCCCTGACAGCGGACCTCCTTCTAACCAGACTGCTCCCCTAACAGCGGACCTCCCTCTATCGAGCGACTGCTCCCCTGACAGCTAACCTCCCTCTGACCAGACTGCTCCCCTGGCAGCGGACCTCCCTCAAACCAGCGACTGCTCCACTGACAGCGGACTTCTATCAAACCAGCGACTGCTCCCCTGACAGCGGACCTTTATCAAACCAGCGACTGCTCCCCTGACAGCGGACCTCCCTCTAACCAGACTACTCCCCAGACAGCGGACCTTCCTCTAACCAGACTACTCACCTGACAGCGGACTTCCCTCTAACCAGACTGCTCCCCTGACAGCGGGCCTCCCTCTAATTAGACTATTCCCCTGACAGCGGACCTCCTTCTAACCAGACTACTCCCCTGACAGCGGACCTCCCTCTAACCAGACTGCTCCCCTGACAGCTAACCTCCATCTAACCAGACTGCTCCCCTGACAGCTAACCTCTCTCTAACCAGCGACTGCTCCCCTGACAGCGGACCTCCCTCTAACGAGCGATTACTCCCCTGACAGCGGACCTCTATCAAACCAGCGACTGCTCCCCTGACAGCGGACCTCCGTCTAACCAGCGACTGCTCCCCTGGCAGGTGACCTCTATCAAAACAGCGACTGCTCCACTGACAGCGGACCTCTATGAAACCAGCGACTGCTCCCCTGACAGCGGACCTCCCTATAACCAGACTACTCCACTGACAGCGGACCTCCCTCTAACCAGCGACTGCTCCCCTGACAGCGGACCTCCCTCTAACCATTGACTGCTCCTCTGACAGCGGACCTCCCTCTGACCAGACTGCTCCCCTGACAGCGGACCTCCCTCTAACCAGACTGCTCTCCTGACAGTTAACCTCCATCTAACCAGACTGCTCCCCTGACAGCTAACCTCCCTCTAACCAGCGACTGCTCCCCTGACAGCGGACCTCCCTCGAACCAGACTGCTTCCCTGACAGCGGACCTCCCTCTAACCAGACTGCTCCCCTGACAGCGGACCTCTAGCAAACCAGCGACTGCTCCCCTGACAGCTAACCTCCCTCTAACCAGCGACTACTCCCCTGACAGCGGACCTCTATCAAACCAGCGACTGCTCCCCTGACAGCAGACCTCCCTCTAACCAGCGACTGCTCCCCTGGCAGGGGACCTCTATCAAACCAGTGACTGCTCCACTGACAGCGGACCTCTATGAAACCAGCGACTGCTCCCCTGACAGCGGACCTCCCTCTAACCAGACTACTCCACTGACAGCGGACCTCCCTCTAACCAGCGACTGCTCCCCTGACAGCGGACCTCCCTCTAACGAGCGACTGCTCCCCTGACAGCGGACCTCCCTCTAACCAGACTGCTCCCTTGACAGCGGACCTCCCTCTAACGAACGACTGCTCCCCTGACAGCGGACCTCCCTCTAACCAGACTGCTCCCCTGACAGCGGACCTCCCTCTAACCAGCGACTGCTCCACTGACAGCTAACCTCCCTCTAACCAGACTACTCCCCTGACAGCGGACCTCCCTCTAACCAGCGACTGCTCCTCTGACAGCGGACCTCCCTCTAACCAGACTGCTCCCCTGACAGCGGACCTCCCTTTCACCAGCGACTGCTCCACTGACAGCGGACCTCCCTCTAACCAGCGACTGCTCCCCTGACAGCGGACCTCCCTCTAACGAGCGACTGCTCCCCTGACAGCGGACCTCCCTCTAACCAGCGACTGCTCGCCTGACAGCGGACCTCCATCTAACCAGCGACTGCTCCCCTGACAGCGGACCTCCCTCTAACGAGCGACTGCTCCCCTGACAGCGGATCTCCCTCTAACCAGCGACTGCTCCCCTGACAGCGGACCTTTATCAAACCAGCGACTGCTCCCCTGACAGCTAACCTCCCTCTAACCAGCGACTGCTCCCCTGACAGCGGAACTCCCTCTAACGAGCGACTGCTCCCCTGACAGCGGACCTCCCTCTAACGAGCTACTGCTCCCCTGACAGCAGGCCTCTCTCGAACCAGACTGCTCCCCTGACAGCGGACCTCCCTCTAACCAGACTGCTCCCCTGACAGCTAACCTCCCTCTAACCAGACTGCTCCCCTGACAGCGGACCTCTAGCAAACCAGCGACTGCTCCCCTGACAGCTAACCTCCCTCTAACCAGACTACTCCCCTGACAGCGGACCTCCCTCTAACCATTGACTGCTCCTCTGACAGCGGACCTCCCTCTGACCAGACTGCTCCCCTGACAGCGGACCTCCCTCTAACCAGACTACTACCCTGACAGCGGACCTCCCTCTAACCAGACTACTCTCCTGACAGCGGATTTCCCTCTAACCAGCGACTGCTCCCCTGACAGCTAAACTCCCTCTAACCAGCGACTGCTCCTCTGACAGCAGAGCTCCCTCTAACCAGCGACTGCTCCCCTCCCAGCGGACCTGCCTCTAACCAGCGACTGCTCCCCTGCAGCAGACCTCCCTCTAACCAGCGAATGCTCCCCTGACAGGTAACCTCCCTCTAACCAGCGACTACTCCCCTGACAGCGGACTTCCCTCTAACCAGACTGCTCTCCTGACAGCGGACCTCCCTCTAACCAGAATACTCCCCTGACAGCTAACCTCCCTCTAACCAGACTACTCCCCTGACAGCGGACCTCCCTCTAACCAGACTGCTCCCCTGACAGCGGACCTCCCTCTAACCAGCGACTGCTCCCCTGACAGCTAACCTCCCTCTAACCAGACTATTCCCTGACAGCGGACCGCTCTCTAATGAGACTACTCCCCTGACTGCTAACCTCCTTCTACCCAGACTGCTCCTCTGACAGCGGACCTCCCTCTAACCAGATTGCTCCCCTGACAGCTAACCTCCCTCTAACGAGCGACTGCTCTCCTGACAGCGGACCTCCCTCTAACCAGACTGCTCCCCTGAAAGCGGACCTCCCTCTAACCAGACTGCTCCCCTGACAGCGGACCTCCCTCTAACCAGACTGCTCCCCTGACAGCTAACCTCCCTCTAACGAGCGACTGCTCCTCTAACAGCGGACCTCCCTTTAACCAGACTGCTCCCCTGTCAGCGGACCTCCGTCTAACCAGACTGCTCCCCTGACAGCTAACCTCCCTCTAACCAGACTATTCCCCTGACAGCGGACCTCCCTCTAACCAGACTGCTCCCCTGACAGCTAACCTCCCTCTAACGAGCGACTGCTCCCCTGCCGCTAACCTCCCTCTAACCAGACTACTCCCCTGATAGCAGACCTCCCTCTAACCAGACTGCTCCCCTGACAGCGGACCTCCCTCTAACCAGACTGCTCCCCTAACAGCGGACCTCCCTCTAACCAGACTGCTCCCCTGACAGCTAACCTCTCTCTAACCAGACTGCTCCACTGAGAGCTAACCTCCCTCTAACCAGACTATTCCCCTGACAGCGGACCTCCCTCTTACGTGCGACTGCTCCCCTGACAGCGGGCATCCCTGTAACCAGACTGCTCCCCTGACAGCTAACCTCCCTCTAACCAGCGACTGCTCCCCTGGCAGCGGAACTCCCTCTAACCAGCGACTGCTCCCCTCACAGCGGACTTCCCTCTAACCAGCGACTGCTCCCCTGACAGCGGACCTCCCTCTAACGAGCTACTGCTCCCCTGACAGCGGACCTCCCTCTAACCAGACTGCTCCCCTGACAGCGGACCTCCCTCTAACCAGACTATTCCCCTGACAGCGGACCTCCTTCTAACCAGACTACTCCCCTGACAGCGGACCTCGCTCTAACCAGACTGCTCCCCTGACAGCTAACCTCCCTCTAACCAGCGACTGCTCCCCTGACAGCGGACCTCCCTCTCACCAGACTGCTCCCCTGACAGCTAACCTCCATCTAACCCGACTGCTCCCCTGACAGCGGACCTCCCTCTAACCAGCGACTGATCCCCTTACAGCGTACCTCCCTGTAACCAGCGACTGCTCCCCTGACAGCGGACCTCTATCAAACCAGCGACTGCTCCCCTGACAGCGGACCTCCCTCCAACGAGCGACTGCTCCCCTGACAGCGGACCTCCCTCTAAACAACGACTGCTCCCCTGACAGCTAACCTTCCTCTAACCAGCCACTGCTCCCCTGACAGCGGACCTCCCTCTAATGAGCGACTGCTTCCCTGACAGCGGACCTCCCTTTAACCAGCGACTGCTCCCCTGACATCGGACCTCCCTCTAACCAGCGACTGCTCCCCTGACAGCGGACCTCTATCAAACCAGCGACTGCTCCCAAGACAGCGGACCTCCCTCTAACGAGAGACTGCTCCCCTGACAGCGGACCTCCCTCTAACCAGCGACTGCTCCCCTGACAGCGGACCTCTATCAAACCAGCGACTGCTCCCTTGACAGCTACCCTCCCTCTAACCAGCGACTGCTCCCTGGACAGCGGACCTCCCTCTAACGAGCGACTTCTCCCCTGACAGCGGACCTCCCTCTAACCAGCGACTGCTCCCCTGACAGCGTACCTCCCTCTAACCAGCGACTGCTCCCCTGACAGCGGACCTCCCTCTAACGAGCTACTGCTCCCCTGACAGCGGACCTCCCTCTAACCAGACTGCTCCCCTGACAGCGAAACTCCTTCTAACCAGACTGCTCCCCTAACAGCGGACCTCCCTCTATCGAGCAACTGCTCCCCTGACAGCTAACCTCCCTCTGACCAGACTGCTCCCCTGGCAGCGGACCTCCCTCAAACCAGCGACTGCTCCACTGACAGCGGACTTCTATCAAACCAGCGACTGCTCCCCTGACAGCGGACCTTTATCAAACCAGCGACTGCTCCCCTGACACCGGACCTCCCTCTAACCAGACTACTCCCCAGACAGCGGACCTTCCTCTAACCAGACTACTCGCCTGACAGCGGACTTCCCTCTAACCAGACTGCTCCCCTGACAGCGGACCTCCCTCTAACCAGACTATTCCCCTGACAGCGGACCTCCTTCTAACCAGATTACTCCCCTGACAGCGGACCTCCCTCTAACCAGACTGCTCCCCTGACAGTTAACCTCCCTCTAACCAGCGACTGCTCCCCTGACAGCGGGCCTCCCTCTAAACAGACTGCTCTTCTGACAGCTAACCTCCATCTAACCAGACTGCTCCCCTGACAGCTAACCTCCCTCTAACCAGACTGCTCCCCTGACAGCGGACCTCTAGCAAACCAGCGACTGCTCCCCTGACAGCTAACCTCCCTCTAACCAGCGACTGCTCCCCTGACAGCGGACCTCCCTCTAACGAGCGACTACTCCCCTGACAGCGGACCTCTATCAAACCAGCGACTGCTCCACTGACAGCGGACCTCTATCAAACCAGCGACTGCTCCCCTGACAGCGGACCTCCCTCTAACCAGACTACTCCACTGACAGCGGACCTCCCTCTAACCAGCGACTGCTTCCCTGACAGCTAACCTCCCTCTAACCAGACTACTCTCCTGACAGCGGACCTCCCTGTAACGAGCGACTGCTCCCCTGACAGCGGACCTCCCTCTAACCAGACTGCTCCCCTGACAGCGGACCTCTATCAAACCAGCGACTGCTCCCCTGACAGCGGACCTCCCTCTAACCAGACTGCTCCCCTGACAGCGGACCTCCCTCTAACCAGCGACTGCTCCCCTGACAGCTAACCTCCCTCTAACCAGACTACTCCCCTGACAGCGGACCTCCCTCTAACGAGCGACTGCTCCCTGACCGCGGACCTCCCTCTAACCAGACTGCTCCACTGAGAGCTAACCTCCCTCTAACCAGACTATTCCCCTGACAGCGGCCCTCCCTCTTACGTGCGACTGCTCCCCTGACAGCGGGCATCCCTCTAACCAGACTGCTCCCCTGACAGCTAACCTCCCTCTAACCAGCGACTGCTCCCCTGACAGCGGACCTCCCTCTAACCAGCGACTGCTCCCCTCACAGCGGACTTCCCTCTAACCAGCGACTGCTCCCCTGACAGCGGACCTCCCTCTAACGAGCTACTGCTCCCCTGACAGCGGACCTCCCTCTAACCAGACTGCTCCCCTGACAGCGGACCTCCCTCTAACCAGACTGCTCCCCTAACAGCGGACCTCCCTCTATAGAGCGAATGCTCCCCTGACAGCTAACCTCCCTCTGACCAGACTGCTCCCCTGGCAGCGGAACTCCCTCAAACCAGCGACTGCTCCACTGATAGCGGACTTGTATACAAACCAGCGACTGCTCTCCTGACAGCGGACCTTTATCAAACCAGCGACTGCTCCCCTGACAGCGGACCTCCCTCTAACCAGCGACTGCTCCCCTCACAGCGGACTTCCCTCTAACCAGCGACTGCTCCCCTGACAGCGGACCTCCCTCTAACGAGCTACTGCTCCCCTGATAGCGGACCTCCCTCTAACCAGACTGCTCCCCTGACAGCGGACCTCCCTCTAACCAGACTGCTCCCCTAACAGCGGACCTCCCTCTATAGAGCGACTGCTCCCCTGACAGCTAACCTCCCTCTGATCAGACTGCTCCCCTGGCAGCGAAACTCCCTCAAACCAGCGACTGCTCCACTGACAGCGGACTTTTATCAAACCAGCAACTGCTCCCCTGACAGCGGACCTTTATCAAACCAGCGACTGCTCCCCTGACAGCGGACCTCCCTCTAACCAGACTGCTCCCCTGACAGCGGACCTCCCTCTAACCAGAATGCTCCACTGACAGCTAACCTCCCACTAACCAGACTAACCTAACCAAAATCTAACGCAAATAACGCAAATCGCAAATCTAACGAGATTTGCATATCATGCTCCAGCGTTGTACAACGCACTGCCTGCCGGTGTCACCGAAATGACACAGAGATGCTTTGTTCGTGCTGTGAAGGCACATCTGACAACCGCTGGCGATACAGGACGTCGCTGAATGTGTTTGTGTGTGTTTATGTGTGTGTGTGTGTGTTTGTGGCATATGTCTCGTTTTTTGGACCTGCATGTTTCTATTCCTGTACCGTTTGACTCGGGGTGGTAATAGCCACGACTTATTGTGGATAACCCTACGATCGTAATACAATACAATACAATACAATACAGACTACTCCCCGACAGCGGACCTCCCTCTAACCAGACTGCTCCCCTGACAGCTAACCTCTCTCTAACCAGACTGCTCCCCTGACAGCGGACCTCCCTCTAACCAGACTGCTCTCTTGACAGCGGACCTCCCTCTAACCAGCGACTGCTCCCCTGACAGTGGACCTCCCTCTAACCAGACTGCTCCACTGACAGCTAACCTCTCTCTAACCAGACTGTTCCCCTGACAGCTAACCTCCCTCTAACCAGCGACTGCTCCCCTGACAGCGGACCTCCCTCTAACCAGACTACTCCCCTGACAGCGGACCTCCCTCTAACTAGCGACTGCTCCCCTGACAGATAACCTCCTTCTAACCAGGCTACTCCCCTGACAGCGGACCTCCCTCTAACCAGACTGCTCCCCTGACAGCGGACCTCTATCAAACCAGCGACTTTTCCCCTGACAGCGGACCTCCCGCTAACCAGACTGCTCCCCTGACAGCTAACCTGCCTCTAACCAGCGGCTGCTCCCCTGACAGCGGACCTCCCTCTAACCAGACTGCTCCCCTGACAGCTAACCTCCCTCTAACCAGACTACTCCCCTGACAGCGGACCTCCCTCTAACGAGCGACTGCTCCCCTGACAGCGGACCTCCCTCTAACAAGACTGCTCCACTGAGAGCTAACCTCCCTCTAACCAGACTATTCCCCTGACAGCGGACTTCCCTCTTACGTGCGACTGCTCCCCTGACAGCGGGCATCCCTCTAACCAGACTGCTCCTCTGACAGCTAACCTCCCTCTAACCAGCGACTGCTCCCATGACAGCGGACCTCCCTCTAACCAGCGACTGCTCCCCTCACAGCGGACTTCCCTCCAACCAGTGACTGCTCCCCTGACAGCGGACCTCCCTCTAACGAGATACTGCTCCCCTGACAGCGGACCTCCCTCTAACCAGACTGCTCCCCTGACAGCGGACCTCTCTCTAACCAGACTGCTCCCCTAACAGCGGACCTCCCTCTATAGAGCGACTGCTCCCCTGACAGCTAACCTCCCTCTGACCAGACTGCTCCCCTGGCAGCGGTCCTCCCTCAAACCAGCGACTGCTCCACTGACAGCGGACTTTTATCAAACCAGAGACTGCTCCCCTGACAGCGGACCTTTATCAAACCAGCGACTGCTCCCCTGACAGCGGGCATCCCTCTAACTAGACTACTCCCCTGACAGCGGACCTTCCTCTAACCAGACTACTCGCCTGACAGCGGACCTCCCTCTAACCAGACTGCTCCCCTGACAGCGGACCTCCCTCTAACCAGACTAAGCCCCTGACAGCGGACCTCCTTCTAACCAGACTGCTCCCCTGACAGCTAACCTCCATCTAACCAGACTGCTCCCCTGACAGCTAAACTCTCTCTAACCAGCGACTGCTCCTCTGACAGCGGACCTCCCTCTAACCAGAGTACTCCCCAGACAGCGGTCCTTCCTCTAACCAGACTGCTCCCCTCACATCGGACCTCCCTCTAACCAGCGACTGCTCCCCTGACAGCGTACCTCCCTGTAACCAGCGACTGCTCCCCTGACATCGGACCTCCCTCCAACGAGCGACTGCTCCCATGACATCGGACCTCCCTCTAACGAACGACTGCTCCCCTGACAGCTAACCTCCCTCTTTCCAGCCACTGCTCCCCTGACAGCGGACCTCCCTTTAATGAGCGACTGCTCCCCTGACAGCGGACCTCCCTTTAACCAGCGACTGCTCCCCTGACATCGGACCTCCCTCTAACCAGCGACTGCACCCCTGACAGCGGACCTCTATCAAACCAGCGACTGCTCCCCTGACAGCGGACCTCCCTCTAACGAGCGACTGCTCCCCTGACAGCGGACCTCCCTCTAACCAGCGACTGCTCCCCTGACAGCGGACCTCCCTCTAACCAGCGACTGCTTCCCTGACAGCGGACCTCCCTCTAACCAGCGACTGCTCCCCTGACAGCGGACCTCCCTCTAACGAGCTACTGCTCCCCTGACAGCGGACCTCCATCTAACCAGACTGCTCCCCTGACAGCGGACCTCCTTATAACCAGACTGCTCCCCTAACAGCGGACCTCCCTCTATCGAGCGACTGCTCCCCTGACAGCTAACCTCCCCCTGACCAGACTGCTCCCCTGGCAGCGGACCTCCCTCAAACCAGCGACTGCTCCACTGACAGCGGACTTCTATGAAACCAGCGACTGCTTCCCTGACAGCAGACCTTTATCAAACCAGCGACTGTTCCCCTGACAGCGGACCTCCCTCTAACCAGAGTACTCCCCAGACAGCGGTCCTTCCTCTAACCAGACTACTCGCCTGACATCGGACCTCCCTCTAACCAGACTGCTCCCCTGACAGCTAACCTCTCTGTAACCAGCGACTGCTCCCCTGACAGCGGACCTCCCTCTAACCAGACTGCTCTCCTGACAGCTAACCTCCATCTAACCAGACTGCTCCCCTGACAGCTAACCTCCCTCTAACCAGCGACTGCTCCCCTGACAGCGGACCTCCGTCGAACCAGACTGCTCCCCTGACAGCGGATCTCCCTCTAACCAGACTGCTCCCCTGACAGCTAACCTCCCTCTAACCAGACTTCTCCCCTGACAGCAAACCTCTAGCAAACCAGCGACTGCTCCCCTGACAGCTAACCTCCCTCTAACGAGCGACTGCTCCCCTGACAGCGGACCTCCCTCTAACCAGACTGCTCCCCTTACAGCTAACCTCCCTCTAACCAGACTGCTCCTCTGACAGCGGACCTCCCTCTAACCAGACTGCTCCCCTGACAGCTAACCTCCCTTTAACAAGCGACTGCTCCCCTGACAGCGGACCTCCCTCTAACCAGACTGCTCCCATGACAAGCTAACCTCCCTCTAACCAGACTGTTTTCCTGACAGCGGACCTCCCCTAACCAGACTGCTCCCCTGCCAGCTAACCTCCCTCTAACGAGCGACTGCTCCCCTGACAGCGGACCTCCCTCTAACCAGGCTGCTCCCATGGCAGCGGACCTCCCTCTAACCAGACTGCTCCCCTGACAGCTAACCTCCCTCTAACCAGACTGCTCCCTTGACAGCGGACCTCCCTCTAACCAGACTGCTCCACTGACAGCTAACCTCCCTCTAACCAGACTACTCCCCTGGCAGCGGACCTCCCTCTAACCAGCGACTGTTCCCCTGACAGCGGACTTCCCTCTAACCAGACTGCTCTCCTGACATTGGACCTCCCTCTAACCAGAATACTCCCCTGACAGCTAACCTCCCTCTAACCAGACTACTCCCCTGACAGCGGACCGCCCTCTAACCAGACTGCTCCCCTGACAGCAGACCTCCCTCTAACCAGCGACTGCTCCCCTGACAGCTAACCTTCCTCTAACCAGACTACTCCCTGACAGCGGACCTCCCTCTAACCAGACTGCTCCCCTGACAGCTAACCGCCCTCTAACCAGACTGTTTTTCTCACAGCGGACCTCCCTCTAACCAGACTGCTCCCCTGCCAGCTAACCTCCCTCTAACGAGCGACTGCTTCCCTGACAGCGGACCTCCCTCTAACCAGACTGCTCCCCTGACAGCGGACCGCCCTCTAATGAGACTACTCCCCTGACAGCTAACCTCCCTCTAACCAGACTGCTCCTCTGACAGCGGACCTCCCTCTAACCAGACTGCTCCCCTGACAGATAACCTCCCTCTAACGAGCGACTGCTCTCCTGACAGCGGACCTCCCTCTAACCAGACTGCTCCCCTGACAGCGGGCCTCCCTCTAACCAGACTGCTCCCCTGACAGCGGACCTCCCTCTAACCAGACTGCTCCCCTGACAGCTAACCTCCCTCTAACGAGCGATTGCTCCTGTAACAGCGGACCTCCCTTTAACCAGACTGCTCCCCTGACAGCGGACCTCCGTCTAACCAGACTGCTCCCCTGACAGCTAACCTCCCTCTAACCAGACTACTCCCCTGACAGCGGATCTCCCTCTAACCAGACTGCTCCCCTGACAGCTAACCTCCCTCTAACCAGCGGCTGTTCCCCTGACAGCGGACCTCCCTCTAACGAGCGACTGTTCCCCTGACAGCTAACCTCCCTCTAACCAGACTGCTCCCCTGACAGCTAACCTCCCTCTAACGAGCGACTGCTCCCCTGCCGCTAACCTCCCTCTAACCAGACTACTCCCCTGATAGCAGACCTCCCTCTAACCAGACTGCTTCCCTGACAGCGGACCTCCCTCTAACCAGACTGCTCCACTGCAAGCTAACCTCCCTCTAACCAGCAACAGCTCCCCTGACAGCGGACCTCCCTCTAACGAGCGACTGCTCCCCTGACAGCGGACCTCTATCAAACCAGACTCCTCCCATGACAGCGGACCTCCCTCTAATCAGACTGCTCCCCTGACAGCGGACCTCCCTCTAACCAACGACTGCTCCCCTGATAGCTAATCTCCCTGTAACCATACTACTCCCCTGACAGCGGACCTCCCTCTAACGAGCGACTGCTCCCCTGACAGCGGACCTCCCTCTAACCAGACTGCTCCACTGACAGCTAACCTCCCTCTAACCAGACTACTCCCCTGACAGCGGACCTCCCTCTAACCAGACTGCTCCCCTGGCAGCTATCTTCTCTCTAACGAGACTGCTCCCCTGGCAGCTAACCTCCCTCTAACGAGCGACTACTCCCCTGACAGCGGACCTCCCTCTAACCAGACTGCTCCCCTGACAGCAGACCTCCTTCTAACCAGACTGCTCCCCTGACAGCGGACCTCCCTCTAACCAGCGACTGCTCCCCTGACAGCGGACCTCCCTCTAACCAGACTGCTCCTCTGACAGCAGACCTCCCTCTAACCAGCGACTGCTCCCCTGACAGCGGACCTCCCTCTAACCAGCGACTGCTCCCCTGACAGGTGACCTCCCTCTAACCAGACTGATGCCCTGAGAGGTAACCTCCCTCTAACCAGTCTACTCACCTGACAGCGGACCTCCCTCTAACCAGACTGCTCCCCTGACAGCTAACCTCCCTCTAACCAGTCTGCTTTTCTGACAGCGAACCTCCCTCTAACCAGCGACTGTTCCCCTGACAGCGGACCTCCCTCTAACCAGACTGGTCCCCTGGCAGCGGACCTCCCTCTAACCAGCGACTGCTCCCCTGACAGCTAGCCTCCCTCTAACCAGACTAATCCCCGATAGCGGACCTCCCTCTAACCAGACTCCTCCCCTGACAGCTAACCTCCCTCTAACGAGCGACTGCTCCCCTGACAGCGGACCTCCCTCTAACCAGACTGCTCCCCTGACAGCGGACCTCCCTCTAACCAGACTGCTCCCCTGACAGCGGAACTCCCTCTAACCAGCGACTGCGCCCCTGACAGCGGATCTCACTCTAACCAGACTTCTCCCCTGACAGCGGACCTCCCTCTAACCAGCGACTGCTCCCCTGACAGCGGACCTCCCTCTTACCAGCGACTGCTCCCCTGACAGCGGACCTCTATCAAACCAGCGACTGCTCCCCTGACAGCGGACCTCCCTCCAACGAGCGACTGCTCCCCTGACAGCGGACCTCCCTCTAACCAACGACTGCTCCCCTGACAGCTAACCTCCCTCTAACCAGCCACTGCTCCCCTGACAGCGGACCTCCCTCTAATGAGCGACTGCTCCCCTGACAGCGGACCTCCCTTTAACCAGCGACTGCTCCCCTGACATCGGACCTCTTTCTAACCAGCGACTGGTCCCCTGACAGCGGACCTCTATCAAACCAGCGACTGCTCCCCTGACAGCGGACCTCCCTCTAACGAGCGACTGCTCCCCTGACAGCGGACCTCCCTCTAACCAGCGACTGCTCCACTGACAGCGGGCCTCTATCAAACCAGCGACTGCTCCCTTGACAGCTAACCTCCCTCTAACCAGCGACTGCTCCCCTGACAGCGGACCTCCCTCTAACGAGCGACTGCTCCCCTGACAGCGGACCTCCCTCTAACCAGCGACTGCTCCCCTGACAGCGGACCTCCCTCTAACCAGCGACTGCTCCCCTGACAGCGGACCTCCCTCTAACGAGCTACTGCTCCCCTGACAGCGGACCTCCCTCTAACCAGACTGCTCCCCTGACAGCGGACCTCCTTCTAACCAGACTGCTCCCCTAACAGCGGACCTCCCTCTATCGAGCGACTGCTCCCCTGACAGGTAACCTCCCTCTGACCAGACTGCTCCCCTGGCAGCGGACCTCCCTCAAACCAGCGACTGCTCCACTGACAGCGGACTTCTATCAAACCAGCGACTGCTCCCCTGACAGCGGACCTTTATCAAACCAGCGACTGCTCCCCTGACAGCGGACCTCCCTCTAACCAGACTACTCCCCAGACAGCGGAACTTCCTCTAACCAGACTACTCGCCTGACAGCGGACTTCCCTCTAACCAGACTGCTCCCCTGACAGCGGGCCTCCCTCTAATTAGACTATTCCCCTGACAGCGGACCTCCTTCTAACCAGACTACTCCCCTGACAGCGGACCTCCCTCTAACCAGACTGCTCCCCTGACAGTTAACCTCCCTCTAACCAGCGCCTGCTCCCCTGACAGCGGACCTCCCTCTAACGAGCGACTGTTCCCCTGACAGCGGACCTCCCTCTAACCAGCGACTGCTCCCCTGACAGCGGGCCTCTATCAAACCAGCGACTGCTCCCTTGACAGCTAACCTCCCTCTAACCAGCGACTGCTCCCCTGACAGCGGACCTCCCTCTAACGAGCGACTGCTCCCCTGACAGCGGACCTCCCTCTAACCAGCGACTGCTCCCCTGACAGCGGACCTCCCTCTAACCAGACTACTCCCCAGACAGCGGACCTTCCTCTAACCAGACTACTCGCCTGACAGCGGACTTCCCTCTAACCAGACTGCTCCCCTGACAGCGGGCCTCCCTCTAATTAGACTATTCCCCTGACAGCGGACCTCCTTCTAACCAGACTACTCCCCTGACAGCGGACCTCCCTCTAACCAGACTGCTCCCCTGACAGCTAACCTCCATCTAACCAGACTGCTCCCCTGACAGCTAACCTCTCTCTAACCAGCGACTGCTCCCCTGACAGCGGACCTCCCTCTAACGAGCGACTACTCCCCTGACAGCGGACCTCTATCAAACCAGCGACTGCTCCCCTGACAGCGGACCTCCCTCTAACCAGCGACTGCTCCCCTGGCAGGTGACCTCTATCAAAACAGCGACTGCTCCACTGACAGCGGACCTCTATAAAACCAGCGACTGCTCCCCTGACAGCGGACCTCCCTATAACCAGACTACTCCACTGACAGCGGACCTCCCTCTAACCAGCGACTGCTCCCCTGACAGCGGACCTCCCTCTAACGAGCGACTGCTCCCCTGACAGCGGACCTCCCTCTAACCAGACTGCTCCCCTGACAGCGGACCTCCCTCTAACCAGCGACTGCTCCCCTGACAGCTAACCTCCCTCTAACCAGACTACTCCCCTGACAGCGGACCTCCCTCTAACCATTGACTGCTCCTCTGACAGCGGACCTCCCTCTGACCAGACTGCTCCCCTGACAGCGGACCTCCCTCTAACGAGCGACTGCTCTCCTGACAGCGGACCTCTATCAAACCAGACTACTCCCCTGACAGCGGACTTCCCTCTAACCAGACTGCTCCCCTGACAGCGGACCTCCCTCTAACCAGCGACTGCTCCCCTGACAGCGGACCTCCCTCTAACCAGCGACTGCTCCCCTGGCAGCGGGCCTCTATCAAACCAGCGACTGCTCCCCTGACAGCGGACCTCCCTCTAACGAACGACTGCTCCCCTGACATCGGACCTCCCTCTCACCAGCGATTGCTCCCCTGACAGCGGACCTCTATCAAACCAGCGACTGCTCCCCTGACAGCGGACCTCCCTCTAACGAGCGACTGCTCCCCTGACAGCGGACCTCCCTCTAACCAGCGACTGCTCCCCTGACAGCGGACCTTTATCAAACCAGCGGCTGCTCCCCTGACAGCTAACCTCCCTCTAACCAGCGACTGCTCCCCTGACAGCGGACCTCCCTCTAACGAGCGACTGCTCCCCTGACAGCGGACCTTCCTCTAACCAGCGACTGCTCCCCTGAGAGCGGACCTCCCTCTAACCAGCGTTTGCTCCCCTGACAGCGGACCTCCCTCTAACAAGCTACTGCTCCCCTGACAGCGGACCTCCCTCTAACCAGACTGCTCCCCTGACAGCGGACCTCCCTCTAACCAGACTGCTCCCCTAACAGCGGACCTCCCTCTATCGAGCGACTGCTCCCCTGACAGCTAACCTCCCTCTGACCAGACTGCTTCCCTGGCAACGGACCTCCCTCAAACCAGCGACTGCTCCACTGACATCGGACTTCTATCAAACCAGCGACTGCTCCCCTGACAGCGGACCTTTATCAAACCAGCGACTGCTCCCCTGACAGCGGACCTCCCTCTAACCAGCCTACTCCCCTGATAGCGGACCTCCATCTAACCAGACTACTCGCCTGACAGCGGACCTCCCTCTAACCAGACTGCTCCCCTGACAGCGGACCTCCCTCTAACCAGACTATTCCCCTGACAGCGGATCTCCTTCTAACCAGACTACTCCCCTGACAGCGGACCTCCCTCTAACCAGACTGCTCCCCTGACAGCTAACCTTTCTCTAACCAGCGACTGCTCCCCTGACAGCGGACCTCCCTCTAACCAGACTGCTCTCCTGACAGCTAACCTCCATCTAACCAGACTGCTCCTCTGACAGCTAACCTCCCTCTAACCAGCGACTGCTCCCCTGACAGCGGACCTCCCTCTAACCAGACTGCTCCCCTGTCAGTTAACCTCCATCTAACGAGACTGCTCCCCTGACAGCTAACCTTTCTCTAACCAGCGACTGCTCCCCTGACAGCGGACCTCCCTCTAACCAGACTGCTCTCCTGACAGCTAACCTCCATCTAACCAGACTGCTCCTCTGACAGCTAACCTCCCTCTAACCAGCGACTGCTCCCCTGACAGCGGACCTCCCTCGAACCAGACTGCTCCCATGACAGCGGACCTCCCTCTAACCAGACTGCTCCCCTGACAGCTAACCTCCCTCTAACCAGACTGCTCCCCTGACAGCGGACCTCTAGCAAACCAGCGACTGCTCCCCTGACAGCTATCCTCCCTATAACCAGCGACTGCTCCCCTGACAGCGGACCTCCCTCTAACGAGCGACTATTCCCCTGACAGCGGACCTATATCAAACCAGCGACTGCTCCCCTGACAGCGGACCTCCCTCTAACCAGCGACTGCTCCCCTGGCAGCGGACCTCTATCAAACCAGCGACTGCTCCACTGACAGCGGACCTCTATCAAACCAGCGACTGCTCCCCTGAGAGCCGACCTCCCTCTAACCAGACTACTCCACTGCCAGTGGACCTCCCTCTAACCAGCGACTGCTCCCCTGACAGCGGACCTCCCTCTAACGAGCGACTGCTCCCCTGACAGCGGATCTCTCTCTAACCAGACTGCTCCCCTGACAGCGGACCTCCCTCTAACCAGCGACTGCTCCCCTGACAGCTAACCTTCCTCTAACTAGACTACTCCCCTGACAGCGGACCTCCCTCTAACCAGCGACTGACTGCTCCTCTGACAGCTAACCTCCATCTAACCAGACTGCTCCCCTGACAGCGGACCTCCCTCTAACCAGACTGCTCCCCTGACAGCGGACCTCCCTCTAACCAGCGACTGCTCCCCTGACAGCTAACCTACATCTAACCAGGCTACTCCCCTGACAGCAGACCTCCCTCTAACAAGCGACTGCTCCCCTGACAGCTAACCTCCATCTAATCAGACTGCTCCCCTGACAGCGGACCTCCCTCTAACCAGACTGCTCCCCTGACAGCGGGCCTCCCTCTAACCAGCGACAGCTCCCCTGACAGCGGACCTCCCTCGAACCAGACTGCTCCCCTGACAGCGGACCTCCCTCTAACCAGACTGCTCCCCTTATAGCGGACCTCCCTCTAACCAGCGACTGCTCCCCTGACAGCGGACCTCCCTCTAACCAGACTACTCCCCTGACAGCGGACCTCCCTCTAACCAGACTACTCTCCTGACAGCGGACCTCCCTCTAACCAGAGTGCTCCCCTGACAGCGGACCTCCCTCTAACCAGACTGCTCCCCTGATAGCTAACCTCCCTCTAACCAGCGACTGCTCCACTGACAGCGGACCTCCCTCTAACGAGCGACTACTCCCCTGACAGCGGACCTCTATCAAACCAGCGACTGCTCCCCTAACAGCGGAGCTCCCTCTAACCAGCGACTGCTCCCCTGGCAGGGGACCTCTATCAAACCAGTGACTGCTCCACTGACAGCGGACCTCTATCAAACCAGCGACTGCTCCCCTGACAGCGGACCTCCCTCTAACCAGACTACTCCACTGACAGCGGACCTCCCTCTAACCAGCGACTGCTCCCCTGACAGCGGACCTCCCTCTAACGAGCGACTGCTCCCCTGACAGCGGACCTCCCTCTAACCAGACTGCTCCCCTGACAGCGGACCTCCCTCTAACCAGCGACTGCTCCACTGACAGCTAACCTCCCTCTAACCAGACTACTCCCCTGACAGCGGACCTCCCTCTAACCAGCGACTGCTCCTCTGACAGCGGACCTCCCTCTAACCAGACTGCTCCCCTGACAGCGGACCTCCCTTTAACCAGCGACTGCTCCACTGACAGCGGACCTCCCTCTAACCAGCGACTGCTCCCCTGACAGCGGACCTCCCTCTAACGAGCGACTGCTCCCCTGACAGCGGACCTCCCTCTAACCAGCGACTGCTCGCCTGACAGCGGACCTCCCTCTAACCAGCGACTGCTCCCCTGACAGCGGACCTCCCTCTAACGAGCGACTGCTCCCCTGACAGCGGATCTCCCTCTAACCAGCGACTGCTCCCCTGACAGCGGACCTTTATCAAACCAGCGACTGCTCCCCTGACAGCTAACCTCCCTCTAACCAGCGACTGCTCCCCTGACAGCGGAACTCCCTCTAATGAGCGACTGCTCCCCTGACAGCGGACCTCCCTCTAACGAGCTACTGCTCCCCTGAAAGCGGACCTCTCTCGAACCAGACTGCTCCCCTGACAGCGGACCTCCCTCTAACCAGACTGCTCCCCTGACAGCTAACCTCCCTCTAACCAGACTTCTCCCCTGACAGCGGACCTCTAGCAAACCAGCGACTGCTCCCCTGACAGCTAACTTCCCTCTAACCAGCGACTGCTCCCCTGACAGCGGACCTCCCTCTACCGAGCGACTGTTCCCCTGACAGCGGACCTATATCAAACCAGCGACTGCTCCCCTAACAGCGGACCTCCCTCTAACCAGCGACTGCTCCTCTGGCAGCGGACCTCTATCAAACCAGCGACTCCTCCATTGACAGCGGACCTCTATCAAACCAGCGACTGCTCCCCTGAGAGCAGACCTCCCTCTAACCAGACTACTCCACTGCCAGCGGACCTCCCTCTAACCAGCGACTGCTCCCCTGACAGCGGACCTCCCTCTAACGAGCGACTGCTCCCCTGACAGCGGACCTACCTCTAACCAGACTGCTCCCCTGACAGCGGACCTCCCTCTAACCAGCGACTGCTCCCCTGACAGCTAACCTCCATCTAACCAGACTACTCCCCTGACAGCGGACCTCCCTCTAACCAGCGACTGCTCCCCTGACAGCTAACCTCCATCTAACCAGACTGCTCCCCTGACAGCGGACCTCCCTCTAACCAGACTGCTCCCCTGACAGCGGACCTCCCTCTAACCAGCGACTGCTCCCCTGACAGCGGACCTCCCTCGAACCAGACTGCTCCCCTGACAGTGGACCTCCCTCTAACCAGACTGCACCCCTGATAGCGGACCTCCCTCTAACCAGCGACTGCTCCCCTGACAGCGGACCTACCTCTAACCAGACTACTACCCTGACAGCGGACCTCCCTCTAACCAGACTACTCTCCTGACAGCGGATTTCCCTCTAACCAGCGACTGCTCCTCTGACAGCAGAGCTCCCTCTAACCAGCGACTGCTCCCCTCCCAGCGGACCTGCCTCTAACCAGCGACTGCTCCCCTGCAGCAGACCTCCCTCTAACCAGCGAATGCTCCCCTGACAGGTAACCTCCCACTAACCAGCGACTACTCTCCTGACAGCGGACTTCCCTCTAACCAGACTGCTCTCCTGACAGCGGACCTCCCTCTAACCAGAATACTCCCCTGACAGCTAACCTCCCTCTAACCAGACTACTCCCCTGACAGCGGACCTCCCTCTAACCAGACTGCTCCCCTGACAGCGGACCTCCCTCTAACCAGCGACTGCTCCCCTGACAGCTAACCTCCCTCTAACCAGACTATTCTCTGACAGCGGACCTCCCTCTAACCAGACTGCTCCCCTGACAGCTAACCGCCCTCTAACCAGACTGTTTTTCTCACAGCGGACCTCCTTCTAACCAGACTGCTCCCCTGCCAGCTAACCTCCCTCTAACCAGACTGCTCCCCTGACAGCTAACCTCTCTCTAACCAGCAACTGCTCCCCTGACAGCGGACCTCCCTCTAACCAGACTCCTCTCCTGACAGCTAACCTCCATCTAACCAGACTGCTCCCCTGACAGCTAACCTCCCTCTAACCAGCGACTGCTCCCCTGACAGCGGACCTCCTTCTAACCAGACTGCTCCCCTAACAGCGGACCTCCCTCTATCGAGCGACTGCTCCCCTGACAGCTAACCTCCCTCTGACCAGACTGCTCCCCTGGCAGCGGACCTCCCTCAAACCAGCGACTGCTCCACTGACAGCGGACTTCTATCAAACCAGCGACTGCTCCCCTGACAGCGGACCTTTATCAAAAAAGCGACTGCTCCCCTGACAGCGGACCTCCCTCTAACCAGACTACTCCCCAGACAACGGACCTTCCTCTAACCAGACTACTCGCCTGACAGCGGACTTCCCTCTAACCAGACTGCTCCCCTGACAGCGGACCTCCCTCTAACCAGACTATTCCCCTGACAGCGGACTTCCTTCTAACCAGACTACTCCCCTGACAGCGGACCTCCCTCTAACCAGACTGCTCCCCTGACAGTTAACCTCCCTCTAACCAGCGACTGCTCCCCTGACAGCGGACCTCCCTCTAACCAGACTGCTCCCCTGACAGCTAACCTCCATCTAACCAGACTGCTCCCCTGACAGCTAACCTCTCTCTAACCAGCGACTGCTCCCCTGACAGCGGACCTCCTTCTAACCAGACTGCTCTCCTGACAGCTAACCTCCATCTAACCAGACTGCTCCCCTGACAGCTAACCTCCCTCTAACCAGCGACTGCTCCCCTGACAGCGGACCTCCCTCGAACCAGACTGCTCCCCTGACAGCGGACCTCCCTCTAACCAGACTGCTCCCCTGACAGCTAACCTCCCTCTAACCAGACTGCTCCCCTGACAGCGGACCTCTAGCAAACCAGCAACTGCTCCCCTGACAGCTAACCTCCCTCTAACCAGAGACTGCTCCCCTGACAGCGGACCTCCCTCTAACGAGCGACTACTCCCCTGACAGCAGACCTCTATCAAACCAGCGACTGCTCCCCTGACAGCGGACCTCCCTCTAACCAGCGACTGCTCCCCTGGCAGGTGACCTCTATCAAACCAGCGACTGCTCCACTGACAGCGGACCTCTATCAATCCAGCGACTGCTCCCCTGAGAGCGGACCTCCCTCTAACCAGACTACTCCACTGACAGCGGACCTCCCTCTAACCAGCGACTGCTCTCCTGACAGCGGGCCTCCCTCTAACGAGCGACTGCTCCCCTGACAGCGGACCTCCCTCTAACCAGCGACTGCTCCCCTGACAGCTAACCTCCCTCTAACCAGACTACTCCCCTGACAGCGGACCTCCCTCTAACCATTGACTGCTCCTCTGACAGCGGACCTCCCTCTGACCAGACTGCTCCCCTGACAGCGGACCTCCCTCTAACGAGCGACTGCTCTCCTGACAGCGGACCTCTATCAAACCAGACTACTCCCCTGACAGCGGACCTCCCTCTAACCAGACTGCTCCCCTGACAGCGGACCTCCCTCTAACCAGCGACTGCTCCCCTGACAGCGGACCACCTTCTAACCAGCGACTTCTCCCCTGACAGCTAACCTCCCTCCAGCCAGCGACTGCTCCCCTGACAGCGGACCTCCCTCTAACCAGACTGCTCCCTTGACAGCGGACCTCCCTCTAACCAGCGACTGCTCCCTTGACAGTGGACCTCCCTCTAACCAGACTGCTCCACTGACAGCTAACCTCTCTCTAACCAGACTGTTCCCCTGACAGCTAACCTCCCTCTAACCAGCAAATGCTCCCCTGACAGCGGAGCTCCCTCTAACCAGACTACTCCCCTGACAGCGGACCTCCCTCTAACTAGCGACTGCTCCCCTGACAGATAACCTCCCTCTAACCAGGCTACTCCCCTGACAGCGGACCTCCCTCTAACCAGACTGCTCCCCTGACAGCGGACCTCTATCAAACCAGCGACTGCTCCCCTGACAGCGGACCTCCCTCTAACCAGACTGCTCCCCTGACAGCTAACCTGCCTCTAACCAGCGGCTGCTGCCCTGACAGCGGACCTCCCTCTAACCAGACTGCTCCCCTGACAGCTAACCTCCCTCTAACCAGACTACTCCCCTGACAGCGGACCTCCCTCTAACGAGCGACTGCTCCCCTGACAGCGGACCTCCCACTAACCAGACTACTCCACTGAGAGCTAACCTCCCTCTAACCAGACTATTCCCCTGATAGCGGACCTCCCTCTTACGTGCGACTGCTCCCCTGACAGCGGGCATCCCTCTAACCAGACTGCTCCCCTGACAGCTAACCTCTCTCTAACCAGCGACTGCTCCTCTGACAGCGGACCTCCCTCTAACCAGACTGCTCCCCTGACAGCGGACCTCCCTTTAACCAGCGACTGCTCCACTGACAGCGGACCTCCCTCTAACCAGACTGCTCCCCTGACAGCGGACCTCCCTCTAACCAGACTGCTCCCCTGACAGCGGACCTCCCTCTAACCAGCGACTGCTCCCCTGACAGCGTACCTCCCTGTAACCAGCGACTGCTCCCCTGACAGCGGATCTCTATCAAACCAGCGACTGCTCCCCTGACAGCGGACCTCCCTCTAACGAGCGACTGCTCCCCTGACAGCGGACCTCCCTCTAACCAGCGACTGCTCTCCTGACAGCGGGCCTCTATCAAACCAGCGACTGCTCCCTTGACAACTAACCTCCCTTTAACCAGCGACTGCTCCCCTGACAGCGGACCTCCCTCTAACGAGCAACTGCTCCCCTGACAGCGGACCTCCCTCTAACCAGCGACTGCTCCCCTCACAGCGGACCTCCCTCTAACCAGCGACTGCTCCCCTGACAGCGGACCTCCCTCTAACGAGCTACTGCTCCCCTGACAGAGGACCTCCCTCTAACCAGACTGCTCCCCTGACAGCGGACCTCCTTCTAACCAGACTGCTCCCCTAACAGCGGACCTCCCTCTATCGAGCGACTGCTCCCCTGACAGCTAACCTCCTTCTGACCAGACTGCTCCCCTGGCAGCGGACCTCCCTCAAACCAGCGACTGCTCCACTGACAGCGGACTTCTATCAAACCAGCGACTGCTCCCCTGACAGCGGACCTTTATCAAACCAGCGACTGCTCCCCTGACAGCGGACCTCCCTCTAACCAGACTACTCCCCAGACAGCGGACCGTCCTCTAACCAGACTACTCGCCTGACAGCAGACCTCCCTCTAACCAGACTGCTCCCCTGACAGCGGACCTCCCTCTAACCAGACTATTCCCCTGACACCGGACCTCCTTCTAACCAGACTACTCCTCTGACAGCGGACCTCCCTCTAACCAGACTGCTCTCCTGACAGTTAATATCCCTCTAACCAGCGACTGCTCCCCTGACAGCGGACCTCCCTCTAACCAGACTGCTTCCCTGACAGCTAACTTCCATCTAACCAGACTGCTCCCCTGACAGCTAACCTCTCTCTAACCAGCGACTGCTCCCCTGACAGCGGACCTCCCTCTAACCAGACTCCTCTCCTGACAGCTAACCTCCATCTAACCAGACTGCTCCCCTGACAGCTAACCTCCCTCTAACCAGCGACTGCTCCCCTGACAGCTAACCTCCCTCTAACCAGACTATTCCCTGACAGCGGACCTCCCTCTAACCAGACTGCTCCCCTGACAGCTAACCTCCCTCTAACCAGACTTCTCCCCTGACAGCGGACCTCTAGCAAACCAGCGACTGCTCCCCTGACAGCTAACCTCCCTCTAACGAGCGACTGCTCCCCTGACAACGGACCTCCCTCTAACCAGACTGCTCCCCTGACAGCGGACCTCCCTCTAACCAGACTGCTCCCCTTACAGCTAACCTCCCTCTAACCAGACTGCTCCTCTGACAGCGGACCTCCCTCTAACCAGACTGCTCCCCTGACAGCTAACCTCCCTTTAACAAGCGCCTGCTCCCCTGACAGCGGACCTCCCTCTAACCAGACTGCTCCCTTGACAGCGGACCTCCCTCTAACCAGAATGCTCCACTGACAGCTAACCTCCCACTAACCAGACTAACCTAACCAAAATCTAACGCAAATAACGCAAATCGCAAATCAAACCAGATTTGCATATCATTCTCCAGCGTTGTACAACGCACTGCCTGCCGGTGTCACCGAAATGACACAGAGATGCTTTGTTCGTGCTGTGGAGGCACATCTGACAACCGCTGGCGATACAGGACGTCGCTGAATGTGTTTGTGTGTGTTTATGTGTGTGTGTGTTTGTGGCATATGTCTCGTGTTTTGGACCTGCATGTTTCTATTCTTTTACCGTTTGACTCGGGGTGGTAATAGCCACGACTTATTGTGGATAACCCTACGATCGTAATACAACACAATACAATACAATACAGACTACTCCCCGACAGCGGACCTCCCTCTAACCAGACTGCTCCCCTGACAGCTAACCTCTCTCTAACCAGACTGCTCCCCTGATAGCGGACCTCCCTCTAACCAGACTGCTCCCTTGACAGCGTACCTCCCTCTAACCAGCGACTGCTCCCCTGACAGTGGACCTCCCTCTAACCAGACTGCTCCACTGACAGCTAACCTCTCTCTAACCAGACTGTTCCCCTGACAGCTAACCTCCCTCTAACCAGCGACTGCTCCCCTGACAGCGGACCTCCCTCTAACCAGACTACTCCCCTGACAGCGGACCTCCCTCTAACTAGCGACTGCTCCCCTGACAGATAACCTCCTTCTAACCAGGCTACTCCCCTGACAGCGGACCTCCCTCTAACCAGACTGCTCCCCTGACAGCGGACCTCTATCAAACCAGCGACTGCTCCCCTGACAGCGGACCTCCCGCTAACCAGACTGCTCCCCTGACAGCTAACCTGCCTCTAACCAGCGGCTGCTCCCCTGACAGCGGACCTCCCTCTAACCAGACTGCTCCCCTGACAGCTAACCTCCCTCTAACCAGACTACTCCCCTGACAGCGGACCTCCCTCTAACAAGCGACTGCTCCCCTGACAGCGGACCTCCCTCTAACCAGACTGCTCCACTGAGAGCTAACCTCCCTCTAACCAGACTATTCCCCTGACAGCGGACTTCCCTCTTACATGCGACTGCTCCCCTGACAGCGGGCATCCCTCTAACCAGACTGCTCCTCTGACAGCTAACCTCCCTCTAACCAGCGACTGCTCCCATGACAGCGGACATCCCTCTAACCAGCGACTGCTCCCCTCACAGCGGACTTCCCTCTAACCAGTGACTGCTCCCCTGACAGCGGACCTCCCTCTAACGAGATACTGCTCCCCTGACAGCGGACCTCCCTCTAACGAGATACTGCTCCCCTGACAGCGGACCTCCCTCTAACCAGACTGCTCCCCTGACAGCGGACCTCTCTCTAACCAGACTGCTCCCCTAACAGCGGACCTCCCTCTATAGAGCGACTGCTCCCCTGACAGCTAACCTCCCTCTGACCAGACTGCTCCCCTGGCAGCGGACCTCCCTCAAACCAGCGACTGCTCCACTGACGGCGGACTTTTATCAAACCAGCGACTGCTCCCCTGACAGCGGACCTTTATCAAACCAGCGACTGCTCCCCTGACAGCGGACCTCCCTCTAACTAGACTACTCCCCTGACAGCGGACCTCCCTCTAACCAGACTACTCGCCTGACAGCGGACCTCCCTCTAACCAGACTGCTCCCCTGACAGCGGACCTCCCTCTAACCAGACTGCTCCCCTGACAGCTAATCTCCCTCTAATCAGCGACTGCTCCCCTGACAGCGGACCTCCCTCTAACCAGACTGCTCCACTAACAGCTAACCTCCATCTAACCAGACTGCTCCCCTGACAGCTAAACTCTCTCTAACCAGCGACTGCTCCTCTGACAGCGGACCTTAATCTAACCAGACTGCTCCCCTGACGGCGGACCTCCCTTTAACCAGCGACTGCTCCACTGACAGCGGACCTCCCTCTAACCAGACTGGTCCCATGACAGCGGACCTCTCTCTAACCAGACTGCTCCCCTGACAGCGGACCTCCCTCTAACCAGCGACTGCTCCCCTGACAGCGTACCTCCCTGTAACCAGCGACTGCTCCCCTGACATCGGACCTCCCTCCAACGAGCGACTGCTCCCATGACAGCGGACCTCCCTCTAACGAACGACTGCTCCCCTGACAGCTAACCTCCCTCTAACCAGCCACTGCTCCCCTGACAGCGGACCTCCCTTTAATGAGCGACTGCTCCCCTGACAGCGGACCTCCCTTTAACCAGCGACTGCTCCCCTGACATCGGACCTCCCTCTAACCAGCGACTGCACCCCTGACAGCGGACCTCTATCAAACCAGCGACTGCTCCCCTGACAGCGGACCTCCCTCTAACGAGCGACTGCTCCCCTGACAGCGGACCTCCCTCTAACCAGCGACTGCTCCCCTGACAGCGGACCTCCCTCTAACCAGCGACTGCTCCCCTGACAGCGGATCTCCTTATAACCAGACTGCTCCCCTAACAGCGGACCTCCCTCTATCGAGCGACTGCTCCCCTGACAGCTAACCTCCCCCTGACCAGACTGCTCCCCTGGCAGCGGACCTCCCTCAAACCAGCGACTGCTCCACTGACAGCGGACTTCTATGAAACCAGCGACTGCTTCCCTGACAGCGGACCTTTATCAAACCAGCGACTGCTCCCCTGACAGCGGACCTCCCTCTAACCAGACTACTCCCTAGACAGCGGTCCTTCCTCTAACCAGACTACTCGCCTGACAGCGGACCTCCCTCTAACCAGACTGCTCCCCTGACAGTTAACCTCCCTCTAACCAGCGATTGCTCCCCTGACAGCGGACCTCCCTCTAACCAGACTGCTTCCCTGACAGATAACCTCCATCTAACCAGACTGCTCCCCTGACAGCTAACCTCTCTGTAACCAGCGACTGCTCCCCTGACAGTGGACCTCCCTCTAACCAGACTGCTCTCCTGACAGCTAACCTCCATCTAACCAGACTGCTCCCCTGACAGCTAACCTCCCTCTAACCAGCGACTGCTCCCCTGACAGCGGACCTCCCTCGAACCAGACTGCTCCTCTGACAGCGGACCTCCCTCTAACCAGACTGCTCCCCTGACAGCTAACCTCCCTCTAACCAGACTTCTCCCCTGACAGCGGACCTCTAGCGAACCAGCGACTGCTCCCCTGACAGCTAACCTCCCTCTAACGAGCGACTGTTCCCCTGACAGCGGACCTCCCTCTAACCAGACTGCTCCCCTTACAGCTAACCTCCCTCTAACCAGACTGCTCCTCTGACAGCGGACCTCCCTCTAACCAGACTGCTCCCCTGACAGCTAACCTCCCTTTAACAAGCGATTGCTCCCCTGACAGCGGACCTCCCTCTAACCAGACTGCTCCCCTGACAGCGGACCTCCCTCTAACCAGAATGCTCCACTGATAGCTAACCTCCCACTAACCAGACTAACCTAACCAAAATCTAACGCAAATAACGCAAATCGCAAATCTAACCAGATTTGCATATCATGCTCCAGCGTTGTACAACGCACTGCCTGCCGGTGTCACCGAAATGACACAGAGATGCTTTGTTCGTGCTGTGGAGGCACATCTGACAACCGCTGGCGATACAGGACGTCGCTGAATGTGTTTGTGTGTGTGTATGTGTGTGTGTGTGTGTTTGTGGCATATCTCTCGTGTTTTGGACCTGCATGTTTCTATTCCTGTACCGTTTGACTCGGGGTGGTAATAGCCACGACTTATTGTGGATAACCCTACGATCGTAATACAATACAATACAATACAATACAGACTACTCCCCGACAGCGGACCTCCCTCTAACCAGACTGCTGCCCTGACAGCTAACCTCTCTCTAACCAGACTGCTCCCCTGACAGCGGACCTCCCTCTAACCAGACTGCTCCCTTGACAGCGGACCTCCCTCTAACCAGCGACTGCTCCCCTGACAGTGGACCTCCCTCTAACCAGACTGCTCCACTGACAGCTAACCTCTCTCTGACCAGACTGTTCCCCTGACAGCTAACCTCCCTCTAACCAGCGACTGCTCCCCTGACAGCGGACCTCCCTCTAACCAGACTACTCCCCTGACAGCGGACCTCCCTCTAACTAGCGACTGCTCCCCTGACAGATAACCTCCTTCTAACCAGGCTACTCCCCTGACAGCGGACCTCCCTCTAACCAGACTGCTCCCCTGACAGCGGACCTCTATCAAACCAGAGGTCCGCTGTCTCGCTGCGCCTGGACGTGTGTGTTGCGCTCCTCCATTTAGGACCTTTTTATCTGCTATTGGCTGCAGATCATCTGGTGAGATAGCTTCAAGATGCACCCAGTTGACTCTTGGAAGTTGTGCTGTGTGATTTTCGCGATTTTACTTACCTGGAATCGTATTAAGTCTCTGGAAGAGTATTCAGCCAGTGCGCCGGCTTTGTCACGTCCTGCTGGTTTTGTTTATGTCCGAAACCGAGCTCCAGCTGAAACTGCGCCGCACTTGGTGACCTTGAACTGGTTGGGACCGCAGTCGGCTGTTGAACCGCCAATGAGCGAGACGGGCACCCAGCCTGACCGGGCAACCGGGTCAAGTCGAACGACTACTAGTGACATCTATACGAGACAAGAGCTACTGAACCTGCGTCAGACGACCACCAATCCACCGGACCAGCCGACAAGGACACGTCTGATACAACTGGGGATGCTAAGATACTCGCGAAGAAGAGGAGTGAGGGCTGGGAGGAAATCTAAGCGGCCAATCCCTGTTCGTGTTTCGGTGCACAGACGCTCATGTGCAGCGAGTGCCGACCCCACATCGGATAGATGGAGACCCCAACGATGGCTCACCCAGCCCCCGCGACTGACACTCCGTCAAACACAACAGGCGAACGGCGACGGAGCCCGTGTATCGGCACCGCGTCTCAAGATAGGCCACCTGAACGTGAGATCTGTAACGAGACATCTAGACGACATCAATCACCTCCTGCTATCTGAGCGACTGGATGTCCTATGTCTCAGCGAAACCTGGCTAACTGAGACAATGGACAGCAGCACGCTCCTGTTCCCCGGGTACACTATTACCCGGAAGGACCGGAGCGGGCGCACCGGAGGGGGCGTGGCCATCATCTACAGGAACAGCCTGACTGCCGAGCTGCTGAGTGTTCCGGGCACCGGCTCGTCGCTCGAGTCCCTGTGGCTGCAGCTGACTGGTCGGAGACAGATCGTCATCGGTGCCATCTATCGGCCGCCGGGAGAACCACCAGTACCAGCCATTGACGACCTCCACGACCAACTCATTCATATCATGGCAAAAGACAAACCCACGTATGTACTCGGCGACACCAACTTTGACGTCCTGCGGCCAACCAAAGCGGGAGTAACAGCATATATGCAGCTTCTGAGTAATCTCTCGCTCAGCCAGCTCATTACCGCTCCTACTCATCCCGGACCAAACCCAACGTTAATAGACCACATCATCACCAATCATCCAGACCTTGCCATGGACGCACGTGTGATCGCGTGCAGTATCAGCGATCATGACCTGATCACCGCTTCCGTCAACGGCATGAAGACTCGTTATCATCCGAGGACCATCACCGTACGTTCCACGCGGGACCTAAATCAGGACGCGCTCTGTCTGGACCTGCTCGTAGCTGACTGGTCAGCCTTATACCAGGCACCGACCACGGCTGATAAATGGTCTGCATGGAGAGCTGTGTGGGACCCGGTCATCGACCGTCACATGCCGCTCAAGGAGATCAAGGTGCGGCACAAGTCACAGCCGTGGCTGTACGACGACGGTGTGAAGGAGGCCATGAAGGCGCGAGACAGAGCACGGGAAGACAAGGAGCGGACGCCGTGCGATGAGACAGAGCGCGAGTTTCGCATCCGTCGAAACGCGGTGAAGACAGCCCAACACCGTGCGTGCTCCGAGTATTTTCTCTCATCCATTAGACACTCTAAATCCACCACCTGGCGTGACATCCGCCGATTCCTTGTTTCGTCAAAAAAATCTGAACAGAGATCCGACGGTCCAACAAGCCAGCAAGCAGGATGGTTTGACCGGCTAAACCAACATTTCGCTACCATCGGCTCTACCGTGGCGGACAGCCTGGCGGCGTCGGACACCGGGGAGACGCTCCACCCTCGCCCGCCGCGAGTCTGCAGTGGAGCATTCAGCCCGCGGCCAGCGACTCTGCCCGAGCTGTCCGCGGCCCTGCAGCGCATGAGAGCCTCCAAAGCGAGTGGAGCTGACGGTATTATCATCTCCATGATTCGAATGACATTCAGTGTTGTGGGGCCTCACATTTTGCATGTAATCAACAGCTGTATAACGCGCTGTGAGCTGCCTTCGGCATGGCGAGCCGCTATCGTTGTTCCTCTGCACAAGGGTGGTGACGTGCATGATCCGAGCAACTATAGGCCCATATCGATATTGCCTGTCGTGTCAAAGCTCTGTGAACGCGTTGTGTGCTCACAACTCATGGACTATCTCATGAGTCACAACATCCTGTGCTCAGAACAGTATGGTTTTCGCCCCGGTCTCTCCACCGAGGCGGCCCTGCTCGATACTGTCACATACGTCACTGACAACATTGACAGTGGACGCGTGACGTCACTCGTCACTGCGGACACTTCCAAGGCGTTCGACAGTGTCGAGCATGGCCGTCTCCTGGAGAAGCTGGGGTGGTACGGGATAGATCAGAGGTGGTTTCGTGCATGGCTCGGCGGGCGAACCCAGTCAATCAGGGGTGGCTCCAGCAGAGAACTAACAGTGTCCCACGGTGTAGTGCAGGGCTCCATACTGGGACCCGTGCTGTTTCTGCTGTTCACGAACGATATGCCACAACATGTACCGCATGGTAAAACTGTGATGTACGCGGATGACGCCCAGTTCCTCGACTCTGACATCCCACGAAACCTTTCGGACCTAAAGGAGCGCGTTGAAAACAATATGACTATAGCACTAAACTGGTTTACTCAGAACAGGTTAAAGATTAACCCTTCAAAGACGGAAATGATGATCCTCAAATCACGACGTTTAAACATTGAACCGAACTTTTCTATTATTTTTGGAAACTCCGAAATCACCCCTGCTCAATCAGTGAAGGTTCTGGGTGTCACCGTGGACGCAGCGCTGGCCTGGGACAAACATATTTCGACCATCATGCGACGATGCTACTGTGTGCTGATCGGACTAGCCAGAATACGACGCCGTATGCCGCGCCAAACTAGGCAGCTGCTCGTAGAGGCGCTGGTTTTCCCCCATATAAGGTACTGCATGTCGGTTTGGGGAGGCTGTACGGTCACGCAACAGAAGCGTCTGCAGAAGTGCATGAATTTCGGTGTCCGTATTGTGATGGACTTGGGTCGCCGCGATCGAGTGACTGCGTCACTCAGGAAACTCAGATGGCTCAAAGTGGAGGAGCTGATATGTGAACGTGACCTCCATATCATGTTCAAACTGCTGCACAGCAGCTATGCTCCCGACCTAATTCGCCGGCATATCACACACCGCGCTGATGTCTCCAGTCGTAGCACTAGAGCATCCAGTGATGGACAACTGCAGATTCCACGTGTGCGGACTGAGTTTGCGCGGCGTTCCTTCCTGAGTCGCGCGACTCGAGCGTGGAACGAACTGCCCATACGCGTCAGATGCTCACCGAGCTTCTCAGTGTTTAAAAAAAGGCTGAATGATGTTAGATGTTAGCTCAGTTGTACCAATGTACCAGTACCTGCTGCGTCGTCTTTTATTTAGTGTTGCCGCCGTTGCGGCAGTTTGAGAATGAATGTTGGGGCAGCTTGACGCCTCTGGTTCTAGCTTACCCGTGTACCCGAGTTACCCGATTTCAAGGACAAACCTTGAACTTGACATTGAGCGCCGCATTCGTCTCGAGGCTGAAACGTGGCCGTGCCATGCTTGTTTTGTATTCTTTCACTTCTTGTCTTTCTTGCAGCAATGTCTAAATGAGTTATTGATTGTTATTGCTGGCAAGCTACTGTATATGATATATGATTTCATCAGGCGAACAGAGTATGTATGGCTTGATTTATATTGTTCATTGTTTCATGTTGATAAGCCTCAAATATTTGTCTACCAGATTGAACTATTGCAGATATCAGATATCAGACTGAATATTGCAGATAGCAGACTGAATATGACGGATAACAGACCCAATGTTGCAGATAAAGAGAGATAAGAGCTGCATAGTGCTAAAGTAAATTATCTCACACGCTTACACTGCTGATTGGAATGTGCCTTCTCGTTGCTCACACAATTGCTTGCATGTCTTACATCAATGATGCTAACGTGTCTTCTCCTTGCGTTCTCTGTGCTTGCTTGCTCATTTTGCACGACTGATTGCACAATGCATATGTGGAGCTTGCTTGGCGCATGTGCACTCGCTCGGGTGGCATGATTGTTGACTGACGGAGGCTTTGGGGTGTGCGTGTGTGTTTTGCAGCTTTTACGTGACATCTGTGAGTGACAACTGATTATCTACCTACCTACTGAGTGACTACTAGAGTGAATTACTGAGTGAACTGCAGCTGAAATACAAATATTGGGGCTATCCTGTCCATTACCTAATGATTTTTGCTGGCAGTATTCAAACGCGGTTACAGTAAAAGTCTTTAGGTAATGGACAGACTGCTCCCCTGACACTATTACCCGGTCCTTCCGGGTAATAGTGTACCCGGGGAACAGGAGCGTGCTGCTGTCCATTGTCTCAGTTAGCCAGGTTTCGCTGAGACATAGGACATCCAGTCGCTCAGATAGCAGGAGGTGATTGATGTCGTCTAGATGTCTCGTTACAGATCTCACGTTCAGGTGGCCTATCTTGAGACGCGGTGCCGATACACGGGCTCCGTCGCCGTTCGCCTGTTGTGTTTGACGGAGTGTCAGTCGCGGGGGCTGGGTGAGCCATCGTTGGGGTCTCCATCTATCCGATGTGGGGTCGGCACTCGCTGCACATGAGCGTCTGTGCACCGAAACACGAACAGGGATTGGCCGCTTAGATTTCCTCCCAGCCCTCACTCCTCTTCTTCGCGAGTATCTTAGCATCCCCAGTTGTATCAGACGTGTCCTTGTCGGCTGGTCCGGTGGATTGGTGGTCGTCTGACGCAGGTTCAGTAGCTCTTGTCTCGTATAGATGTCACTAGTAGTCGTTCGACTTGACCCGGTTGCCCGGTCAGGCTGGGTGCCCGTCTCGCTCATTGGCGGTTCAACAGCCGACTGCGGTCCCAACCAGTTCAAGGTCACCAAGTGCGGCGCAGTTTCAGCTGGAGCTCGGTTTCGGACATAAACAAAACCAGCAGGACGTGACAAAGCCGGCGCACTGGCTGAATACTCTTCCAGAGACTTAATACGATTCCAGGTAAGTAAAATCGCGAAAATCACACAGCACAACTTCCAAGAGTCAACTGGGTGCATCTTGAAGCTATCTCACCAGATGATCTGCAGCCAATAGCAGATAAAAAGGTCCTAAATGGAGGAGCGCAACACACACGTCCAGGCGCAGCGAGACAGCGGACCTCTGGTTTGATAGAGGTCCGCTGTCAGGGGAGCAGTCTGGTTAGAGGGAGGTCCACTGTCAGGGGAGTAGCCTGGTTAGAAGGAGGTTATCTGTCAGGGGAGCAGTCGCTAGTTAGAGGGAGGTCCGCTGTCAGGGGAGTAGTCTGGTTAGAGGGAGGTCCGCTGTCAGGGGAGCAGTCGCTGGTTAGAGGGAGGTTAGCTGTCAGGGGAACAGTCTGGTTAGAGAGAGGTTAGCTGTCAGTGGAGCAGTCTGGTTAGAGGGAGGTCCACTGTCAGGGGAGCAGTCGCTGGTTAGAGGGAGGTCCGCTGTCAAGGGAGCAGTCTGGTTAGAGGGAGGTCCGCTGTCAGGGGAGCAGTCTGGTTAGAGAGAGGTTAGCTGTCAGGGCAGCAGTCTGGTTAGAGGGAGGTCCGCTGTCGGGGAGTAGTCTGTATTGTATTGTATTGTATTGTATTACGATCGTAGGGTTATCCACAATAAGTCGTGGCTATTACCACCCCGAGTCAAACGGTACAGGAATAGAAACATGCAGGTCCAAAACACGAGAGATATGCCACAAACACACACATAGACACACATACACACACACAAACACATTCAGCGACGTCCTGTATCGCCAGCGGTTGTCAGATGTGCCTCCACAGCACGAACAAAGCATCTCTGTGTCATTTCGGTGACACCGGCAGGCAGTGCGTTGTACAACGCTGGAGCATGATATGCAAATCTGGTTAGATTTGCGATTTGCGTTATTTGCGTTAGATTTTGGTTAGGTTAGTCTGGTTAGTGGGAGGTTAGCTATCAGTGGAGCATTCTGGTTAGAGGGAGGTCCGCTGTCAGGGGAGCAGTCTGGTTAGAGGGAGGTCCGCTGTCAGGGGAGCAGTCGCTTGTTAAAGGGAGGTTAGCTGTCAGGGGAGCAGTCTGGTTAGAGGGAGGTCCGCTGTCAGAGGAGCAGTCTGGTTAGAGGGAGGTTAGCTGTAAGGGGAGCAGTCTGGTTAGAGGGAGGTCCGCTGTCAGGGGAACAGTCGCTCGTTAGAGGGAGGTTAGCTGTCAGGGGAGCAGTCGCTGGTTCGCTAGAGGTCCGCTGTCAGGGGAGAAGTCTGGTTAGAGGGAGGTTAGCTGTAAGGGGAGCAGTCTGGTTAGAGGGAGGTCCGCTGTCAGAGGAGCAGTCTGGTTCGAGGGAGGTCCGCTGTCAGGGGAGCAGTCGCTGGTTAGAGGGAGGTTAGCTGTCAGGGGAGCAGTCTGGTTAGATGGAGGTTAGCTGTCAGGAGAGCAGTCTGGTTAGAGGGAGGTCCACTGTCAGGGGAGCAGTCGCTGGTTACAGAGAGGTTAGCTGTCAGGGGAGCAGTCTGGTTAGATGGAGGTTATCTGTCAGGGAAGCAGTCTGGTTAGAGGGAGGTCCGCTGTCAGGGGAGCAGTCGCTGGTTAGAGGGAGGTTAACTGTCAGGGGAGCAGTCTGGTTAGAGGGAGGTCCGCTGTCAGGCGAGTAGTCTGGTTAGAGGAAGGACCGCTGTCTAGGGAGTAGTCTGGTTAGAGGGAGGTCCGCTGTCAGGGGAGCAGAGAGGGAGGTCCGCTGTCAGGGGAGCAGTCTGGTTAGAGGGAGGTCCGCTGTCAGGGGAGCAGTCGCTCGTTAGAGGGAGGTCCGCTGTCAGGGGAGCAGTCGCTGGTTAGAGGGAGGTCCGCTGGCAGTGGAGTAGTCTGGTTAGAGGGAGGTCTGCTCTCAGGGGAGCAGTTGCTGGTTTGATAGAGGTCCGCTGTCAGTGGAGCAGTCGCTGGTTTGATAGAGGTCCGCTGCCAGAGGAGCAGTCGCTGGTTAGAGGGAGGTCCGCTGTCAGGGGAGCAGTCGCTGGTTTGATATAGGTCCGCTGTCAGGGGAACAATCGCTCGTTAGAGGGAGGTCCGCTGTCAGGGGAGCAGTCGCTGGTTAGAGGGAAGTTAGCTGTCAGGGGAGCAGTCGCTGGTTTGCTAGAGGTCCGCTGTCAGGGGTGCAGTCTGGTTAGAGGGAGGTTAGCTGTCAGAGGAGCAGTCTGGTTAGAGGGAGGTCCGCTGTCAGGGGAGCAGTCTGGTTCGAGAGAGGTCCGCTGTCAGGGGAGCAGTAGCTCGTTAGAGGGAGGTCCGCTGTCAGGGGAGCAGTCGCTCGTTAGAGGGAGTTCCGCTGTCAGGGGAGCAGTCGCTGGTTAGAGGGAGGTTAGCTGTCAGGGGACCAGTCGCTGGTTTGATAAAGGTCCGCTGTCAGGGGAGCAGTCGCTGGTTAGAGGGAGATCCGCTGTCAGGGGAGCAGTCGCTCGTTAGAGGGAGGTCCGCTGTCAGGGGAGCAGTCGCTGGTTAGAGGGAGGTCCGCTGTCAGGCGAGCAGTCGCTGGTTAGAGGGAGGTCCGCTGTCAGGGGAGCAGTCGCTCGTTAGAGGGAGGTCCGCTGTCAGGGGAGCAGTCGCTGGTTAGAGGGAGGTCCGCTGTCAGTGGAGCAGTCGCTGGTTAAAGGGAGGTCCGCTGTCAGGGGAGCAGTCTGGTTAGAGGGAGGTCCTTTGTCAGAGGAGCAGTCGCTGGTTAGAGGGAGGTCCGCTGTCAGGGGAGTAGTCTGGTTAGAGGGAGGTTAGCTGTCAGTGGAGCAGTCGCTGGTTAGAGGGAGGTCCGCTGTCAGGGGAGCAGTCTGGTTAGAGGGAGGTCCGCTGTCAGGGGAGCAGTCGCTCGTTAGAGGGAGGTCCGCTGTTAAGGGAGCAGTCTGGTTAGAGGGAGGTCCGCTGTCAGGGGAGCAGTCGCTCGTTAGAGGGAGGTCCGCTGTCAGGGGAGCAGTCGCTGGTTAGAGGGAGGTCCGCTGTCAGTGGAGTAGTCTGGGTAGAGGGAGGTCCGCTGTCAGGGGAGCCGTCGCTGGTTTGATAGAGGTCCGCTGTCAGGGGAGCAGTCGCTGGTTAGAGGGAGGTCCGCTGTCAGGGGAGCAGTCGCTGGTTTGATAGAGGTCCGCTGTCAGGGGAGTAGTCGCTCGTTAGAGGGAGGTCCGCTGTCAGGGGAGCAGTCGCTGGTTAGAGGGAGGTTAGCTGTCAGGGGAGCAGTGGCTGGTTTGCTAGAGGTCCGCTGTCAGGGGAGCAGTATGGTTAGAGGGAGGTTAGCTGTCAGGAGAGCAGTCTGGTTAGAGGGAGGTCCGCTGTCAGGGAAGCAGTCTGGTTCGAGGGAGGTCCGCTGTCAGGGGAGCAGTCGCTGGTTAGAGGGAGGTTAGCTGTCAGGGGAGCAGTCTGGTTAGATGGAGGTTAACTGTCAGGAGAGCAGTCTGGTTAGAGGGAGGTCCGCTGTCAGGGGAGCAGTCGCTGGTTAGAGAGAGGTTAGCTGTCAAGGGAGCAGTCTGGTTAGATGGAGGTTAGCTGTCAGGGGAGCAGTCGCTCGTTAGAGGGAGGTCCGCTGTCAGGGGAGTAGTCTGGTTTAGAGGGAGGTCCGCTGTCAGGGGAGTAGTCTAGTTAGAGGGAGGTCCGCTGTCAGGGGAGAAGTCGCTGGTTTGATAAAGGTCCGCTGTCAGGGGAGCAGTCGCTGGTTTGATAAAAGTCCGCTGTCAGTGGAGCAGTCGCTGGTTTGAGGGAGGTCCGCTGCCAGGGGAGCAGTCTGGTCAGAGGGAGGTTAGCTGTCAGGGGAGCAGTCGCTCTATAGAGGGAGGTCCGCTGTTAGGGGAGCAGTCTGGTTAGAGAGAGGTCCGCTGTCAGGGGAGCAGTCTGGTTAGAGGGAGGTCCGCTGTCAAAGGAGCAGCATCTCGTAAGAGGGAGGTCCGCTGTCAGGGGAGCAGTATCTCGTTAGAGGGAGGTCCGCTGTCAGGGGAGCCGTCGCTGGTTAGAGGGAAGTCCGCTGTGAGGGGAGCAGTCGCTGGTTAGAGGGAGGTCCGCTGTCATGGGAGAAGTCGCTGGTTAGAGGGAGGTTAGCTGTCAGAGGAGCAGTCTGGTTAGAGGGATGCCCGCTGTCAGGGGAGCAGTCGCACGTAAGAGGGAAGTCCGCTGTCAGGGGAATAGTCTGGTTAGAGGGAGGTTAGCTCTCAGTGGAGCAGTCTGGTTAGAGGGAGGTCCGCTGTCAGGGGAGCAGTCGCTCGTTAGAGGGAGGTCCGCTGTCAGGGGAGTAGTCTGGTTAGAGGGAGGTTAGCTGTCAGGGGAGCAGTCTGGTTAGAGGGAGGTCCGCTGTCAGGGGAGCAGCCGCTGGTTAGAGGCAGGTTAGCTGTCAGGGGAGCAGTCTGGTTAGCGGGAGGTCCGCTGTCAGGGGAGCAGTCGCTGGTTTCATAATCATAATCATAATCATGTATTTCGGAAACATCCATACTGCATGGGTTTTCAGTATTCCACGTCAGTCACATATAAGAGGCGAACGACATACATGCTAAAACAATACACTGAATATAAAGCCATACGCTAAATGTAACCGCGTTTGAATACTGCCAGCAAAAATCATTAGGTAATGGACAGGATAGCCCCAATATTTGTATTTCAGCTGCAGTTCACTCAGTAATTCACTCTAGTAGTCACTCAGTAGGTAGGTAGATAATCAGTTGTCACTCACAGATGTCACGTAAAAGCTGCAAAACACACACGCACACCCCAAAGCCTCCGTCAGTCAACAATCATGCCACCCGAGCGAGTGCACATGCGCCAAGCAAGCTCCACATATGCATTGTGCAATCAGTCGTGCAAAATGAGCAAGCAAGCACAGAGAACGCAAGGAGAAGACACGTTAGCATCATTGATGTAAGACATGCAAGCAATTGTGTGAGCAACGAGAAGGCACATTCCAATCAGCAGTGTAAGCGTGTGAGATAATTTACTTTAGCACTATGCAGCTCTTATCTCTCTTTATCTGCAACATTGGGTCTGTTATCCGTCATATTCAGTCTGCTATCTGCAATATTCAGTCTGATATCTGATATCTGCAATAGTTCAATCTGGTAGACAAATATTTGAGGCTTATCAACATGAAACAATGAACAATATAAATCAAGCCATACATACTCTGTTCGCCTGATGAAATCATATATCATATACAGTAGCTTGCCAGCAATAACAATCAATAACTCATTTAGACATTGCTGCAAGAAAGACAAGAAGTGAAAGAATACAAAACAAGCATGGCACGGCCACGTTTCAGCCTCGAGACGAATGCGGCGCTCAATGTCAAGTTCAAGGTTTGTCCTTGAAATCGGGTAACTCGGGTACACGGGTAAGCTAGAACCAGAGGCGTCAAGCTGCCCCAACATTCATTCTCAAACTGCCGCAACGGCGGCAACATGGCTCCCCAAAATCCTACAAGGATTTTCAACCCAAGACGAAACCTCAAAGAACGTGGCGGCAAAGCCACTGAACACTTCTACAACGTAAACGAACGCTACCTCCAAAATAACAGAACGGAACACGCACGCGAGGCACAGCCTGCCGTAGGTTAACTCCTTCATTCAGCTCAACAGAACAACGTACTGTCTAACCATCTCCGGCGACTGTCAGTGGAAGGCGACGGACGCTGCCCACGTACTCACTGGCTCCCCGACTGGGAATCACTCTGATCACACCTCATCACGGAGATCAGGCAGTGTACGGGTCGGTCGTACTCCTGACTCCGCACACTCACGCGCACCTTGCGGACGAGACCGTCCGCGCTCGGATAGGTCGCCACGATGCGGCCCATGGGCCAGCTGCACCGCGGCTCAGCGTCATCGGCCACGATGACGATGTCGCCAACGTGAAGATTGGCCTCCGGTCGCTGCCACTTCCGCCTCTCCTGCAGCGATGGCAGGAACTCTCGCCGCCAGCGGGTCCAGAACTCGTTTGCGAGATGTTGGATCCTCCTCCATCGACGTCGTCCATACAGGTCCGCGCTGCAGAACTGCCCCGGGGCGGGAAGGACTACCTTGGATTTCAGGGTCAGAAGTTGGAGTGGTGTTAGTGGCTCAATCGTATCACTACAGGACATGCTACAGTAGGTTAGTGGCCTGCTGTTGATGATCGCTTCAGCTTCAGCGAACAGGGTCCTCAGGAGCTCGTCGTCGAGATGCTGGCCGTTGGCGTCCAGAAGGCTGGAGAGCGCCGATCTCGCCGTCCGAATCTGCCGCTCCCAAACGCCTCCCATGTGGCTCGCGTGCGGCACGTTGAACGCGAACTCCACCCAGTCGCAGTTGTCGCTGCTGAGGGCCTGTCTGATCTTGTTGTGGTCTTCTTCTTTCAGAGCACTCTCCAACAGGTTTCTTCCTCCGACGAAGTTCGTTCCGTTGTCGCAGTATATGCGCCGGATGGGACCTCTTCTGCAGATGAAGCGGCGGTATGCATTCAGGAACGAGTCCGCAGTCAGCGAACTGATCACCTCCAGATGAGCAGCGCGTGAGGCGAAACACGTGAACATGAGGCCCCACCGCTTCACTTCGCTGCGTCTCTCTCGGATGTAGAACGGACCGAACGCGTCCACTCCGCAGAACTCGAAGGGTTCAGATGTCTCCGTGCGTTCAGTCGGGAGATCCGCCATCATCTGGCCACAGGGTCTGCCTCTCAATCTTCGGCACTTGATGCACTCCAGGATGTGCTTCGACACCACAGATCTTCCATTCACTATCCAAAATCCCTGGTGTCTGATCTCGCTGAGTGTTGTCTCGCGACCAGCGTGCTGCAGTGTCTCATGGACGTGAACGACAATCAACTCAGTGACGTGACCCGCCTTCGGCAGGATCACCGGGTGGATCACCTCGAGGGGGAGGTTACTCTTCCTGAGCCGCCCTCCAACACGCAGCAGTCCGTCTGGCCCCACGAAGGGGTTCAGCTTCCTCAGGGAACTCTGTGCAGGTAACACGGCACCTGATCCATCCGCAGCCATCATCTTCTTCTTTTCTTCTTGAAACAGCTCGTTCTGAACAGCACTGAGGATGATCTTCTCCGCGTGCAGCAGTTCCTCAACATTCACTGGATCCATCTTCTTTGCTGCTGCACTCACTTCTGACCTTTGTTTGCGGACTCCCTTGTTCTTCACTCGATCTTGGAGAACCGCTTTGTATCGAAGACAGATCGCCACTGCTCTCTTCGCACGCATCCAGCAGGAGAAGTACTCCAGTCTCGACGGAAGCGAGGCATAGCTCGGTCCGCATTCAGTGGACACGCCACTCTGGAACGCCGCAGCTTTGACCTCTCGGTCATCCGCTGGCACTTCTACCTTCACTCTGTCGTCCGGCAGGCTTCCGGGCTGCCGCAGAAAGGCGGGGCCCTTCCACCACAGTGTGCTCGTCTTGAGACTCTCCGCTCGTGCTCCACGTGAGGCCAGATCCGCAGGGTTGTCAGCTGACGCGACATGCCTCCACTGGTGCACTGATGAGGACTGTCGGATCTGCTGCACCCGATTGGCCACGAACACGTGGAATCTCTTGCTCTCGTTCTGGATGTATCCCAGCACTGCCAAACTGTCGGTCCAGAAGTGCTCTGGAGGTTTGGCAGGCAGAGTTCACTTCTCAGGAACATACTCGACTTCACGGCTGTCACAGCAGCCGCTAACTCCAATCTTGGAATTGTCATTGGCTTCTTCGGGGTGACGCGACTCTTGCTCATCACCAGTGACGTTGAGACAGCGCCGTCTTGGTCCAGGATACGCAGGTAACTGCAGGCTCCGTATCCGTCGAGGCTAGCATCCGAGAAGTGATGTAGCTCGCATCTGCAGTCGGCCAGACTCTGGTCGGAGAAGCTGTAGGTCCGCGGGATGGAGATCTCCGCTACCTCCGCCAAGTCCGCCTTCCACTCTTCCCATGGACCTTCAACGTCTTCTGGCACAGGCTCGTCCCAGTCGAAGTTGTCGCAGCAAAGTCGCTTCACGAGGTTCTTGCCAACCAGCGTGAACGGCGACACCCAGCCTAGGGGGTCATACAGGGAGCTGACCATCGACAATATCCCCCTTCTTGTAGTTGGCTTCATGGCTATGTCGCTGTTGATGGCGAACGCGTCTTGACGCAGGTCCCATCTGATGCCGAGTGCTGGCTCTATGATGGCTCGGTCTGATATTTCCACCTGCTCCAGGGACTTCGCGCGCCGGGACTCCGGAATCTCGGCCACCACTTCAAGACCGTTGGACGTGAACTTGTGCAGCTCAAATCCCCCACTGGAGCACATGTTGATGGTGTCCTTGACCAGTTGAATGGCCGACTCTGGGCTGGTAGTGGACGTCAACCCGTCGTCGACGTAAAAGTCTGTTCTGATGAAGTTTGCAGCCTCTGATCCGAACTCGTGCTCGTACTGGTCGGCTACCTTGTTCAGGGCGCTCATGGCACACGCGGGTGAGGATGTGGCGCCAAACAGATGAGTTGTCATCCTGTACTCTGACGGGTCTTGCTGTGTCTCTCCATCCTTCCACCAGAGGAACCTGATCAGGTCTCTGTGCTCGGGGATGACCTTGACTTGGTTGAACATGCCTTTCACATCGCATGTGACACCGATGCGCTCCTTGCGAAAGCGGGTGAGGATGCCAGCCAGGTTGTTTGATGCGTCCGGTCCCTGCATGAGTTGGCTGTTGAGGGACTGTCCTTGGAACTCTCCACTGCAGTCGAAGACTACCCGCAGCTTCTCCTTGCTCTGACTGTAAACGCCATGGTGGGGGACATACCACACCTTCCCATCTTCGCGGCGTAGCTCCTCTTCTGGGACAGCCTCTGCGTAGCCCTTGTCGAGCATGTCTTGCATGTATGTGGTATATTCTGTTCTCAAATGTTCGTTCATGATCATGCGCTTCTTTAGACCGTACAGACGCTGCACGGCCATGCTCCGGTTGTTGGGGAATTCGAAGTCTGGGTTCTTCAACGGAAGCGGTGCGATGAAATGTCCGTCTTCGCCTTGCACCATCTGCTCTTCCATCAGCTTCTGGAATCTCAGGTCCTCCTGCGATACCTTCACTTCACTTGGCTGCTCTTCGAAGTCACTGCCGAACAGACGCGAAACTTGCTCGGGAGTGATCTCTCTCACTTGCGTCCGGTAGGCGTAGTGTCGCACGGTGTTGCTGTCGCCCATGTTGACGAGATAGCAGGCGGTGGCTGGCGTTGTCGATCCCTTGACGTTGCCCACAACGCTCCAGCCCAGCTCCGTCCGGACCGCCCACGGCTCACTGTCGGCTCCTGTCACAGTCTCCTTGGGCTTGATGGCTGGACCGCAGTTCAAGCCCAGCAGCAGGCCGATGTCTGCATCCGCGCGGTAGACTGGCAGCTTCGAAGCCACTTCTCGTAGATGGTCCCATTCTTGTACTGTTGTCTTCCTCGGGATCAACTGTCGGTCGACGGGAATGTTGCTGCGAGTGTATGTAGTTGGCAGCTCGATCTCTGCACCTGTGTCCAGTGACTCGATCACCAGATCCTTGATGGCTGACGTCTCCATTCTTGTTTTCCCAGCCATCGTGCTGAGCTCTAGCTGAGTTGTCTCTCCTGGAGCTTGGAGATCCATCCGCACGGTGTCCTTCAGGAAGCAGGCATCCGACTGATGATCCAGAACTGCATATGTCACCAGATGATGCTCCGGGTGCCGCTTGTGCCAGATCCTCACGGGTAGTATCATCGAATGAGAACAGGGCGTCTTCGTTCCTTCTGCTGCAACTTGTAGAGATGTCGCAGTCTGTGTTGCTCCATCGTGCACTGCTCTCTGGACCACCGTTCCTCCTGTTCCTGAAATCAGACGCTCGTCATGCAGCAGAGTAGGGTGAAACTTGCCACATGTCTCGCAGGTCTCCTTGCGTCTGCAGTCACGCCAGCGGTGACCGGTACGGAGGCAGCCACGGCAGAGGTAGTGTCTCTTCACGATCTGATGACGCTCCTCCAGGGTGCTCGAACGGAACACGGCGCAGCGTCCAGTAGTGTGCCTTCCTGGGCACAGCATGCACTTCGGGGCTGAAGAATCACCTGCGCCTCCTCCACTTGGTCCGGCGTGACGTCCAGCTGTCGAGTCAGGGGTGTTCGATGACGACAGGAACGTCCGCGCTCTGCTGCCGCTGCCACGCTGTCCCTGTTGCTGACGAGGGCTCCTACTGACCTGTTCCTCCTGTGTAAGCATGGTCACGGGTCCAGATGCTACTCTTGCTTCTCGGTTGAGGAACACCACGAACTCTTCGAACGACGGATATCTTGGTTCCTGCCCAGGCGCTGGTTCGTAGACTCTCGCATCCACGATCCTCTTCCATTTGTCTACGATGTACCTAGGCAGCTTCTTCAAGATCGCTGCGTTCTCTTCGGCTTCACCCAACGTTCTCAGCCCTGGCACGACATCTGCGGTCGCTGCACATCCATCCAAGAAGTCGGCGAGCTGTCGCAGGGACTTGCTATCACCCGGCTTGATTGGAGGCCATTCTCGGAGACGTGCCTTGTAGCTGGCGACGGTGATGAAGCTGTTGCCGTACCGCTCTGTGAGTCGCTCCTTCGCTCGATCGTATGCGTCCTCACTTCTCAGACAGAGGAGTCCGTGAATGGCGCTCCGCGCTTCCCCGGCCGTGTATCTCGAGAGGTAGTTCAGTCTCTCGACGGGTGCCTCTGTCTTCTCCTCGATAAATGCTTCAAAACACTTCAACCACAACGGGAATTGCTCCACGTCGCCTCGGAACGTATCCGGCTCCAGCTGAGGTAGGGCGCTTCTCCTATTCTGCTGGCTCAGAAGAGCTGAAAGTCCAGTGAGCAGCTGCTCTTGTGATGGCTCTCTCCTGTGTACATCAGTGAGGGGACGCTCGCGTTGAAGTCCACGTGGTTCTTCATCGGCGTCGGCACTCAGTCGTCGGCGTTGGTGCTCCTGATGCTGAAGAGCTCCTGGCGTTGCACCGACCACCTCTTCCTCTTCTTCTGCTGCGATCTGGTTGGTTACTTTGCTCTGTGCCATTGAGATGTCAAGTTCGGTCTTCAGCCTCAGCTCCTCTTCTTTCCATTCCAGTTCTTGTCTCTGCGTAGCCAGACGTTGCTTGCTCTGAAGAGCCGCCATCTTGACCTCAGCCTCTGCTCGCTGACGCTCATCTTGAAGCCGTGCCTCCAACAGCTTTACACGAACTGAGCTTAGTTCGATACTTCTTCTTGAAGAGGTGCTCCTGGCGTCATCTTCATTGTCACTCATTGTTATTCAGTACTGGACCTTGTACGACATCTGCGGTCGCTGCACATCCATCCAAGAAGTCGGCGAGCTGTCGCAGGGACTTGCTATCACCCGGCTTGATTGGAGGCCCGGCTTCAAGATGAGCGTCAGCGAGCAGAGGCTGAGGTCAAGATGGCGGCTCTTCAGAGCAAGCAACGTCTGGCTACGCAGAGACAAGAACTGGAATGACTGTACACAAACTGCTTACCAACGACGTACCGAGGCCCCTTGTAAGGACTATAGGTCCAGCCGCGCGCCAACAGCATCGCCACAACACACGGACTGCCGATCTCCGTGTATTGCCGCGCATTCGCACTAAAGCGGGACGCAGTCGTCTGTGCTATAGTGCCGTGAAGGAATACAACAAAGTCTCTAGAAAGCCAGGAATATCCTTCAAAACTGCGGCTAAGCGACACCTCGTTACCTGCCGTGACGCATGAGCGATGTTGTAGTGGACAATTTTTTTTTGTGAATGTATGTGTATGTTTGAATGTTCACCATTGTCACTGTTTTATACCACATTGACGTGCGAAGGCGAAAAGCCACTGAGTACAGTGGACCTGAGCGAATAAACGAATTGAATTGAATTGAACTGACAGCGGACCTCCCTCTAACCAGACTGCTCCCCTGACAGCTAACCTCCCTCTAACCAGACTGCTCCCCTGACAGCGGACCTCTAGCAAACCAGCGACTGCTCCCCTGACAGCTAACTTCCCTCTAACCAGCGACTGCTCCCCTGACAGCGGACCACCCTCTAACGAGCGACTGTTCCCCTGACAGCGGACCTATATCAAACTAGCGACTGCTCCCCTAACAGCGGACCTCCCTCTAACCAGCGACTGCTCCTCTGGCAGCGGACCTCTATCAAACCAGCGACTGCTCCATTGACAGCGGACCTCTATCAAACCAGCGACTGCTCCCCTGAGAGCAGACCTCCCTCTAACCAGACTACTCCACTGCCAGCGGACCTCCCTCTAACCAGCGACTGCTCCCCTGACAGCGGACCTCCCTCTAACGAGCGACTGCTCCCCTGACAGCGGACCTCCCTCTAACCAGACTGCTCCCCTGACAGCGGACCTCCCTCTAACCAGCGACTGCTCCCCTGACAGCTAACCTCCATCTAACCAGACTACTCCCCTGACAGCGGACCTCCCTCTAACCAGCGACTGCTCCCCTGACAGCTAACCTCCTTCTAACCAGACTGCTCCCCTGACAGCGGACCTCCCTCTAACCAGACTGCTCCCCTGACAGCGGACCTCCCTCTAACCAGCGACTGCTCCCCTGACAGCGGACCTCCCTCGAACCAGACTGCTCCCCTGACAGTGGACCTCCCTCTAACCAGACTGCACCCCTGATAGCGAACCTCCCTCTAACCAGCGACTGCTCCCCTGACAGCGGACCTACCTCTAACCAGACTACTACCCTGACAGCGGACCTCCCTCTAACCAGACTACTCTCCTGACAGCGGATTTCCCTCTAACCAGCGACTGCTCCTCTGACAGCAGAGCTCCCTCTAACCAGCGACTGCTCCCCTCCCAGCGGACCTGCCTCTAACCAGCGACTGCTCCCCTGCAGCAGACCTCCCTCTAACCAGCGAATGCTCCCCTGACAGGTAACCTCCCTCTAACCAGCGACTACTCCCCTGACAGCGGACTTCCCTCTAACCAGACTGCTCTCCTGACAGCAGACCTCCCTCTAACCAGAATACTCCCCTGACAGCTAACCTCCCTCTAACCAGACTACTCCCCTGACAGCGGACCTCCCTCTAACCAGACTGCTCCCCTGACAGCGGACCTCCCTCTAACCAGCGACTGCTCCCCTGACAGCTAACCTCCCACTAACCAGACTATTCCCTGACAGCGGACCTCCCTCTAACCAGACTGCTCCCCTGACAGCTAACCGCCCTCTAACCAGACTGTTTTTCTCACAGCGGACCTCCTTCTAACCAGACTGCTCCCCTGCCAGCTAACCTCCCTCTAACCAGACTGCTCCCCTGACAGCTAACCTCTCTCTAGCCAGCAACTGCTCCCCTGACAGCGGACCTCCCTCTAACCAGACTCCTCTCCTGACAGCTAACCTCCATCTAACCAGACTGCTCCCCTGACAGCTAACCTCCCTCTAACCAGCGACTGCTCCCCTGACAGCGGACCTGCTTCTAACCAGACTGCTCCCCTAACAGCGGACCTCCCTCTATCGAGCGACTGCTCCCCTGACAGCTAACCTCCCTCTGACCAGACTGCTCCCCTGGCAGCGGACCTCCCTCAAACCAGCGACTGCTCCACTGACAGCGGACTTCTATCAAACCAGCGACTGCTCCCCTAACAGCGGACCTTTATCAAACCAGCGACTGCTCCCCTGACAGCGGACCTCCCTCTAACCAGACTACTCCCCAGACGACAGACCTTCCTCTAACCAGACTAATCGCCTGACAGCGGACTTCCCTCTAACCAGACTGCTCCCCTGACAGCGGACCTCCCTCTAACCAGACTATTCCCCTGACAGCGGAATTCCTTCTAACCAGACTACTCCCCTGACAGCGGACCTCCCTCTAACCAGACTGCTCCCCTGACAGTTAACCTCCCTCTAACCAGCGACTGCTCCCCTGACAGCGGACCTCCCTCTAACCAGACTGCTCCCCTGACAGCTAACCTCCATCTAACCAGACTGCTCCCCTGACAGCTAACCTCTCTCTAACCAGCGACTGCTCCCCTGACAGCGGACCTCCCTCTAACCAGACTGCTCTCCTGACAGCTAACCTCCATCTAACCAGACTGCTCCCCTGACAGCTAACCTCCCTCTAACCAGCGACTGCTCCCCTGACAGCGGACCTCCCTCGAACCAGACTGCTCCCCTGACAGCGGACCCCCCTCTAACCAGACTGCTCCCCTGACAGCTAACCTCCCTCTAACCAGACTGCTCCCCTGACAGCGGACCTCTATAAACCAGCGACTGCTCCCCTGACAGCTAACCTCCCTCTAACCAGAGACTGCTCCCCTGACAGCGGACCTCCCTCTAACGAGCGACTACTCCCCTGACAGCAGACCTCTATCAAACCAGCGACTGCTCCCCTGACAGCGGACCTCCCTCTAACCAGCGACTGCTCCCCTCACAGCGGACTTCCCTCTAACCAGCGACTGCTCCCCTGACAGCGGACCTCCCTCTAACGAGCTACTGCTCCCCTGACAGCGGACCTCCCTCTAACCAGACTGCTCTCCTGACAGCGGACCTCCCTCTAACCAGACTGCTCCCCTAACAGCGGACCTCCCTCTATAGAGCGACTGCTCCCCTGACAGCTAACCTCCCTCTGACCAGACTGCTCCCCTGGCAGCGGAACTCCCTCAAACCAGCGACTGCTCCACTGACAGCGGACTTTTATCAAACCAGCGACTGCTCCCCTGACAGCGGACCTTTAACAAACCAGCGACTGCTCCCCTGACAGCGGACCTCCCTCTAACTAGACTACGCCCCTGACAGCGGACCTCCCTCTAACCAGACTACTCGCCTGACAGCGGACCTCCCTCTAACCAGACTGCTCCCCTGACAGCGGACCTCCCTCTAACCAGACTATTCCCCTGAAAGCGGACCTCCTTCTAACCAGACTACTCCCCTGACAGCGGACCTCGCTCTAACCAGACTGCTCCCCTGACAGCTAACCTCCCTCTAACCAGCGACTGCTCCACTGACAGCGGACCTCCCTCTAACCAGACTGCTCCCCTGACAGCTAACCTCCATCTAACCAGACTGCTCCCCTGACAGCTAACCTCTCTCTAACCAGCGACTGCTCCTCTGCCAGCGGACCTCCCTCTAACCAGACTGCTCCCCTGACAGCGGACCTCCCTTTAACCAGCGACTGCTCCACTGACAGCGGACCTCCCTCTAACCAGACTGCTCCCCTGACAGCGGACCTCCCTCTAACCAGACTGCTCCCCTGACAGCGGACCTCCCTCTAACCAGCGACTGCTCCCCTGACAGCGAACCTCCCTGTAACCAGCGACTGCTCCCCTGACAGCGGATCTCTATCAAACCAGCGACTGCTCCCCTGACAGCGGACCTCCCTCTAACGAGCGACTGCTCCCCTGACAGCGGACCTCCCTCTAAACAGCGACTGCTCTCCTGACAGCGGGCCTCTATCAAACCAGCGACTGCTCCCTTGACAGCTAACCTCCCTTTAACCAGCGACTGCTCCCCTGACAGCGGACCTCCCTCTAACGAGCAACTGCTCCCCTGACAGCGGACCTCCCTCTAACCAGCGACTGCTCCCCTGACAGCGGACCTCCCTCTAACCAGCGACTGCTCCCCTGACAGCGGACCTCCCTCTAACGAGCTACTGCTCCCCTGACAGAGGACCTCCCTCTAACCAGACTGCTCCCCTGACAGCAGACCTCCCTCTAACCAGCGACTGCTTCCCTGACAGCTAACCTCCCTCTAACCAGACTACTCCCCTGACAGCGGACCTCCCTGTAACGAGCGACTGCTCCCCTGACAGCGGACCTCCCTCTAACCAGACTGCTCCCCTGACAGCGGACCTCTATCAAACCAGCGACTGCTCCCCTGACAGCGGACCTCCCTCTAACCAGACTGCTCCCCTGACAGCGGACCTCCCTCTAACCAGCGACTGCTCCCCTGACAGCTAACCTCCCTCTAACCAGACTACTCCCCTGACAGCGGACCTCCCTCTAACGAGCGACTGCTCCCTGACCGCGGACCTCCCTCTAACCAGACTGCTCCACTGAGAGCTAACCTCCCTCTAACCAGACTGCTCCCCTGACAGCGGACCTCTATCAAACCAGCGACTGCTCCCCTGACAGCGGACCTCCCTCTAACCAGACTGCTCCCCTGACAGCGGACCTCTATCAAACCAGTGACTGCTCCCCTGACAGCGGACCTCCCTCTAACCAGACTGCTCCCCTGACAGCGGACCTCCCTCTAACCAGCGACTGCTCCCCTGACAGCCAACCTCCCTCTAACCAGACTACTCCCCTGACAGCGGACCTCCCTCTAACGAGCGACTGCTCCCTGACCGCGGACCTCCCTCTAACCAGACTGCTCCACTGAGAGCTAACCTCCCTCTAACCAGACTGCTCCCCTGACAGTTAACCTCCCTCTAACCAGCGACTGCTCCCCTGACATCGGACCTCCCTCTAACCAGCGACTGCACCCCTGACAGCGGACCTCTATCAAACCAGCGACTGCTCCCCTGACAGCGGACACCCTCTAACGAGCGACTGCTCCCCTGACAGCGGACCTCCCTCTAACCAGCGACTGCTCCCCTGACAGCGGACCTCCCTCTAACCAGCGACTGCTTCCCTGACAGCGGACCTCCCTCTAACCAGCGACTGCTCCCCTGACAGCGGACCTCCCTCTAACGAGCGACTGCTTCCCTGACAGCTAACCTCCCTCTAACGAGCGACTGCTCCCCTGACAGCGGACCTCCCTCTAACCAGACTTCTCCCCTGACAGCGGACCTCTAGCAAACCAGCGACTGCTCCCCTGACAGCTAACCTCCCTCTAACGAGCGAATGCTCCCCTGACAGCGGACCTCCCTCTAACCAGACTGCTCCCCTTACAGCTAACCTCCCTCTAACCAGACTGCTCCTCTGACAGCGGACCTCCCTCTAACCAGACTGCTCCCCTGACAGCTAACCTCCCTTTAACAAGCGACTGCTCCCCTGACAGCGGACCTTCCTCTAACCAGAATGCTCCACTGACAGCTAACCTCCCACTAACCAGACTAACCTAACCAAAATCTAACGCAAATAACGCAAATCGCAAATCTAACCAGATTTGCATATCATGCTCCAGCGTTGTACAACGCACTGCCTGCCGGTGTCACCGAAATGACACAGAGATGCTTTGTTCGTGCTGTGGAGGCACATCTGACAACCGCTGGCGATACAGGACGTCGCTGAATGTGTTTGTGTGTGTGTATGTGTGTGTGTGTGTTTGTGGCATATGTCTCGTGTTTTGGACCTGCATGTTTCTATTCCTGTACCGTTTGACTCGGGGTGGTAATAGCCACGACTTATTGTGGATAACTCTACGATCGTAATACAATACAATACAATACAATACAGACTACTCCCCGACAGCGGACCTCCCTCTAACCAGACTGCTGCCCTGACAGCTAACCTCTCTCTAACCAGACTGCTCCCCTGACAGCGGACCTCCCTCTAACCAGACTGCTCCCTTGACAGCGGACCTCCCTCTAACCAGCGACTGCTCCCCTGACAGTGGACCTCCCTCTAACCAGACTGCTCCACTGACAGCTAACCTCTCTCTAACCAGACTGTTCCCCTGACAGCTAACCTCCCTCTAACCAGCGACTGCTCCCCTGACAGCGGACCTCCCTCTAACCAGACTACTCCCCTGACAGCGGACCTCCCTCTAACTAGCGACTGCTCCCCTGACAGATCACCTCCTTCTAACCAGGCTACTCTCCTGACAGCGGACCTCCCTCTAACCAGACTACTCCCCTGACAGCGGACCTCTATCAAACCAGCGACTGCTCCCCTGACAGCGGACCTCCCGCTAACCAGACTGCTCCCCTGACAGCTAATCTGCCTCTAACCAGCGGCTGCTCCCCTGACAGCGGACCTCCCTCTAACCAGACTGCTCCCCTGACAGCTAACCTCCCTCTAACCAGACTACTCCCCTGACAGCGGACCTCCCTCTAACGAGCGACTGCTCCCCTGACAGCGGACCTCCCTCTAACCAGACTGCTCCACTGAGAGCTAACCTCCCTCTAACCAGACTATTCCCCTGACAGCGGACTTCCCTCTTACGTGCGACTGCTCCCCTGACAGCGGGCATCCCTCTAACCAGACTGCTCCTCTGACAGCTAACCTCCCTCTAACCAGCGACTTCTCCCATGACAGCGGACCTCCCTCTAACCAGCGACTGCTCCCCTCACAGCGGACTTCCCTCTAACCAGCGACTGCTCCCCTGACAGCGGACCTCCCTCTAACGAGATACTGCTCCCCTGACAGCGGACCTCCCTCTAACGAGATACTGCTCCCCTGACAGCGGACCTCCCTCTAACCAGACTGCTCTCTTGACAGTTAACCTCCATCTAACCAGACTGCTCCCTTGACAGGTAACCTCCCTCTAACCAGCGACTCCTCTCCTGACAGCTAACCTCCATCTAACCAGACTGCTCCCCTGACAGCTAACCTCCCTCTAACCAGCGACTGCTCCCCTGACAGCGGACCTGCTTCTAACCAGACTGCTCCCCTAACAGCGGACCTCCCTCTATCGAGCGACTGCTCCCCTGACAGCTAACCTCCCTCTGACCAGACTGCTCCCCTGGCAGCGGACCTCCCTCAAACCAGCGACTGCTCCACTGACAGCGGACTTCTATCAAACCAGCGACTGCTCCCCTAACAGCGGACCTTTATCAAACCAGCGACTGCTCCCCTGACAGCGGACCTCCCTCTAACCAGACTACTCCCCAGACAACGGACCTTCCTCTAACCAGACTAATCGCCTGACAGCGGACTTCCCTCTAACCAGACTGCTCCCCTGACAGCGGACCTCCCTCTAACCAGACTATTCCCCTGACAGCGGAATTCCTTCTAACCAGACTACTCCCCTGACAGCGGACCTCCCTCTAACCAGACTGCTCCCCTGACAGTTAACCTCCCTCTAACCAGCGACTGCTCCCCTGACAGCGGACCTCCCTCTAACCAGACTGCTCCCCTGACAGCTAACCTCCATCTAACCAGACTGCTCCCCTGACAGCTAACCTCTCTCTAAACAGCGACTGCTCCCCTGACAGCGGACCTCCCTCTAACCAGACTGCTCTCCTGACAGCTAACCTCCATCTAACCAGACTGCTCCCCTGACAGCTAACCTCCCTCTAACCAGCGACTGCTCCCCTGACAGCGGACCTCCCTCGAACCAGACTGCTCCCCTGACAGCGGACCCCCCTCTAACCAGACTGCTCCCCTGACAGCTAACCTCCCTCTAACCAGACTGCTCCCCTGACAGCGGACCTCTAGAAACCAGCGACTGCTCCCCTGACAGCTAACCTCCCTCTAACCAGAGACTGCTCCCCTGACAGCGGACCTCCCTCTAACGAGCGACTACTCCCCTGACAGCAGACCTCTATCAAACCAGCGACTGCTCCCCTGACAGCGGACCTCCCTCTAACCAGCGACTGCTCCCCTCACAGCGGACTTCCCTCTAACCAGCGACTGCTCCCCTGACAGCGGACCTCCCTCTAACGAGCTACTGCTCCCCTGACAGCGGACCTCCCTCTAACCAGACTGCTCTCCTGACAGCGGACCTCCCTCTAACCAGACTGCTCCCCTAACAGCGGACCTCCCTCTATAGAGCGACTGCTCCCCTGACAGCTAACCTCCCTCTGACCAGACTGCTCCCCTGGCAGCGGAACTCCCTCAAACCAGCGACTGCTCCACTGACAGCGGACTTTTATCAAACCAGCGACTGCTCCCCTGACAGCGGACCTTTATCAAACCAGCGACTGCTCCCCTGACAGCGGACCTCCCTCTAACTAGACTACGCCCCTGACAGCGGACCTCCCTCTAACCAGACTACTCGCCTGACAGCGGACCTCCCTCTAACCAGACTGCTCCCCTGACAGCGGACCTCCCTCTAACCAGACTATTCCCCTGACAGCGGACCTCCTTCTAACCAGACTACTCCCCTGACAGCGGACCTCGCTCTAACCAGACTGCTCCCCTGACAGCTAACCTCCCTCTAACCAGCGACTGCTCCACTGACAGCGGACCTCCCTCTAACCAGACTGCTCCCCTGACAGCTAACCTCCATCTAACCAGACTGCTCCCCTGACAGCTAACCTCTCTCTAACCAGCGACTGCTCCTCTGACAGCGGACCTCCCTCTAACCAGACTGCTCCCCTGACAGCGGACCTCCCTTTAACCAGCGACTGCTCCACTGACAGCGGACCTCCCTCTAACCAGACTGCTCCCCTGACAGCGGACCTCCCTCTAACCAGACTGCTCCCCTGACAGCGGACCTCCCTCTAACCAGCGACTGCTCCCCTGACAGCGAACCTCCCTGTAACCAGCGACTGCTCCCCTGACAGCGGATCTCTATCAAACCAGCGACTGCTCCCCTGACAGCGGACCTCCCTCTAACGAGCGACTGCTCCCCTGACAGCGGACCTCCCTCTAACCAGCGACTGCTCTCCTGACAGCGGGCCTCTATCAAACCAGCGACTGCTCCCTTGACAGCTAACCTCCCTTTAACCAGCGACTGCTCCCCTGACAGCGGACCTCCCTCTAACGAGCAACTGCTCCCCTGACAGCGGACCTCCCTCTAACCAGCGACTGCTCCCCTGACAGCGGACCTCCCTCTAACCAGCGACTGCTCCCCTGACAGCGGACCTCCCTCTAACGAGCTACTGCTCCCCTGACAGAGGACCTCCCTCTAACCAGACTGCTCCCCTGACAGCGGACCTCCCTCTAACCAGCGACTGCTTCCCTGACAGCTAACCTCCCTCTAACCAGACTACTCCCCTGACAGCGGACCTCCCTGTAACGAGCGACTGCTCCCCTGACAGCGGACCTCCCTCTAACCAGACTGCTCCCCTGACAGCGGACCTCTATCAAACCAGCGACTGCTCCCCTGACAGCGGACCTCCCTCTAACCAGACTGCTCCCCTGACAGCGGACCTCCCTCTAACCAGCGACTGCTCCCCTGACAGCTAACCTCCCTCTAACCAGACTACTCCCCTGACAGCGGACCTCCCTCTAACGAGCGACTGCTCCCTGACCGCGGACCTCCCTCTAACCAGACTGCTCCACTGAGAGCTAACCTCCCTCTAACCAGACTGCTCCCCTGACAGCGGACCTCTATCAAACCAGCTACTGCTCCCCTGACAGCGGACCTCCCTCTAACCAGACTGCTCCCCTGACAGCGGACCTCTATCAAACCAGTGACTGCTCCCCTGACAGCGGACCTCCCTCTAACCAGACTGCTCCCCTGACAGCGGACCTCCCTCTAACCAGCGACTGCTCCCCTGGCAGCTAACCTCCCTCTAACCAGACTACTCCCCTGACAGCGGACCTCCCTCTAACGAGCAACTGCTCCCCTGACAGCGGACCTCCCTCTAACCAGCGACTGCTCCCCTGACAGCGGACCTCCCTCTAACCAGCGACTGCTCCCCTGACAGCGGACCTCCCTCTAACGAGCTACTGCTCCCCTGACAGAGGACCTCCCTCTAACCAGACTGCTCCCCTGACAGCGGACCTCCCTCTAACCAGCGACTGCTTCCCTGACAGCTAACCTCCCTCTAACCAGACTACTCCCCTGACAGCGGACCTCCCTGTAACGAGCGACTGCTCCCCTGACAGCGGACCTCCCTCTAACCAGACTGTTCCCCTGACAGCGGACCTCTATCAAACCAGCGACTGCTCCCCTGACAGCGGACCTCCCTCTAACCAGCGACTGCTCCCCTGACAGCTAACCTCCATCTAACCAGACTACTCCCCTGACAGCGGACCTCCCTCTAACCAGCGACTGCTCCCCTGACAGCTAACCTCCATCTAACCAGACTGCTCCCCTGACAGCGGACCTCCCTCTAACCAGACTGCTCCCCTGACAGCGGACCTCCTTCTAACCAGACTGCTCCCCTAACAGCGGACCTCCCTCTATCGAGCAACTGCTCCCCTGACAGCTAACCTCCCTCTGACCAGACTGCTCCCCTGGCAGCGGACCTCCCTCAAACCAGCGACTGCTCCACTGACAGCGGACTTCTATCAAACCAGCGACTGCTCCCCTGACAGCAGACCTTTATCAAACCAGCGACTGCTCCCCTGACAGCGGACCTCCCTCTAACCAGACTACTCCCCAGACAGCGGACCTTCCTCTAACCAGACTACTCGCCTGACAGCGGACTTCCCTCTAACCAGACTGCTCCCCTGACAGCGGACCTCCCTCTAACCAGACTATTCCCCTGACAGTGGACCTCCTTCTAACCAGACTACTCCCCTGACAGCGGACCTCCCTCTAACCAGACTGCTCCCCTGACAGTTAACCTCCCTCTAACCAGCGACTGCTCCCCTGACAGCGGACCTCCCTCTAAACAGACTGCTCTCCTGACAGCTAACCTCCATCTAACCAGACTGCTCCCCTGGCAGCTAACCTCCCTCTAACCAGCGACTGCTCCCCTGACAGCGGACCTCCCTTGAACCAGACTGCTCCCCTGACAGCGGACCTCCCTCTAACCAGACTGCTCCCCTGACAGCTAACCTCCCTCTAACCAGACTGCTCCCCTGACAGCGGACCTCTAGCAAACCAGCGACTGCTCCCCTGACAGCTAACCTCCCTCTAACCAGCGACTGCTCCCCTGACAGCGGACCTCCCTCTAACGAGCGACTACTCCCCTGACAGCGGACCTCTATCAAACCAGCGACTGCTCCACTGACAGCGGACCTCTATCAAACCAGCGACTGCTCCCCTGACAGCGGACCTCCCTCTAACCAGACTACTCCACTGACAGCGGACTTCCCTCTAACCAGCGACTGGTCCCCTGACAGCGGACCTCCCTCTAACGAGCGACTGCTCCCCTGACAGCGGACCTCCCTCTAACCAGACTGCTCCCCTGACAGCGGACCTCCCTCTAACCAGCGACTGCTTCCCTGACAGCTAACCTCCCTCTAACCAGACTACTCCCCTGACAGCGGACCTCCCTGTAACGAGCGACTGCTCCCCTGACAGCGGACCTCCCTCTAACCAGACTGCTCCCCTGACAGCGGACCTCTATCAAACCAGTGACTGCTCCCCTGACAGCGGACCTCCCTCTAACCAGACTGCTTCCCTGACAGCGGACCTCCCTCTAACCAGCGACTGCTCCCCTGACAGCTAACCTCCCTCTAACCAGACTACTCCCCTGACAGCGGACCTCCCTCTAACGAGCGACTGCTCCCTGACCGCGGACCTCCCTCTAACCAGACTGCTCCACTGAGAGCTAACCTCCCTCTAACCAGACTGCTCCCCTGACAGTTAACCTCCCTCTAACCAGCGACTGCTCCCCTGACATCGGACCTCCCTCTAACCAGCGACTGCACCCCTGACAGCGGACCTCTATCAAACCAGCGACTGCTCCCCTGACAGCGGACACCCTCTAACGAGCGACTGCTCCCCTGACAGCGGACCTCCCTCTAACCAGCGACTGCTCCCCTGACAGCGGACCTCCCTCTAACCAGCGACTGCTTCCCTGACAGCGGACCTCCCTCTAACCAGCGACTGCTCCCCTGACAGCGGACCTCCCTCTAACGAGCGACTGCTTCCCTGACAGCTAACCTCCCTCTAACGAGCGACTGCTCCCCTGACAGCGGACCTCCCTCTAACCAGACTTCTCCCCTGACAGCGGACCTCTAGCAAACCAGCGACTGCTCCCCTGACAGCTAACCTCCCTCTAACGAGCGAATGCTCCCCTGACAGCGGACCTCCCTCTAACCAGACTGCTCCCCTTACAGCTAACCTCCCTCTAACCAGACTGCTCCTCTGACAGCGGACCTCCCTCTAACCAGACTGCTCCCCTGACAGCTAACCTCCCTTTAACAAGCGACTGCTCCCCTGACAGCGGACCTTCCTCTAACCAGAATGCTCCACTGACAGCTAACCTCCCACTAACCAGACTAACCTAACCAAAATCTAACGCAAATAACGCAAATCGCAAATCTAACCAGATTTGCATATCATGCTCCAGCGTTGTACAACGCACTGCCTGCCGGTGTCACCGAAATGACACAGAGATGCTTTGTTCGTGCTGTGGAGGCACATCTGACAACCGCTGGCGATACAGGACGTCGCTGAATGTGTTTGTGTGTGTGTATGTGTGTGTGTGTGTTTGTGGCATATGTCTCGTGTTTTGGACCTGCATGTTTCTATTCCTGTACCGTTTGACTCGGGGTGGTGATAGCCACGACTTATTGTGGATAACTCTACGATCGTAATACAATACAATACAATACAATACAGACTACTCCCCGACAGCGGACCTCCCTCTAACCAGACTGCTGCCCTGACAGCTAACCTCTCTCTAACCAGACTGCTCCCCTGACAGCGGACCTCCCTCTAACCAGACTGCTCCCTTGACAGCGGACCTCCCTCTAACCAGCGACTGCTCCCCTGACAGTGGACCTCCCTCTAACCAGACTGCTCCACTGACAGCTAACCTCTCTCTAACCAGACTGTTCCCCTGACAGCTAACCTCCCTCTAACCAGCGACTGCTCCCCTGACAGCGGACCTCCCTCTAACCAGACTACTCCCCTGACAGCGGACCTCCCTCTAACTAGCGACTGCTCCCCTGACAGATCACCTCCTTCTAACCAGGCTACTCTCCTGACAGCGGACCTCCCTCTAACCAGACTACTCCCCTGACAGCGGACCTCTATCAAACCAGCGACTGCTCCCCTGACAGCGGACCTCCCGCTAACCAGACTGCTCCCCTGACAGCTAATCTGCCTCTAACCAGCGGCTGCTCCCCTGACAGCGGACCTCCCTCTAACCAGACTGCTCCCCTGACAGCTAACCTCCCTCTAACCAGACTACTCCCCTGACAGCGGACCTCCCTCTAACGAGCGACTGCTCCCCTGACAGCGGACCTCCCTCTAACCAGACTGCTCCACTGAGAGCTAACCTCCCTCTAACCAGACTATTCCCCTGACAGCGGACTTCCCTCTTACGTGCGACTGCTCCCCTGACAGCGGGCATCCCTCTAACCAGACTGCTCCTCTGACAGCTAACCTCCCTCTAACCAGCGACTTCTCCCATGACAGCGGACCTCCCTCTAACCAGCGACTGCTCCCCTCACAGCGGACTTCCCTCTAACCAGCGACTGCTCCCCTGACAGCGAACCTCCCTCTAACGAGATACTGCTCCCCTGACAGCGGACCTCCCTCTAACGAGATACTGCTCCCCTGACAGCGGACCTCCCTCTAACCAGACTGCTCTCTTGACAGTTAACCTCCATCTAACCAGACTGCTCCCCTGACAGCTAACCTCCCTCTAACCAGCGACTGCTCGCCTGACAGCGGACCTCCCTCTAACCAGCGACTGCTCCCCTGACAGCGGACCTCCCTCTAACGAGCGACTGCTCCCCTGACAGCGGATCTCCCTCTAACCAGCGACTGCTCCCCTGACAGCGGACCTTTATCAAACCAGCGACTGCTCTCCTGACAGCTAACCTCCCTCTAACCAGCGACTGCTCCCCTGACAGCGGAACTCCCTCTAACGAGCGACTGCTCCCCTGACAGCGGACCTCCCTCTAACGAGCTACTGCTCCCCTGAAAGCGGACCTCTCTCGAACCAGACTGCTCCCCTGACAGCGGACCTCCCTCTAACCAGACTGCTCCCCTGACAGCTAACCTCCCTCTAACCAGACTGCTCCCCTGACAGCGGACCTCTAGCGAACCAGCGACTGCTCCCCTGACAGCTAACTTCCCTCTAACCAGCGACTGCTCCCCTGACAGCGGACCTCCCTCTAACGAGCGACTGTTCCCCTGACAGCGGACCTATATCAAACCAGCGACTGCTCCCCTAACAGCGGACCTCCCTCTAACCAGCGACTGCTCCTCTGGCAGCGGACCTCTATCAAACCAGCGACTGCTCCATTGACAGCGGACCTCTATCAAACCAGCGACTGCTCCCCTGAGAGCAGACCTCCCTCTAACCAGACTACTCCACTGCCAGCGGACCTCCCTCTAACCAGCGACTGCTCCCCTGACAGCGGACCTCCCTCTAACGAGCGACTGCTCCCCTGACAGCGGACCTCCCTTTAACCAGACTGCTCCCCTGACAGCGGACCTCCCTCTAACCAGCGACTGCTCCCCTGACAGCTAACCTCCATCTAACCAGACTACTCCCCTGACAGCGGACCTCCCTCTAACCAGCGACTGCTCCCCTGACAGCTAACCTCCATCTAACCAGACTGCTCCCCTGACAGCGGACCTCCCTCTAACCAGACTGCTCCCCTGACAGCGGACCTCCTTCTAACCAGACTGCTCCCCTAACAGCGGACCTCCCTCTATCGAGCAACTGCTCCCCTGACAGCTAACCTCCCTCTGACCAGACTGCTCCCCTGGCAGCGGACCTCCCTCAAACCAGCGACTGCTCCACTGACAGCGGACTTCTATCAAACCAGCGACTGCTCCCCTGACAGCGGACCTTTATCAAACCAGCGACTGCTCCCCTGACAGCGGACCTCCCTCTAACCAGACTACTCCCCAGACAGCGGACCTTCCTCTAACCAGACTACTCGCCTGACAGCGGACTTCCCTCTAACCAGACTGCTCCCCTGACAGCGGACCTCCCTCTAACCAGACTATTCCCCTGACAGTGGACCTCCTTCTAACCAGACTACTCCGCTGACAGCGGACCTCCCTCTAACCAGACTGCTCCCCTGACAGTTAACCTCCCTCTAACCAGCGACTGCTCCCCTGACAGCGGACCTCCCTCTAAACAGACTGCTCTCCTGACAGCTAACCTCCATCTAACCAGACTGCTCCCCTGGCAGCTAACCTCCCTCTAACCAGCGACTGCTCCCCTGACAGCGGACCTCCCTTGAACCAGACTGCTCCGCTGACAGCGGACCTCCCTCTAACCAGACTGCTCCCCTGACAGCTAACCTCCCTCTAACCAGACTGCTCCCCTGACAGCGGACCTCTAGCAAACCAGCGACTGCTCCCCTGACAGCTAACCTCCCTCTAACCAGCGACTGCTCCCCTGACAGCGGACCTCCCTCTAACGAGCGACTACTCCCCTGACAGCGGACCTCTATCAAACCAGCGACTGCTCCACTGACAGCGGACCTCTATCAAACCAGCGACTGCTCCCCTGACAGCGGACCTCCCTCTAACCAGACTACTCCACTGACAGCGGACCTCCCTCTAACCAGCGACTGGTCCCCTGACAGCGGACCTCCCTCTAACGAGCGACTGCTCCCCTGACAGCGGACCTCCCTCTAACCAGACTGCTCCCCTGACAGCGGACCTCCCTCTAACCAGCGACTGCTTCCCTGACAGCTAACCTCCCTCTAACCAGACTACTCCCCTGACAGCGGACCTCCCTGTAACGAGCGACTGTTCCCCTGACAGCGGACCTCCCTCTAACCAGACTGCTCCCCTGACAGCGGACCTCTATCAAACCAGTGACTGCTCCCCTGACAGCGGACCTCCCTCTAACCAGACTGCTCCCCTGACAGCGGACCTCCCTCTAACCAGCGACTGCTCCCCTGACAGCTAACCTCCCTCTAACCAGACTACTCCCCTGACAGCGGACCTCCCTCTAACGAGCGACTGCTCCCTGACCGCGGACCTCCCTCTAACCAGACTGCTCCACTGAGAGCTAACCTCCCTCTAACCAGACTGCTCCCCTGACAGTTAACCTCCCTCTAACCAGCGACTGCTCACCTGACATCGGACCTCCCTCTAACCAGCGACTGCACCCCTGACAGCGGACCTCTATCAAACCAGCGACTGCTCCCCTGACAGCGGACACCCTCTAACGAGCGACTGCTCCCCTGACAGCAGACCTCCCTCTAACCAGCGACTGCTCCCCTGACAGCGGACCTCCCTCTAACCAGCGACTGCTTCCCTGACAGCGGACCTCCCTCTAACCAGCGACTGCTCCCCTGACAGCGGACCTCCCTCTAACGAGCGACTGCTTCCCTGACAGCTAACCTCCATCTAACGAGCGACTGCTCCCCTGACAGCGGACCTCCCTCTAACCAGACTTCTCCCCTGACAGCGGACCTCTAGCAAACCAGCGACTGCTCCCCTGACAGCTAACCTCCCTCTAACGAGCGAATGCTCCCCTGACAGCGGACCTCCCTCTAACCAGACTGCTCCCCTTACAGCTAACCTCCCTCTAACCAGACTGCTCCTCTGACAGCGGACCTCCCTCTAACCAGACTGCTCCCCTGACAGCTAACCTCCCTTTAACAAGCGACTGCTCCCCTGACAGCGGACCTTCCTCTAACCAGAATGCTCCACTGACAGCTAACCTCCCACTAACCAGACTAACCTAACCAAAATCTAACGCAAATAACGCAAATCGCAAATCTAACCAGATTTGCATATCATGCTCCAGCGTTGTACAACGCACTGCCTGCCGGTGTCACCGAAATGACACAGAGATGCTTTGTTCGTGCTGTGGAGGCACATCTGACAACCGCTGGCGATACAGGACGTCGCTGAATGTGTTTGTGTGTGTGTATGTGTGTGTGTGTGTGTTTGTGGCATATGTCTCGTGTTTTGGACCTGCATGTTTCTATTCCTGTACCGTTTGACTCGGGGTGGTAATAGCCACGACTTATTGTGGAATACATAACAGACTACTCCCCGACAGCGGACCTCCCTCTAACCAGACTGCTGCCCTGACAGCTAACCTCTCTCTAACCAGACTGCTCCCCTGACAGCGGACCTCCCTCTAACCAGACTGCTCCCTTGACAGCGGACCTCCCTCTAACCAGCGACTGCTCCCCTGACAGTGGACCTCCCTCTAACCAGACTGCTCCACTGACAGCTAACCTCTCTCTAACCAGACTGTTCCCCTGACAGCTAACCTCCCTCTAACCAGCGACTGCTCCCCTGACAGCGGACCTCCCTCTAACCAGACTACTCCCCTGACAGCGGACCTCCCTCTAACTAGCGACTGCTCCCCTGACAGATCACCTCCTTCTAACCAGGCCACTCTCCTGACAGCGGACCTCCCTCTAACCAGACTACTCCCCTGACAGCGGACCTCTATCAAACCAGCGACTGCTCCCCTGACAGCGGACCTCCCGCTAACCAGACTGCTCCCCTGACAGCTAATCTGCCTCTAACCAGCGGCTGCTCCCCTGACAGCGGACCTCCCTCTAACCAGACTGCTCCCCTGACAGCTAACCTCCCTCTAACCAGACTACTCCCCTGACAGCGGACCTCCCTCTAACGAGCGACTGCTCCCCAGACAGCGGACCTCCCTCTAACCAGACTGCTCCACTGAGAGCTAACCTCCCTCTAACCAGACTATTCCCCTGACAGCGGACTTCCCTCTTACGTGCGACTGCTCCCCTGACAGCGGGCATCCCTCTAACCAGACTGCTCCTCTGACAGCTAACCTCCCTCTAACCAGCGACTTCTCCCATGACAGCGGACCTCCCTCTAACCAGCGACTGCTCCCCTCACAGCGGACTTCCCTCTAACCAGCGACTGCTCCCCTGACAGCGGACCTCCCTCTAACGAGATACTGCCCCCCTGACAGCGGACCTCCCTCTAACGAGATACTGCTCCCCTGACAGCGGACCTCCCTCTAACCAGACTGCTCTCTTGACAGTTAACCTCCATCTAACCAGACTGCTCCCCTGACAGCTAACCTCCCTCTAACCAGCGACTGCTCGCCTGACAGCGGACCTCCCTCTAACCAGCGACTGCTCCCCTGACAGCGGACCTCCCTCTAACGAGCGACTGCTCCCCTGACAGCGGATCTCCCTCTAACCAGCGACTGCTCCCCTGACAGCGGACCTTTATCAAACCAGCGACTGCTCCCCTGACAGCTAACCTCCCTCTAACCAGCGACTGCTCCCCTGACATCGGAACTCCCTCTAACGAGCGACTGCTCCCCTGACAGCGGACCTCCCTCTAACGAGCTACTGCTCCCCTGAAAGCGGGCCTCTCTCGAACCAGACTGCTCCCCTGACAGCGGACCTCCCTCTAACCAGACTGCTCCCCTGACAGCTAACCTCCCTCTAACCAGACTGCTCCCCTGACAGCGGACCTCTAGCAAACCAGCGACTGCTCTCCTGACAGCTAACTTCCCTCTAACCAGCGACTGTTCCCCTGACAGCGGACCTCCCTCTAACGAGCGACTGTTCCCCTGACAGCGGACCTATATCAAACCAGCGACTGCTCCCCTAACAGCGGACCTCCCTCTAACCAGCGACTGCTCCTCTGGCAGCGGACCTCTATCAAACCAGCGACTGCTCCATTGACAGCGGACCTCTATCAAACCAGCGACTGCTCCCCTGAGAGCAGACCTCCCTCTAACCAGACTACTCCACTGCCAGCGGACCTCCCTCTAACCAGCGACTGCTCCCCTGACAGCGGACCTCCCTCTAACCAGACTGCTCCCCTGCCAGCTAACCTCCCTCTAACCAGACTGCTCCCCTGACAGCTAACCTCTCTCTAACCAGCAACTGCTCCCCTGACAGCGGACCTCCCTCTAACCAGACTCCTCTCCTGACAGCTAACCTCCATCTAACCAGACTGCTCCCCTGACAGCTAACCTCCCTCTAACCAGCGACTGCTCCCCTGACAGCGGACCTCCTTCTAACCAGACTGCTCCCCTAACAGCGGACCTCCCTCTAACCAGCGACTGCTCCTCTGGCAGCGGACCTCTATCAAACCAGCGACTGCTCCATTGACAGCGGACCTCTATCAAACCAGCGACTGCTCCCCTGAGAGCAGACCTCCCTCTAACCAGACTACTCCACTGCCAGCGGACCTCCCTCTAACCAGCGACTGCTCCCCTGACAGCGGACCTCCCTCTAACGGGCGACTGCTCCCCTGACAGCGGACCTCCCTCTAACCAGACTGCTCCCCTGACAGCGGACCTCCCTCTAACCAGCGACTGCTCCCCTGACAGCTAACCTCCATCTAACCAGACTACTCCCCTGACAGCGGACCTCCCTCTAACCAGCGACTGCTCCCCTGACAGCTAACCTCCATCTAACCAGACTGCTCCCCTGACAGCGGACCTCCCTCTAACCAGCGACTGCTCCCCTGACAGCTAACCTCCATCTAACCAGACTGCTCCCCTGACAGCGGACCTCCCTCTAACCAGACTGCTCCCCTGACAGCGGACCTCCCTCTAACCAGCGACTGCTCCCCTGACAGCGGACCTCCCTCGAACCAGACTGCTCCCCTGACAGTGGACCTCCCTCTAACCAGACTGCACCCCTGATAGCGAACCTCCCTCTAACCAGCGACTGCTCCCCTGACAGCGGACCTACCTCTAACCAGACTACTACCCTGACAGCGGACCTCCCTCTAACCAGACTACTCTCCTGACAGCGGATTTCCCTCTAACCAGCGACTGCTCCTCTGACAGCAGAGCTCCCTCTAACCAGCGACTGCTCCCCTCCCAGCGGACCTGCCTCTAACCAGCGACTGCTCCCCTGCAGCAGACCTCCCTCTAACCAGCGAATGCTCCCCTGACAGGTAACCTCCCTCTAACCAGCGACTACTCCCCTGACAGCGGACTTCCCTCTAACCAGACTGCTCTCCTGACAGCGGACCTCCCTCTAACCAGAATACTCCCCTGACAGCTAACCTCCCTCTAACCAGACTACTCCCCTGACAGCGGACCTCCCTCTAACCAGACTGCTCCCCTGACAGCGGACCTCCCTCTAACCAGCGACTGCTCCCCTGACAGCTAACCTCCCTCTAACCAGACTATTCCCTGACAGCGGACCTCCCTCTAACCAGACTGCTCCCCTGACAGCTAACCGCCCTCTAACCAGACTGTTTTTCTCACAGCGGACCTCCTTCTAACCAGACTGCTCCCCTACCAGCTAACCTCCCTCTAACCAGACTGCTCCCCTGACAGCTAACTTCTCTCTAACCAGCAACTGCTCCCCTGACAGCGGACCTCCCTCTAACCAGACTCCTCTCCTGACAGCTAACCTCCATCTAACCAGACTGCTCCCCTGACAGCTAACCTCCCTCTAACCAGCGACTGCTCCCCTGACAGCGGACCTCCTTCTAACCAGACTGCTCCCCTAACAGCGGACCTCCCTCTAACCAGCGACTGCTCCTCTGGCAGCGGACCTCTATCAAACCAGCGACTGCTCCATTGACAGCGGACCTCTATCAAACCAGCGACTGCTCCCCTGAGAGCAGACCTCCCTCTAACCAGACTACTCCACTGCCAGCGGACCTCCCTCTAACCAGCGACTGCTCCCCTGACAGCGGACCTCCCTCTAACGGGCGACTGCTCCCCTGACAGCGGACCTCCCTCTAACCAGACTGCTCCCCTGACAGCGGACCTCCCTCTAACCAGCGACTGCTCCCCTGACAGCTAACCTCCATCTAACCAGACTACTCCCCTGACAGCGGAATTCCTTCTAACCAGACTACTCCCCTGACAGCGGACCTCCCTCTAACCAGACTGCTCCCCTGACAGTTAACCTCCCTCTAACCAGCGATTGCTCCCCTGACAGCGGACCTCCCTCTAACCAGACTGCTCCCCTGACAGCTAACCTCCATCTAACCAGACTGCTCCCCTGACAGCTAACCTCTCTCTAACCAGCGACTGCTCCCCTGACAGCGGACCTCCCTCTAACCAGACTGCTCTCCTGACAGCTAACCTCCATCTAACCAGACTGCTCCCCTGACAGCTAACCTCCCTCTAACCAGCGACTGCTCCCCTGACAGCGGACCTCCCTCGAACCAGACTGCTCCCCTGACAGCGGACCCCCCTCTAACCAGACTGCTCCCCTGACAGCTAACCTCCCTCTAACCAGAGACTGCTCCCCTGACAGCGGACCTCCCTCTAACGAGCGACTACTCCCCTGACAGCAGACCTCTATCAAACCAGCGACTGCTCCCCTGACAGCGGACCTCCCTCTAACCAGCGACTGCTCCCCTCACAGCGGACTTCCCTCTAACCAGCGACTGCTCCCCTGACAGCGGACCTCCCTCTAACGAGCTACTGCTCCCCTGACAGCGGACCTCCCTCTAACCAGACTGCTCTCCTGACAGCAGACCTCCCTCTAACCAGACTGCTCCCCTAACAGCGGACCTCCCTCTATAGAGCGACTGCTCCCCTGACAGCTAACCTCCCTCTGACCAGACTGCTCCCCTGGCAGCGGAACTCCCTCAAACCAGCGACTGCTCCACTGACAGCGGACTTTTATCAAACCAGCGACTGCTCCCCTGACAGCGGACCTTTATCAAACCAGCGACTGCTCCCCTGACAGCGGACCTCCCTCTAACTAGACTACGCCCCTGACAGTGGACCTCCCACTAACCAGACTACTCGCCTGACAGCGGACCTCCCTCTAACCAGACTGCTCCCCTGACAGCGGACCTCCCTCTAACCAGACTATTCCCCTGACAGCGGACCTCCTTCTAACCAGACTACTCCCCTGACAGCGGACCTCGCTCTAACCAGACTGCTCCCCTGACAGCTAACCTCCCTCTAACCAGCGACTGCTCCCCTGACAGCGGACCTCCCTCTAACCAGACTGCTCCCCTGACAGCTAACCTCCATCTAACCAGACTGCTCCCATGACAGCTAACCTCTCTCTAACCAGCGACTGCTCCTCTGACAGCGGACCTCCCTCTAACCAGACTGCTCCCCTGACAGCGGACCTCCCTCTAACCAGCGACTGCTCCCCTGACAGCGTACCTCCCTGTAACCAGCGACTGCTCCCCTGACAGCGGATCTCTATCAAACCAGCGACTGCTCCCCTGACAGCGGACCTCCCTCTAACGAGCGACTGCTCCCCTGACAGCGGACCTCCCTCTAACCAGCGACTGCTCTCCTGACAGCGGGCCTCTATCAAACCAGCGACTGCTCCCTTGACAGCTAACCTCCCTTTAACCAGCGACTGCTCCCCTGACAGCGGACCTCCCTCTAACGAGCAACTGCTCCCCTGACAGCGGACCTCCCTCTAACCAGCGACTGCTCCCCTGACAGCGGACCTCCCTCTAACCAGCGACTGCTCCCCTGACAGCGGACCTCCCTCTAACGAGCAACTGCTCCCCTGACAGAGGACCTCCCTCTAACCAGACTGCTCCCCTGACAGCGGACCTCCTTCTAACCAGACTGCTCCCCTAACAGCGGACCTCCCTGTATCGAGCGACTGCTCCCCTGACAGCTAACCTCCCTCTGACCAGACTGCTACCCTGGCAGCGGACCTCCCTCAAACCAGCGACTGCTCCACTGACAGCGGACTTCTATCAAACCAGCGACTGCTCCCCTGACAGCGGACCTTTATCAAACCAGCGACTGCTCCCCTGACAGCGGACCTCCCTCTAACCAGACTACTCCCCAGACAGCGGACCCTCCTCTCACCAGACTACTCGCCTGACAGCGGACCTCCCTCTAACCAGACTGCTCCCCTGACAGCGGACCTCCCTCTAACCAGACTATTCCCCTGACACCGGACCTCCTTCTAACCAGACTACTCCTCTGACAGCGGACCTCCCTCTAACCAGACTGCTCTCCTGACAGTTAATCTCCCTCTAACCAGCGACTGCTCCCCTGACAGCGGACCTCCCTCTAACCAGACTGCTTCCCTGACAGCTAACCTCCATCTAACCAGACTGCTCCCCTGACAGCTAACCTCTCTCTAACCAGCGACTGCTCCCCTGACAGCGGACCTCCCTCTAACCAGACTCCTCTCCTGACAGCTATTCTCCATCTAACCAGACTGCTCCCCTGACAGCTAACCTCCCTCTAACCAGCGACTGCTCCCCTGACAGCGGACCTCCCTCGAACCAGACTGCTCCCCTGACAGCGGACCTCCCTCTAACCAGACTGCTCCCCTGACAGCTAACCTCCCTCTAACCAGACTTCTCCCCTGACAGCGGACCTCTAGCAAACCAGCGACTGCTCCCCTGACAGCTAACCTCCCTCTAACGAGCGACTGCTCCCCTGACAACGGACCTCCCTCTAACCAGACTGCTCCCCTGACAGCGGACCTCCCTCTAACCAGACTGCTCCCCTTACAGCTAACCTCCCTCTAACCAGACTGCTCCTCTGACAGCGGACCTCCCTCTAACCAGACTGCTCCCCTGACAGCTAACCTCCCTTTAACAAGCGACTGCTCCCCTGACAGCGGACCTCCCTCTAACCAGACTGCTCCCTTGACAGCGGACCTCCCTCTAACCAGAATGCTCCACTGACAGCTAACCTCCCACTAACCAGACTAACCTAACCAAAATCTAACGCAAATAACGCAAATCGCAAATCTAACCAGATTTGCATATCATGCTCCAGCGTTGTACAACGCACTGCCTGCCGGTGTCACCGAAATGACACAGAGATGCTTTGTTCGTGCTGTGGAGGCACATCTGACAACCGCTGGCGATACAGGACGTCGCTGAATGTGTTTGTGTGTGTTTATGTGTGTGTGTGTTTGTGGCATATGTCTCGTGTTTTGGACCTGCATGTTTCTATTCTTTTACCGTTTGACTCGGGGTGGTAATAGCCACGACTTATTGTGGATAACCCTACGATCGTATAACAATACAATACAATACAATACAGACTACTCCCCGACAGCGGACCTCCCTATAACCAGACTGCTCCCCTGACAGCTAACCTCTCTCTAACCAGACTGCTCCCCTGACAGCGGACCTCCCTCTAACCAGACTGCTCCCTTGACAGCGTACCTCCCTCTAACCAGCGACTGCTCCCCTGACAGTGGACCTCCCTCTAACCAGACTGCTCCACTGACAGCTAACCTCTCTCTAACCAGACTGTTCCCCTGACAGCTAACCTCCCTCTAACCAGCGACTGCTCCCCTGACAGCGGACCTCCCTCTAACCAGACTACTCCCCTGACAGCGGACCTCCCTCTAACTAGCGACTGCTCCCCTGACAGATAACCTCCTTCTAACCAGGCTACTCCCCTGACAGCGGACCTCCCTCTAACCAGACTGCTCCCCTGACAGCGGACCTCTATCAAACCAGCGACTGCTCCCCTGACAGCGGACCTCCCGCTAACCAGACTGCTCCCCTGACAGCTAACCTGCCTCTAACCAGCGGCTGCTCCCCTGACAGCGGACCTCCCTCTAACCAGACTGCTCCCCTGACAGCTAACCTCCCTCTAACCAGACTACTCCCCTGACAGCGGACCACCCTCTAACAAGCGACTGCTCCCCTGACAGCGGACCTCCCTCTAACCAGACTGCTCCACTGAGAGCTAACCTCCCTCTAACCAGACTATTCCCCTGACAGCGGACTTCCCTCTTACATGCGACTGCTCCCCTGACAGCGGGCATCCCTCTAACCAGACTGCTCCTCTGACAGCTAACCTCCCTCTAACCAGCGACTGCTCATATGACAGCGGACCTCCCTCTAACCAGCGACTGCTCCCCTCAGAGCGGACTTCCCTCTAACCAGTGACTGCTCCCCTGACAGCGGACCTCCCTCTAACAAGATACTGCTCCCCTGACAGCGGACCTCCCTCTAACGAGATACTGCTCCCCTGACAGCGGACCTCCCTCTAACCAGACTGCTCCCCTGACAGCGGACCTCTCTCTAACCAGACTGCTCCCCTAACAGCGGACCTCCCTCTATAGAGCGACTGCTCCCCTGACAGCTAACCTCCCTCTGACCAGACTGCTCCCCTGGCAGCGGACCTCCCTCAAACCAGCGACTGCTCCACTGACAGCGGACTTTTATCAAACCAGCGACTGCTCCCCTGACAGCGGACCTTTATCAAACCAGCGACTGCTCCCCTGACAGCGGACCTCCCTCTAACGAGCGACTGCTCCCCTGACAGCAGACCTCTATCAAACCAGACTACTCCCCTGACAGCGGACCTCCCTCTAACCAGACTGCTCCCCTGACAGCTAACCTCTCTCTAACCAGACTGCTCCCATGACAGCGGACCTCCCTCTAACCAGACTGCTCCCTTGACAGCGTACCTCCCTCTAACCAGCGACTGCTCCCCTGACAGTGGACCTCCCTCTAACCAGACTGCTCCACTGAGAGCTAACCTCCCTCTAACCAGACTATTCCCCTGACAGCGGACTTCCCTCTTACATGCGACTGCTCCCCTGACAGCGGGCATCCCTCTAACCAGACTGCTCCCCTAACAGCGGACCTCCCTCTATAGAGCGACTGCTCCCCTGACAGCTAACCTCCCTCTGACCAGACTGCTCCCCTGACAGCGGACCTCCCTCTAACGAGATACTGCTCCCCTGACAGCTAACCTCCCTCTAACCAGACTACTCCCCTGACAGCGGACCTCCCTGTAACGAGCGACTGCTCCCCTGACAGCGGACCTCCCTCTAACCAGACTGTTCCCCTGACAGCGGACCTCTATCAAACCAGCGACTGCTCCCCTGACAGCGGACCTCCCTCTAACCAGCGACTCCTCCCCTGACAGCGGACCTCCCTCTAACGAGCGACTACTCCCCTGACAGCGGACCTCCCTCTAACCAGACTGCTCCCCTGACAGTTAACCTCCATCTAACCAGACTGCTCCCCTGACAGCGGACCTCCCTCTAACCAGACTGCTCCCCTGACAGCGGACCTCCTTCTAACCAGACTGCTCCCCTAACAGCGGACCTCCCTCTATCGAGCAACTGCTCCCCTGACAGCTAACCTCCCTCTGACCAGACTGCTCCCCTGGCAGCGGACCTCCCTCAAACCAGCGACTGCTCCACTGACAGCGGACTTCTATCAAACCAGCGACTGCTCCCCTGACAGCAGACCTTTATCAAACAAGCGACTGCTCCCCTGACAACGGACCTCCCTCTAACCAGACTACTCCCCAGACAGCGGACCTTCCTCTAACCAGACTACTCGCCTGACAGCGGACTTCCCTCTAACCAGACTGCTCCCCTGACAGCGGACCTCCCTCTAACCAGACTATTCCCCTGACAGTGGACCTCCTTCTAACCAGACTACTCCCCTGACAGCGGACCTCCCTCTAACCAGACTGCTCCCCTGACAGTTAACCTCCCTCTAACCAGCGACTGCTCCCCTGACAGCGGACCTCCCTCTAAACAGACTGCTCTCCTGACAGCTAACCTCCATCTAACCAGACTGCTCCCCTGGCAGCTAACCTCCCTCTAACCAGCGACTGCTCCCCTGACAGCGGACCTCCCTTGAACCAGACTGCTCCCCTGACAGCGGACCTCCCTCTAACCAGACTGCTCCCCTGACAGCTAACCTCCCTCTAACCAGACTGCTCCCCTGACAGCGGACCTCTAGCAAACCAGCGACTGCTCCCCTGACAGCTAACCTCCCTCTAACCAGCGACTGCTCCCCTGACAGCGGACCTCCCTCTAACGAGCGACTACTCCCCTGACAGCGGACCTCTATCAAACCAGCGACTGCTCCACTGACAGCGGACCTCTATCAAACCAGCGACTGCTCCCCTGACAGCGGACCTCCCTCTAACCAGACTACTCCACTGACAGCGGACCTCCCTCTAACCAGCGACTGGTCCCCTGACAGCGGACCTCCCTCTAACGAGCGACTGCTCCCCTGACAGCGGACCTCCCTCTAACCAGACTGCTCCCCTGACAGCGGACCTCCCTCTAACCAGCGACTGCTTCCCTGACAGCTAACCTCCCTCTAACCAGACTACTCCCCTGACAGCGGACCTCCCTGTAACGAGCGACTGCTCCCCTGACAGCGGACCTCCCTCTAACCAGACTGCTCCCCTGACAGCGGACCTCTATCAAACCAGTGACTGCTCCCCTGACAGCGGACCTCCCTCTAACCAGACTGCTTCCCTGACAGCGGACCTCCCTCTAACCAGCGACTGCTCCCCTGACAGCTAACCTCCCTCTAACCAGACTACTCCCCTGACAGCGGACCTCCCTCTAACGAGCGACTGCTCCCTGACCGCGGACCTCCCTCTAACCAGACTGCTCCACTGAGAGCTAACCTCCCTCTAAACAGACTGCTCCCCTGACAGTTAACCTCCCTCTAACCAGCGACTGCTCCCCTGACATCGGACCTCCCTCTAACCAGCGACTGCACCCCTGACAGCGGACCTCTATCAAACCAGCGACTGCTCCCCTGACAGCGGACACCCTCTAACGAGCGACTGCTCCCCTGACAGCGGACCTCCCTCTAACCAGCGACTGCTCCCCTGACAGCGGACCTCCCTCTAACCAGCGACTGCTTCCCTGACAGCGGACCTCCCTCTAACCAGCGACTGCTCCCCTGACAGCGGACCTCCCTCTAACGAGCGACTGCTTCCCTGACAGCTAACCTCCCTCTAACGAGCGACTGCTCCCCTGACAGCGGACCTCCCTCTAACCAGACTTCTCCCCTGACAGCGGACCTCTAGCAAACCAGCGACTGCTCCCCTGACAGCTAACCTCCCTCTAACGAGCGAATGCTCCCCTGACAGCGGACCTCCCTCTAACCAGACTGCTCCCCTTACAGCTAACCTCCCTCTAACCAGACTGCTCCTCTGACAGCGGACCTCCCTCTAACCAGACTGCTCTCCTGACAGCTAACCTCCCTTTAACAAGCGACTGCTCCCCTGACAGCGGACCTTCCTCTAACCAGAATGCTCCACTGACAGCTAACCTCCCACTAACCAGACTAACCTAACCAAAATCTAACGCAAATAACGCAAATCGCAAATCTAACCAGATTTGCATATCATGCTCCAGCGTTGTACAACGCACTGCCTGCCGGTGTCACCGAAATGACACAGAGATGCTTTGTTCGTGCTGTGGAGGCACATCTGACAACCGCTGGCGATACAGGACGTCGCTGAATGTGTTTGTGTGTGTGTATGTGTGTGTGTGTGTTTGTGGCATATGTCTCGTGTTTTGGACCTGCATGTTTCTATTCCTGTACCGTTTGACTCGGGGTGGTGATAGCCACGACTTATTGTGGATAACTCTACGATCGTAATACAATACAATACAATACAATACAGACTACTCCCCGACAGCGGACCTCCCTCTAACCAGACTGCTGCCCTGACAGCTAACCTCTCTCTAACCAGACTGCTCCCCTGACAGCGGACCTCCCTCTAACCAGACTGCTCCCTTGACAGCGGACCTCCCTCTAACCAGCGACTGCTCCCCTGACAGTGGACCTCCCTCTAACCAGACTGCTCCACTGACAGCTAACCTCTCTCTAACCAGACTGTTCCCCTGACAGCTAACCTCCCTCTAACCAGCGACTGCTCCCCTGACAGCGGACCTCCCTCTAACCAGACTACTCCCCTGACAGCGGACCTCCCTCTAACTAGCGACTGCTCCCCTGACAGATCACCTCCTTCTAACCAGGCTACTCTCCTGACAGCGGACCTCCCTCTAACCAGACTACTCCCCTGACAGCGGACCTCTATCAAACCAGCGACTGCTCCCCTGACAGCGGACCTCCCGCTAACCAGACTGCTCCCCTGACAGCTAATCTGCCTCTAACCAGCGGCTGCTCCCCTGACAGCGGACCTCCCTCTAACCAGACTGCTCCCCTGACAGCTAACCTCCCTCTAACCAGACTACTCCCCTGACAGCGGACCTCCCTCTAACGAGCGACTGCTCCCCTGACAGCGGACCTCCCTCTAACCAGACTGCTCCACTGAGAGCTAACCTCCCTCTAACCAGACTATTCCCCTGACAGCGGACTTCCCTCTTACGTGCGACTGCTCCCCTGACAGCGGGCATCCCTCTAACCAGACTGCTCCTCTGACAGCTAACCTCCCTCTAACCAGCGACTTCTCCCATGACAGCGGACCTCCCTCTAACCAGCGACTGCTTCCCTCACAGCGGACTTCCCTCTAACCAGCGACTGCTCCCCTGACAGCGGACCTCCCTCTAACGAGATACTGCTCCCCTGACAGCGGACCTCCCTCTAACGAGATACTGCTCCCCTGACAGCGGACCTCCCTCTAACCAGACTGCTCTCTTGACAGTTAACCTCCATCTAACCAGACTGCTCCCCTGACAGCTAACCTCCCTCTAACCAGCGACTGCTCGCCTGACAGCGGACCTCCCTCTAACCAGCGACTGCTCCCCTGACAGCGGACCTCCCTCTAACGAGCGACTGCTCCCCTGACAGCGGATCTCCCTCTAACCAGCGACTGCTCCCCTGACAGCGGACCTTTATCAAACCAGCGACTGCTCCCCTGACAGCTAACCTCCCTCTAACCAGCGACTGCTCCCCTGACAGCGGAACTCCCTCTAACGAGCGACTGCTCCCCTGACAGCGGACCTCCCTCTAACGAGCTACTGCTCCCCTGAAAGCGGACCTCTCTCGAACCAGACTGCTCCCCTGACAGCGGACCTCCCTCTAACCAGACTGCTCCCCTGACAGCTAACCTCCCTCTAACCAGACTGCTCCCCTGACAGCGGACCTCTAGCGAACCAGCGACTGCTCCCCTGACAGCTAACTTCCCTCTAACCAGCGACTGCTCCCCTGACAGCGGACCTCCCTCTAACGAGCGACTGTTCCCCTGACAGCGGACCTATATCAAACCAGCGACTGCTCCCCTAACAGCGGACCTCCCTCTAACCAGCGACTGCTCCTCTGGCAGCGGACCTCTATCAAACCAGCGACTGCTCCATTGACAGCGGACCTCTATCAAACCAGCGACTGCTCCCCTGAGAGCAGACCTCCCTCTAACCAGACTACTCCACTGCCAGCGGACCTCCCTCTAACCAGCGACTGCTCCCCTGACAGCGGACCTCCCTCTAACGAGCGACTGCTCCCCTGACAGCGGACCTCCCTTTAACCAGACTGCTCCCCTGACAGCGGACCTCCCTCTAACCAGCGACTGCTCCCCTGACAGCTAACCTCCATCTAACCAGACTACTCCCCTGACAGCGGACCTCCCTCTAACCAGCGACTGCTCCCCTGACAGCTAACCTCCATCTAACCAGACTGCTCCCCTGACAGCGGACCTCCCTCTAACCAGACTGCTCCCCTGACAGCGGACCTCCTTCTAACCAGACTGCTCCCCTAACAGCGGACCTCCCTCTATCGAGCAACTGCTCCCCTGACAGCTAACCTCCCTCTGACCAGACTGCTCCCCTGGCAGCGGACCTCCCTCAAACCAGCGACTGCTCCACTGACAGCGGACTTCTATCAAACCAGCGACTGCTCCCCTGACAGCGGACCTTTATCAAACCAGCGACTGCTCCCCTGACAGCGGACCTCCCTCTAACCAGACTACTCCCCAGACAGCGGACCTTCCTCTAACCAGACTACTCGCCTGACAGCGGACTTCCCTCTAACCAGACTGCTCCCCTGACAGCGGACCTCCCTCTAACCAGACTATTCCCCTGACAGTGGACCTCCTTCTAACCAGACTACTCCGCTGACAGCGGACCTCCCTCTAACCAGACTGCTCCCCTGACAGTTAACCTCCCTCTAACCAGCGACTGCTCCCCTGACAGCGGACCTCCCTCTAAACAGACTGCTCTCCTGACAGCTAACCTCCATCTAACCAGACTGCTCCCCTGGCAGCTAACCTCCCTCTAACCAGCGACTGCTCCCCTGACAGCGGACCTCCCTTGAACCAGACTGCTCCGCTGACAGCGGACCTCCCTCTAACCAGACTGCTCCCCTGACAGCTAACCTCCCTATAACCAGACTGCTCCCCTGACAGCGGACCTCTAGCAAACCAGCGACTGCTCCCCTGACAGCTAACCTCCCTCTAACCAGCGACTGCTCCCCTGACAGCGGACCTCCCTCTAACGAGCGACTACTCCCCTGACAGCGGACCTCTATCAAACCAGCGACTGCTCCACTGACAGCGGACCTCTATCAAACCAGCGACTGCTCCCCTGACAGCGGACCTCCCTCTAACCAGACTACTCCACTGACAGCGGACCTCCCTCTAACCAGCGACTGGTCCCCTGACAGCGGACCTCCCTCTAACGAGCGACTGCTCCCCTGACAGCGGACCTCCCTCTAACCAGACTGCTCCCCTGACAGCGGACCTCCCTCTAACCAGCGACTGCTTCCCTGACAGCTAACCTCCCTCTAACCAGACTACTCCCCTGACAGCGGACCTCCCTGTAACGAGCGACTGCTCCCCTGACAGCGGACCTCCCTCTAACCAGACTGCTCCCCTGACAGCGGACCTCTATCAAACCAGTGACTGCTCCCCTGACAGCGGACCTCCCTCTAACCAGACTGCTCCCCTGACAGCGGACCTCCCTCTAACCAGCGACTGCTCCCCTGACAGCTAACCTCCCTCTAACCAGACTACTCCCCTGACAGCGGACCTCCCTCTAACGAGCGACTGCTCCCTGACCGCGGACCTCCCTCTAACCAGACTGCTCCACTGAGAGCTAACCTCCCTCTAACCAGACTGCTCCCCTGACAGTTAACCTCCCTCTAACCAGCGACTGCTCCCCTGACATCGGACCTCCCTCTAACCAGCGACTGCACCCCTGACAGCGGACCTCTATCAAACCAGCGACTGCTCCCCTGACAGCGGACACCCTCTAACGAGCGACTGCTCCCCTGACAGCAGACCTCCCTCTAACCAGCGACTGCTCCCCTGACAGCGGACCTCCCTCTAACCAGCGACTGCTTCCCTGACAGCGGACCTCCCTCTAACCAGCGACTGCTCCCCTGACAGCGGACCTCCCTCTAACGAGCGACTGCTTCCCTGACAGCTAACCTCCCTCTAACGAGCGACTGCTCCCCTGACAGCGGACCTCCCTCTAACCAGACTTCTCCCCTGACAGCGGACCTCTAGCAAACCAGCGACTGCTCCCCTGACAGCTAACCTCCCTCTAACGAGCGAATGCTCCCCTGACAGCGGACCTCCCTCTAACCAGACTGCTCCCCTTACAGCTAACCTCCCTCTAACCAGACTGCTCCTCTGACAGCGGACCTCCCTCTAACCAGACTGCTCCCCTGACAGCTAACCTCCCTTTAACAAGCGACTGCTCCCCTGACAGCGGACCTTCCTCTAACCAGAATGCTCCACTGACAGCTAACCTCCCACTAACCAGACTAACCTAACCAAAATCTAACGCAAATAACGCAAATCGCAAATCTAACCAGATTTGCATATCATGCTCCAGCGTTGTACAACGCACTGCCTGCCGGTGTCACCGAAATGACACAGAGATGCTTTGTTCGTGCTGTGGAGGCACATCTGACAACCGCTGGCGATACAGGACGTCGCTGAATGTGTTTGTGTGTGTGTATGTGTGTGTGTGTGTGTTTGTGGCATATGTCTCGTGTTTTGGACCTGCATGTTTCTATTCCTGTACCGTTTGACTCGGGGTGGTAATAGCCACGACTTATTGTGGAATACATAACAGACTACTCCCCGACAGCGGACCTCCCTCTAACCAGACTGCTGCCCTGACAGCTAACCTCTCTCTAACCAGACTGCTCCCCTGACAGCGGACCTCCCTCTAACCAGACTGCTCCCTTGACAGCGGACCTCCCTCTAACCAGCGACTGCTCCCCTGACAGTGGACCTCCCTCTAACCAGACTGCTCCACTGACAGCTAACCTCTCTCTAACCAGACTGTTCCCCTGACAGCTAACCTCCCTCTAACCAGCGACTGCTCCCCTGACAGCGGACCTCCCTCTAACCAGACTACTCCCCTGACAGCGGACCTCCCTCTAACTAGCGACTGCTCCCCTGACAGATCACCTCCTTCTAACCAGGCTACTCTCCTGACAGCGGACCTCCCTCTAACCAGACTACTCCCCTGACAGCGGACCTCTATCAAACCAGCGACTGCTCCCCTGACAGCGGACCTCCCGCTAACCAGACTGCTCCCCTGACAGCTAATCTGCCTCTAACCAGCGGCTGCTCCCCTGACAGCGGACCTCCCTCTAACCAGACTGCTCCCCTGACAGCTAACCTCCCTCTAACCAGACTACTCCCCTGACAGCGGACCTCCCTCTAACGAGCGACTGCTCCCCAGACAGCGGACCTCCCTCTAACCAGACTGCTCCACTGAGAGCTAACCTCCCTCTAACCAGACTATTCCCCTGACAGCGGACTTCCCTCTTACGTGCGACTGCTCCCCTGACAGCGGGCATCCCTCTAACCAGACTGCTCCTCTGACAGCTAACCTCCCTCTAACCAGCGACTTCTCCCATGACAGCGGACCTCCCTCTAACCAGCGACTGCTCCCCTCACAGCGGACTTCCCTCTAACCAGCGACTGCTCCCCTGACAGCGGACCTCCCTCTAACGAGATACTGCCCCCCTGACAGCGGACCTCCCTCTAACGAGATACTGCTCCCCTGACAGCGGACCTCCCTCTAACCAGACTGCTCTCTTGACAGTTAACCTCCATCTAACCAGACTGCTCCCCTGACAGCTAACCTCCCTCTAACCAGCGACTGCTCGCCTGACAGCGGACCTCCCTCTAACCAGCGACTGCTCCCCTGACAGCGGACCTCCCTCTAACGAGCGACTGCTCCCCTGACAGCGGATCTCCCTCTAACCAGCGACTGCTCCCCTGACAGCGGACCTTTATCAAACCAGCGACTGCTCCCCTGACAGCTAACCTCCCTCTAACCAGCGACTGCTCCCCTGACATCGGAACTCCCTCTAACGAGCGACTGCTCCCCTGACAGCGGACCTCCCTCTAACGAGCTACTGCTCCCCTGAAAGCGGGCCTCTCTCGAACCAGACTGCTCCCCTGACAGCGGACCTCCCTCTAACCAGACTGCTCCCCTGACAGCTAACCTCCCTCTAACCAGACTGCTCCCCTGACAGCGGACCTCTAGCAAACCAGCGACTGCTCCCCTGACAGCTAACTTCCCTCTAACCAGCGACTGCTCCCCTGACAGCGGACCTCCCTCTAACGAGCGACTGTTCCCCTGACAGCGGACCTATATCAAACCAGCGACTGCTCCCCTAACAGCGGACCTCCCTCTAACCAGCGACTGCTCCTCTGGCAGCGGACCTCTATCAAACCAGCGACTGCTCCATTGACAGCGGACCTCTATCAAACCAGCGACTGCTCCCCTGAGAGCAGACCTCCCTCTAACCAGACTACTCCACTGCCAGCGGACCTCCCTCTAACCAGCGACTGCTCCCCTGACAGCGGACCTCCCTCTAACGGGCGACTGCTCCCCTGACAGCGGACCTCCCTCTAACCAGACTGCTCCCCTGCCAGCTAACCTCCCTCTAACCAGACTGCTCCCCTGACAGCTAACCTCTCTCTAACCAGCAACTGCTCCCCTGACAGCGGACCTCCCTCTAACCAGACTCCTCTCCTGACAGCTAACCTCCATCTAACCAGACTGCTCCCCTGACAGCTAACCTCCCTCTAACCAGCGACTGCTCCCCTGACAGCGGACCTCCTTCTAACCAGACTGCTCCCCTAACAGCGGACCTCCCTCTAACCAGCGACTGCTCCTCTGGCAGCGGACCTCTATCAAACCAGCGACTGCTCCATTGACAGCGGACCTCTATCAAACCAGCGACTGCTCCCCTGAGAGCAGACCTCCCTCTAACCAGACTACTCCACTGCCAGCGGACCTCCCTCTAACCAGCGACTGCTCCCCTGACAGCGGACCTCCCTCTAACGGGAGACTGCTCCCCTGACAGCGGACCTCCCTCTAACCAGACTGCTCCCCTGACAGCGGACCTCCCTCTAACCAGCGACTGCTCCCCTGACAGCTAACCTCCATCTAACCAGACTACTCCCCTGACAGCGGACCTCCCTCTAACCAGCGACTGCTCCCCTGACAGCTAACCTCCATCTAACCAGACTGCTCCCCTGACAGCGGACCTCCCTCTAACCAGCGACTGCTCCCCTGACAGCTAACCTCCATCTAACCAGACTGCTCCCCTGACAGCGGACCTCCCTCTAACCAGACTGCTCCCCTGACAGCGGACCTCCCTCTAACCAGCGACTGCTCCCCTGACAGCGGACCTCCCTCGAACCAGACTGCTCCCCTGACAGTGGACCTCCCTCTAACCAGACTGCACCCCTGATAGCGAACCTCCCTCTAACCAGCGACTGCTCCCCTGACAGCGGACCTACCTCTAACCAGACTACTACCCTGACAGCGGACCTCCCTCTAACCAGACTACTCTCCTGACAGCGGATTTCCCTCTAACCAGCGACTGCTCCTCTGACAGCAGAGCTCCCTCTAACCAGCGACTGCTCCCCTCCCAGCGGACCTGCCTCTAACCAGCGACTGCTCCCCTGCAGCAGACCTCCCTCTAACCAGCGAATGCTCCCCTGACAGGTAACCTCCCTCTAACCAGCGACTACTCCCCTGACAGCGGACTTCCCTCTAACCAGACTGCTCTCCTGACAGCGGACCTCCCTCTAACCAGAATACTCCCCTGACAGCTAACCTCCCTCTAACCAGACTACTCCCCTGACAGCGGACCTCCCTCTAACCAGACTGCTCCCCTGACAGCGGACCTCCCTCTAACCAGTGACTGCTCCCCTGACAGCTAACCTCCCTCTAACCAGACTATTCCCTGACAGCGGACCTCCCTCTAACCAGACTGCTCCCCTGACAGCTAACCGCCCTCTAACCAGACTGTTTTTCTCACAGCGGACCTCCTTCTAACCAGACTGCTCCCCTGCCAGCTAACCTCCCTCTAACCAGACTGCTCCCCTGACAGCTAACCTCTCTCTAACCAGCAACTGCTCCCCTGACAGCGGACCTCCCTCTAACCAGACTCCTCTCCTGACAGCTAACCTCCATCTAACCAGACTGCTCCCCTGACAGCTAACCTCCCTCTAACCAGCGACTGCTCCCCTGACAGCGGACCTCCTTCTAACCAGACTGCTCCCCTAACAGCGGACCTCCCTCTAACCAGCGACTGCTCCTCTGGCAGCGGACCTCTATCAAACCAGCGACTGCTCCATTGACAGCGGACCTCTATCAAACCAGCGACTGCTCCCCTGAGAGCAGACCTCCCTCTAACCAGACTACTCCACTGCCAGCGGACCTCCCTCTAACCAGCGACTGCTCCCCTGACAGCGGACCTCCCTCTAACGGGCGACTGCTCCCCTGACAGCGGACCTCCCTCTAACCAGACTGCTCCCCTGACAGCGGACCTCCCTCTAACCAGCGACTGCTCCCCTGACAGCTAACCTCCATCTAACCAGACTACTCCCCTGACAGCGGACCTCCCTCTAACCAGCGACTGCTCCCCTGACAGCTAAACTCCATCTAACCAGACTGCTCCCCTGACAGCGGACCTCCCTCTAACCAGACTGCTCCCCTGACAGCGGACCTCCCTCTAACCAGCGACTGCTCCCCTGACAGCGGACCTCCCTCGAACCAGACTGCTCCCCTGACAGTGGACCTCCCTCTAACCAGACTGCACCCCTCCCAGCGGACCTCCCTCTAACCAGACTGCACCCCTCCCAGCGAACCTCCCTCTAACCAGCGACTGCTCCCCTGACAGCGGACCTACCTCTAACCAGACTACTACCCTGACAGCGGACCTCCCTCTAACCAGACTACTCTCCTGACAGCGGATTTCCCTCTAACCAGCGACTGCTCCTCTGACAGCAGAGCTCCCTCTAACCAGCGACTGCTCCCCTCCCAGCGGACCTGCCTCTAACCAGCGACTGCTCCCCTGCAGCAGACCTCCCTCTAACCAGCGAATGCTCCCCTGACAGGTAACCTCCCTCTAACCAGCGACTACTCCCCTGACAGCGGACTTCCCTCTAACCAGACTGCTCTCCTGACAGCGGACCTCCCTCTAACCAGAATACTCCCCTGACAGCTAACCTCCCTCTAACCAGACTACTCCCCTGACAGCGGACCTCCCTCTAACCAGACTGCTCCCCTGACAGCGGACCTCCCTCTAACCAGCGACTGCTCCCCTGACAGCTAACCTCCCTCTAACCAGACTATTCCCTGACAGCGGACCTCCCTCTAACCAGACTGCTCCCCTGACAGCTAACCGCCCTCTAACCAGACTGTTTTTCTCACAGCGGACCTCCTTCTAACCAGACTGCTCCCCTGCCAGCTAACCTCCCTCTAACCAGACTGCTCCCCTGACAGCTAACCTCTCTCTAACCAGCAACTGCTCCCCTGACAGCGGACCTCCCTCTAACCAGACTCCTCTCCTGACAGCTAACCTCCATCTAACCAGACTGCTCCCCTGACAGCTAACCTCCCTCTAACCAGCGACTGCTCCCCTGACAGCGGACCTCCTTCTAACCAGACTGCTCCCCTAACAGCGGACCTCCCTCTATCGAGCGACTGCTCCCCTGACAGCTAACCTCCCTCTGACCAGACTGCTCCCCTGGCAGCGGACCTCCCTCAAACCAGCGACTGCTCCACTGACAGCGGACTTCTATCAAACCAGCGACTGCTCCCCTGACAGCGGACCTTGATCAAACCAGCGACTGCTCCCCTGACAGCGGACCTCCCTCTAACCAGACTACTCCCCAGACAACGGACCTTCCTCTAACCAGACTAATCGCCTGACAGCGGACTTCCCTCTAACCAGACTGCTCCCCTGACAGCGGACCTCCCTCTAACCAGACTATTCCCCTGACAGCGGAATTCCTTCTAACCAGACTACTCCCCTGACAGCGGACCTCCCTCTAACCAGACTGCTCCCCTGACAGTTAACCTCCCTCTAACCAGCGACTGCTCCCCTGACAGCGGACCTCCCTCTAACCAGACTGCTCCCCTGACAGCTAACCTCCATCTAACCAGACTGCTCCCCTGACAGCTAACCTCTCTCTAACCAGCGACTGCTCCCCTGACAGCGGACCTCCCTCTAACCAGACTGCTCTCCTGACAGCTAACCTCCATCTAACCAGACTGCTCCCCTGACAGCTAACCTCCCTCTAACCAGCGACTGCTCCCCTGACAGCGGACCTCCCTCGAACCAGACTGCTCCCCTGACAGCGGACCCCCCTCTAACCAGACTGCTCCCCTGACAGCTAACCTCCCTCTAACCAGAGACTGCTCCCCTGACAGCGGACCTCCCTCTAACGAGCGACTACTCCCCTGACAGCAGACCTCTATCAAACCAGCGACTGCTCCCCTGACAGCGGACCTCCCTCTAACCAGACTGCTCCCCTTACAGCTAACCTCCCTCTAACCAGACTGCTCCTCTGACAGCGGACCTCCCTCTAACCAGACTGCTCCCCTGACAGCTAACCTCCCTTTAACAAGCGACTGCTCCCCTGACAGCGGACCTTCCTCTAACCAGAATGCTCCACTGACAGCTAACCTCCCACTAACCAGACTAACCTAACCAAAATCTAACGCAAATAACGCAAATCGCAAATCTAACCAGATTTGCATATCATGCTCCAGCGTTGTACAACGCACTGCCTGCCGGTGTCACCGAAATGACACAGAGATGCTTTGTTCGTGCTGTGGAGGCACATCTGACAACCGCTGGCGATACAGGACGTCGCTGAATGTGTTTGTGTGTGTGTATGTGTGTGTGTGTGTGTTTGTGGCATATGTCTCGTGTTTTGGACCTGCATGTTTCTATTCCTGTACCGTTTGACTCGGGGTGGTAATAGCCACGACTTATTGTGGAATACATAACAGACTACTCCCCGACAGCGGACCTCCCTCTAACCAGACTGCTGCCCTGACAGCTAACCTCTCTCTAACCAGACTGCTCCCCTGACAGCGGACCTCCCTCTAACCAGACTGCTCCCTTGACAGCGGACCTCCCTCTAACCAGCGACTGCTCCCCTGACAGTGGACCTCCCTCTAACCAGACTGCTCCACTGACAGCTAACCTCTCTCTAACCAGACTGTTCCCCTGACAGCTAACCTCCCTCTAACCAGCGACTGCTCCCCTGACAGCGGACCTCCCTCTAACCAGACTACTCCCCTGACAGCGGACCTCCCTCTAACTAGCGACTGCTCCCCTGACAGATCACCTCCTTCTAACCAGGCTACTCTCCTGACAGCGGACCTCCCTCTAACCAGACTACTCCCCTGACAGCGGACCTCTATCAAACCAGCGACTGCTCCCCTGACAGCGGACCTCCCGCTAACCAGACTGCTCCCCTGACAGCTAATCTGCCTCTAACCAGCGGCTGCTCCCCTGACAGCGGACCTCCCTCTAACCAGACTGCTCCCCTGACAGCTAACCTCCCTCTAACCAGACTACTCCCCTGACAGCGGACCTCCCTCTAACGAGCGACTGCTCCCCAGACAGCGGACCTCCCTCTAACCAGACTGCTCCACTGAGAGCTAACCTCCCTCTAACCAGACTATTCCCCTGACAGCGGACTTCCCTCTTACGTGCGACTGCTCCCCTGACAGCGGGCATCCCTCTAACCAGACTGCTCCTCTGACAGCTAACCTCCCTCTAACCAGCGACTTCTCCCATGACAGCGGACCTCCCTCTAACCAGCGACTGCTCCCCTCACAGCGGACTTCCCTCTAACCAGCGACTGCTCCCCTGACAGCGGACCTCCCTCTAACGAGATACTGCCCCCCTGACAGCGGACCTCCCTCTAACGAGATACTGCTCCCCTGACAGCGGACCTCCCTCTAACCAGACTGCTCTCTTGACAGTTAACCTCCATCTAACCAGACTGCTCCCCTGACAGCTAACCTCCCTCTAACCAGCGACTGCTCGCCTGACAGCGGACCTCCCTCTAACCAGCGACTGCTCCCCTGACAGCGGACCTCCCTCTAACGAGCGACTGCTCCCCTGACAGCGGATCTCCCTCTAACCAGCGACTGCTCCCCTGACAGCGGACCTTTATCAAACCAGCGACTGCTCCCCTGACAGCTAACCTCCCTCTAACCAGCGACTGCTCCCCTGACATCGGAACTCCCTCTAACGAGCGACTGCTCCCCTGACAGCGGACCTCCCTCTAACGAGCTACTGCTCCCCTGAAAGCGGGCCTCTCTCGAACCAGACTGCTCCCCTGACAGCGGACCTCCCTCTAACCAGACTGCTCCCCTGACAGCTAACCTCCCTCTAACCAGACTGCTCCCCTGACAGCGGACCTCTAGCAAACCAGCGACTGCTCCCCTGACAGCTAACTTCCCTCTAACCAGCGACTGCTCCCCTGACAGCGGACCTCCCTCTAACGAGCGACTGTTCCCCTGACAGCGGACCTATATCAAACCAGCGACTGCTCCCCTAACAGCGGACCTCCCTCTAACCAGCGACTGCTCCTCTGGCAGCGGACCTCTATCAAACCAGCGACTGCTCCATTGACAGCGGACCTCTATCAAACCAGCGACTGCTCCCCTGAGAGCAGACCTCCCTCTAACCAGACTACTCCACTGCCAGCGGACCTCCCTCTAACCAGCGACTGCTCCCCTGACAGCGGACCTCCCTCTAACGGGCGACTGCTCCCCTGACAGCGGACCTCCCTCTAACCAGACTGCTCCCCTGCCAGCTAACCTCCCTCTAACCAGACTGCTCCCCTGACAGCTAACCTCTCTCTAACCAGCAACTGCTCCCCTGACAGCGGACCTCCCTCTAACCAGACTCCTCTCCTGACAGCTAACCTCCATCTAACCAGACTGCTCCCCTGACAGCTAACCTCCCTCTAACCAGCGACTGCTCCCCTGACAGCGGACCTCCTTCTAACCAGACTGCTCCCCTAACAGCGGACCTCCCTCTAACCAGCGACTGCTCCTCTGGCAGCGGACCTCTATCAAACCAGCGACTGCTCCATTGACAGCGGACCTCTATCAAACCAGCGACTGCTCCCCTGAGAGCAGACCTCCCTCTAACCAGACTACTCCACTGCCAGCGGACCTCCCTCTAACCAGCGACTGCTCCCCTGACAGCGGACCTCCCTCTAACGGGAGACTGCTCCCCTGACAGCGGACCTCCCTCTAACCAGACTGCTCCCCTGACAGCGGACCTCCCTCTAACCAGCGACTGCTCCCCTGACAGCTAACCTCCATCTAACCAGACTACTCCCCTGACAGCGGACCTCCCTCTAACCAGCGACTGCTCCCCTGACAGCTAACCTCCATCTAACCAGACTGCTCCCCTGACAGCGGACCTCCCTCTAACCAGCGACTGCTCCCCTGACAGCTAACCTCCATCTAACCAGACTGATCCCCTGACAGCGGACCTCCCTCTAACCAGACTGCTCCCCTGACAGCGGACCTCCCTCTAACCAGCGACTGCTCCCCTGACAGCGGACCTCCCTCGAACCAGACTGCTCCCCTGACAGTGGACCTCCCTCTAACCAGACTGCACCCCTGATAGCGAACCTCCCTCTAACCAGCGACTGCTCCCCTGACAGCGGACCTACCTCTAACCAGACTACTACCCTGACAGCGGACCTCCCTCTAACCAGACTACTCTCCTGACAGCGGATTTCCCTCTAACCAGCGACTGCTCCTCTGACAGCAGAGCTCCCTCTAACCAGCGACTGCTCCCCTCCCAGCGGACCTGCCTCTAACCAGCGACTGCTCCCCTGCAGCAGACCTCCCTCTAACCAGCGAATGCTCCCCTGACAGGTAACCTCCCTCTAACCAGCGACTACTCCCCTGACAGCGGACTTCCCTCTAACCAGACTGCTCTCCTGACAGCGGACCTCCCTCTAACCAGAATACTCCCCTGACAGCTAACCTCCCTCTAACCAGACTACTCCCCTGACAGCGGACCTCCCTCTAACCAGACTGCTCCCCTGACAGCGGACCTCCCTCTAACCAGTGACTGCTCCCCTGACAGCTAACCTCCCTCTAACCAGACTATTCCCTGACAGCGGACCTCCCTCTAACCAGACTGCTCCCCTGACAGCTAACCGCCCTCTAACCAGACTGTTTTTCTCACAGCGGACCTCCTTCTAACCAGACTGCTCCCCTGCCAGCTAACCTCCCTCTAACCAGACTGCTCCCCTGACAGCTAACCTCTCTCTAACCAGCAACTGCTCCCCTGACAGCGGACCTCCCTCTAACCAGACTCCTCTCCTGACAGCTAACCTCCATCTAACCAGACTGCTCCCCTGACAGCTAACCTCCCTCTAACCAGCGACTGCTCCCCTGACAGCGGACCTCCTTCTAACCAGACTGCTCCCCTAACAGCGGACCTCCCTCTAACCAGCGACTGCTCCTCTGGCAGCGGACCTCTATCAAACCAGCGACTGCTCCATTGACAGCGGACCTCTATCAAACCAGCGACTGCTCCCCTGAGAGCAGACCTCCCTCTAACCAGACTACTCCACTGCCAGCGGACCTCCCTCTAACCAGCGACTGCTCCCCTGACAGCGGACCTCCCTCTAACGGGCGACTGCTCCCCTGACAGCGGACCTCCCTCTAACCAGACTGCTCCCCTGACAGCGGACCTCCCTCTAACCAGCGACTGCTCCCCTGACAGCTAACCTCCATCTAACCAGACTACTCCCCTGACAGCGGACCTCCCTCTAACCAGCGACTGCTCCCCTGACAGCTAAACTCCATCTAACCAGACTGCTCCCCTGACAGCGGACCTCCCTCTAACCAGACTGCTCCCCTGACAGCGGACCTCCCTCTAACCAGCGACTGCTCCCCTGACAGCGGACCTCCCTCGAACCAGACTGCTCCCCTGACAGTGGACCTCCCTCTAACCAGACTGCACCCCTCCCAGCGGACCTCCCTCTAACCAGACTGCACCCCTCCCAGCGAACCTCCCTCTAACCAGCGACTGCTCCCCTGACAGCGGACCTACCTCTAACCAGACTACTACCCTGACAGCGGACCTCCCTCTAACCAGACTACTCTCCTGACAGCGGATTTCCCTCTAACCAGCGACTGCTCCTCTGACAGCAGAGCTCCCTCTAACCAGCGACTGCTCCCCTCCCAGCGGACCTGCCTCTAACCAGCGACTGCTCCCCTGCAGCAGACCTCCCTCTAACCAGCGAATGCTCCCCTGACAGGTAACCTCCCTCTAACCAGCGACTACTCCCCTGACAGCGGACTTCCCTCTAACCAGACTGCTCTCCTGACAGCGGACCTCCCTCTAACCAGAATACTCCCCTGACAGCTAACCTCCCTCTAACCAGACTACTCCCCTGACAGCGGACCTCCCTCTAACCAGACTGCTCCCCTGACAGCGGACCTCCCTCTAACCAGCGACTGCTCCCCTGACAGCTAACCTCCCTCTAACCAGACTATTCCCTGACAGCGGACCTCCCTCTAACCAGACTGCTCCCCTGACAGCTAACCGCCCTCTAACCAGACTGTTTTTCTCACAGCGGACCTCCTTCTAACCAGACTGCTCCCCTGCCAGCTAACCTCCCTCTAACCAGACTGCTCCCCTGACAGCTAACCTCTCTCTAACCAGCAACTGCTCCCCTGACAGCGGACCTCCCTCTAACCAGACTCCTCTCCTGACAGCTAACCTCCATCTAACCAGACTGCTCCCCTGACAGCTAACCTCCCTCTAACCAGCGACTGCTCCCCTGACAGCGGACCTCCTTCTAACCAGACTGCTCCCCTAACAGCGGACCTCCCTCTATCGAGCGACTGCTCCCCTGACAGCTAACCTCCCTCTGACCAGACTGCTCCCCTGGCAGCGGACCTCCCTCAAACCAGCGACTGCTCCACTGACAGCGGACTTCTATCAAACCAGCGACTGCTCCCCTGACAGCGGACCTTGATCAAACCAGCGACTGCTCCCCTGACAGCGGACCTCCCTCTAACCAGACTACTCCCCAGACAACGGACCTTCCTCTAACCAGACTAATCGCCTGACAGCGGACTTCCCTCTAACCAGACTGCTCCCCTGACAGCGGACCTCCCTCTAACCAGACTATTCCCCTGACAGCGGAATTCCTTCTAACCAGACTACTCCCCTGACAGCGGACCTCCCTCTAACCAGACTGCTCCCCTGACAGTTAACCTCCCTCTAACCAGCGACTGCTCCCCTGACAGCGGACCTCCCTCTAACCAGACTGCTCCCCTGACAGCTAACCTCCATCTAACCAGACTGCTCCCCTGACAGCTAACCTCTCTCTAACCAGCGACTGCTCCCCTGACAGCGGACCTCCCTCTAACCAGACTGCTCTCCTGACAGCTAACCTCCATCTAACCAGACTGCTCCCCTGACAGCTAACCTCCCTCTAACCAGCGACTGCTCCCCTGACAGCGGACCTCCCTCGAACCAGACTGCTCCCCTGACAGCGGACCCCCCTCTAACCAGACTGCTCCCCTGACAGCTAACCTCCCTCTAACCAGAGACTGCTCCCCTGACAGCGGACCTCCCTCTAACGAGCGACTACTCCCCTGACAGCAGACCTCTATCAAACCAGCGACTGCTCCCCTGACAGCGGACCTCCCTCTAACCAGCGACTGCTCCCCTCACAGCGGACTTCCCTCTAACCAGCGACTGCTCCCCTGACAGCGGACCTCCCTCTAACGAGCTACTGCTCCCCTGACAGCGGACCTCCCTCTAACCAGACTGCTCTCCTGACAGCAGACCTCCCTCTAACCAGACTGCTCCCCTAACAGCGGACCTCCCTCTATAGAGCGACTGCTCCCCTGACAGCTAACCTCCCTCTGACCAGACTGCTCCCCTGGCAGCGGAACTCCCTCAAACCAGCGACTGCTCCACTGACAGCGGACTTTTATCAAACCAGCGACTGCTCCCCTGACAGCGGACCTTTATCAAACCAGCGACTGCTCCCCTGACAGCGGACCTCCCTCTAACTAGACTACGCCCCTGACAGTGGACCTCCCACTAACCAGACTACTCGCCTGACAGCGGACCTCCCTCTAACCAGACTGCTCCCCTGACAGCGGACCTCCCTCTAACCAGACTATTCCCCTGACAGCGGACCTCCTTCTAACCAGACTACTCCCCTGACAGCGGACCTCGCTCTAACCAGACTGCTCCCCTGACAGCTAACCTCCCTCTAACCAGCGACTGCTCCCCTGACAGCGGACCTCCCTCTAACCAGACTGCTCCCCTGACAGCTAACCTCCATCTAACCAGACTGCTCCCATGACAGCTAACCTCTCTCTAACCAGCGACTGCTCCTCTGACAGCGGACCTCCCTCTAACCAGACTGCTCCCCTGACAGCGGACCTCCCTCTAACCAGCGACTGCTCCCCTGACAGCGTACCTCCCTGTAACCAGCGACTGCTCCCCTGACAGCGGATCTCTATCAAACCAGCGACTGCTCCCCTGACAGCGGACCTCCCTCTAACGAGCGACTGCTCCCCTGACAGCGGACCTCCCTCTAACCAGCGACTGCTCTCCTGACAGCGGGCCTCTATCAAACCAGCGACTGCTCCCTTGACAGCTAACCTCCCTTTAACCAGCGACTGCTCCCCTGACAGCGGACCTCCCTCTAACGAGCAACTGCTCCCCTGACAGCGGACCTCCCTCTAACCAGCGACTGCTCCCCTGACAGCGGACCTCCCTCTAACCAGCGACTGCTCCCCTGACAGCGGACCTCCCTCTAACGAGCAACTGCTCCCCTGACAGAGGACCTCCCTCTAACCAGACTGCTCCCCTGACAGCGGACCTCCTTCTAACCAGACTGCTCCCCTAACAGCGGACCTCCCTGTATCGAGCGACTGCTCCCCTGACAGCTAACCTCCCTCTGACCAGACTGCTACCCTGGCAGCGGACCTCCCTCAAACCAGCGACTGCTCCACTGACAGCGGACTTCTATCAAACCAGCGACTGCTCCCCTGACAGCGGACCTTTATCAAACCAGCGACTGCTCCCCTGACAGCGGACCTCCCTCTAACCAGACTACTCCCCAGACAGCGGACCCTCCTCTAACCAGACTACTCGCCTGACAGCGGACCTCCCTCTAACCAGACTGCTCCCCTGACAGCGGACCTCCCTCTAACCAGACTATTCCCCTGACACCGGACCTCCTTCTAACCAGACTACTCCTCTGACAGCGGACCTCCCTCTAACCAGACTGCTCTCCTGACAGTTAATCTCCCTCTAACCAGCGACTGCTCCCCTGACAGCGGACCTCCCTCTAACCAGACTGCTTCCCTGACAGCTAACCTCCATCTAACCAGACTGCTCCCCTGACAGCTAACCTCTCTCTAACCAGCGACTGCTCCCCTGACAGCGGACCTCCCTCTAACCAGACTCCTCTCCTGACAGCTATTCTCCATCTAACCAGACTGCTCCCCTGACAGCTAACCTCCCTCTAACCAGCGACTGCTCCCCTGACAGCGGACCTCCCTCGAACCAGACTGCTCCCCTGACAGCGGACCTCCCTCTAACCAGACTGCTCCCCTGACAGCTAACCTCCCTCTAACCAGACTTCTCCCCTGACAGCGGACCTCTAGCAAACCAGCGACTGCTCCCCTGACAGCTAACCTCCCTCTAACGAGCGACTGCTCCCCTGACAACGGACCTCCCTCTAACCAGACTGCTCCCCTGACAGCGGACCTCCCTCTAACCAGACTGCTCCCCTTACAGCTAACCTCCCTCTAACCAGACTGCTCCTCTGACAGCGGACCTCCCTCTAACCAGACTGCTACCCTGACAGCTAACCTCCCTTTAACAAGCGACTGCTCCCCTGACAGCGGACCTCCCTCTAACCAGACTGCTCCCTTGACAGCGGACCTCCCTCTAACCAGAATGCTCCACTGACAGCTAACCTCCCACTAACCAGACTAACCTAACCAAAATCTAACGCAAATAACGCAAATCGCAAATCTAACCAGATTTGCATATCATGCTCCAGCGTTGTACAACGCACTGCCTGCCGGTGTCACCGAAATGACACAGAGATGCTTTGTTCGTGCTGTGGAGGCACATCTGACAACCGCTGGCGATACAGGACGTCGCTGAATGTGTTTGTGTGTGTTTATGTGTGTGTGTGTTTGTGGCATATGTCTCGTGTTTTGGACCTGCATGTTTCTATTCTTTTACCGTTTGACTCGGGGTGGTAATAGCCACGACTTATTGTGGATAACCCTACGATCGTAATACAATACAATACAATACAATACAGACTACTCCCCGACAGCGGACCTCCCTCTAACCAGACTGCTCCCCTGACAGCTAACCTCTCTCTAACCAGACTGCTCCCCTGACAGCGGACCTCCCTCTAACCAGACTGCTCCCTTGACAGCGTACCTCCCTCTAACCAGCGACTGCTCCCCTGACAGTGGACCTCCCTCTAACCAGACTGCTCCACTGACAGCTAACCTCTCTCTAACCAGACTGTTCCCCTGACAGCTAACCTCCCTCTAACCAGCGACTGCTCCCCTGACAGCGGACCTCCCTCTAACCAGACTACTCCCCTGACAGCGGACCTCTCTCTAACTAGCGACTGCTCCCCTGACAGATAACCTCCTTCTAACCAGGCTACTCCCCTGACAGCGGACCTCCCTCTAACCAGACTGCTCCCCTGACAGCGGACCTCTATCAAACCAGCGACTGCTCCCCTGACAGCGGACCTCCCGCTAACCAGACTGCTCCCCTGACAGCTAACCTGCCTCTAACCAGCGGCTGCTCCCCTGACAGCGGACCTCCCTCTAACCAGACTGCTCCCCTGACAGCTAACCTCCCTCTAACCAGACTACTCCCCTGACAGCGGACCACCCTCTAACAAGCGACTGCTCCCCTGACAGCGGACCTCCCTCTAACCAGACTGCTCCACTGAGAGCTAACCTCCCTCTAACCAGACTATTCCCCTGACAGCGGACTTCCCTCTTACATGCGACTGCTCCCCTGACAGCGGGCATCCCTCTAACCAGACTGCTCCTCTGACAGCTAACCTCCCTCTAACCAGCGACTGCTCATATGACAGCGGACCTCCCTCTAACCAGCGACTGCTCCCCTCACAGCGGACTTCCCTCTAACCAGTGACTGCTCCCCTGACAGCGGACCTCCCTCTAACAAGATACTGCTCCCCTGACAGCGGACCTCCCTCTAACGAGATACTGCTCCCCTGACAGCGGACCTCCCTCTAACCAGACTGCTCCCCTGACAGCGGACCTCTCTCTAACCAGACTGCTCCCCTAACAGCGGACCTCCCTCTATAGAGCGACTGCTCCCCTGACAGCTAACCTCCCTCTGACCAGACTGCTCCCCTGGCAGCGGACCTCCCTCAAACCAGCGACTGCTCCACTGACAGCGGACTTTTATCAAACCAGCGACTGCTCCCCTGACAGCGGACCTTTATCAAACCAGCGACTGCTCCCCTGACAGCGGACCTCCCTCTAAGTAGACTACTCCCCTGACAGCGGACCTCCCTCTAACCAGACTACTCGCCTGACAGCGGCCCTCCCTCTAACCAGACTGCTCCCCTGACAGCGGACCTCCCTCTAACCAGACTATGCCCCTGACAGCGGACCTCCTTCTAACCAGACTACTCTCCTGACAGCGGACCTCGCTCTAACCAGACTGCTCCCCTGACAGCTAATCTCCCTCTAATCAGCGACTGCTCCCCTGACACGGACCTCCCTCTAACCATACTGCTCCCCTGACAGCTAACCTCCATCTAACCAGACTGCTCCCCTGACAGCTAAACTCTCTCTAACCAGCGACTGCTCCTCTGACAGCGGACCTTCCTCTAACCAGACTGCTCCCCTGACGGCGGACCTCCCTTTAACCAGCGACTGCTCCACTGACAGCGGACCTCCCTCTAACCAGACTGGTCCCATGACAGCGGACCTCTCTCTAACCAGACTGCTCCCCTGACAGCGGACCTCCCTCTAACCAGCGACTGCTCCCCTGACAGCGTACCTCCCTGTAACCAGCGACTGCTCCCCTGACATCGGACCTCCCTCCAACGAGCGACTGCTCCCATGACAGCGGACCTCCCTCTAACGAACGACTGCTCCCCTGACAGCTAACCTCCCTCTAACCAGCCACTGCTCCCCTGACAGCGGACCTCCCTTTAATGAGCGACTGCTCCCCTGACAGCGGACCTCCCTTTAACCAGCGACTGCTCCCCTGACATCGGACCTCCCTCTAACCAGCAACTGTACCCCTGACAGCGGACCTCTATCAAACCAGCGACTGCTCCCCTGACAGCGGACCTCCCTCTAACGAGCGACTGCTCCCCTGACAGCGGACCTCCCTCTAACCAGCGACTGCTCCCCTGACAGCGGACCTCCCTCTAACCAGCGACTGCTTCCCTGACAGCGGACCTCCCTCTAACCAGCGACTGCTCCCCTGACAGCGGACCTCCCTCTAACGAGCTACTGCTCCCCTGACAGCGGACCTCCATCTAACCAGACTGCTCCCCTGACAGCGGATCTCCTTATAACCAGACTGCTCCCCTAACAGCGGACCTCCCTCTATCGAGCGACTGCTCCCCTGACAGCTAACCTCCCCCTGACCAGACTGCTCCCCTGACAGCGGACCTCCCTCTAACCAGACTATTCCCCTGACACCGGACCTCATTCTAACCAGACTACTCCCCTGACAGCGGACCTCCCTCTAACCAGACTGCTCCCCTGACAGCGGACCTCCCTCTAACCAGACTATTCCCCTGACACCGGACCTCCTTCTAACCAGACTACTCCCCTGACAGCGGACCTCCCTCTAACCAGACTGCTCCCCTGACAGTTAACCTCCCTCTAACCAGCGACTGCTCCCCTGACAGCGGACCTCCCTCTAACCAGACTGCTTCCCTGACAGAGAACCTCCATCTAACCAGACTGCTCCCCTGACAGCTAACCTCTCTGTAACCAGCGACTGCTCCCCTGACAGTGGACCTCCCTCTAACCAGACTGCTCTCCTGACAGCTAACCTCCATCTAACCAGACTGCTCCCCTGACAGCTAACCTCCCTCTAACCAGCGACTGCTCCCCTGACAGCGGACCTCCCTCGAACCAGACTGCTCCTCTGACAGCGGACCTCCCTCTAACCAGACTGCTCCCCTGACAGCTAACCTCCCTCTAACCAGACTTCTCCCCTGACAGCGGACCTCTAGCGAACCAGCGACTGCTCCCCTGACAGCTAACCTCCCTCTAACGAGCGACTGTTCCCCTGACAGCGGACCTCCCTCTAACCAGACTGCTCCCCTTACAGCTAACCTCCCTCTAACCAGACTGCTCCTCTGACAGCGGACCTCCCTCTAACCAGACTGCTCCCCTGACAGCTAACCTCCCTTTAACAAGCGACTGCTCCCCTGACAGCGGACCTCCCTCTAACCAGACTGCTCCCCTGACAGCGGACCTCCCTCTAACCAGAATGCTCCACTGATAGCTAACCTCCCACTAACCAGACTAACCTAACCAAAATCTAACGCAAATAACGCAAATCGCAAATCTAACCAGATTTGCATATCATCCTCCAGCGTTGTACAACGCACTGCCTGCCGGTGTCACCGAAATGACACAGAGATGCTTTGTTCGTGCTGTGGAGGCACATCTGACAACCGCTGGCGATACAGGACGTCGCTGAATGTGTTTGTGTGTGTGTATGTGTGTGTGTGTGTGTTTGTGGCATATGTCTCGTGTTTTGGACCTGCATGTTTCTATTCCTGTACCGTTTGACTCGGGGTGGTAATAGCCACGACTTATTGTGGATAACCCTACGATCGTAATACAATACAATACAATACAATACAGACTACTCCCCGACCGCGGACCTCCCTCTAACCAGACTGCTGCCCTGACAGCTAACCTCTCTCTAACCAGACTGCTCCCCTGACAGCGGACCTCCCTCTATTCAGACTGCTCCCTTGACAGCGGACCTCCCTCTAACCAGCGACTGCTCCCCTGACAGTGGACCTCCCTCTAACCAGACTGCTCCACTGACAGCTAACCTCTCTCTAACCAGACTGTTCCCCTGACAGCTAACCTCCCTCTAACCAGCGACTGCTCCCCTGACAGCGGACCTCCCTCTAACCAGACTACTCCCCTGACAGCGGACCTCCCTCTAACTAGCGACTGCTCCCCTGACAGATAACCTCCTTCTAACCAGGCTACTCCCCTGACAGCGGACCTCCCTCTAACCAGACTGTTCCCCTGACAGCAGACCTCTATCAAACCAGCGACTGCTCCCCTGACAGCGGACCTCCCGCTAACCAGACTGCTCCCCTGACAGCTAACCTGCCTCTGACCAGCGGCTGCTCCCCTGACAGCGGACCTCCCTCTAACCAGACTGCTCCCCTGACAGCTAACCTCCCTCTAACCAGACTACTCCCCTGACAGCGGACCTCCCTCTAACGAGCGACTGCTCCCCTGACAGCGGACCTCCCTCTAACCAGACTGCTCCACTGAGAGCTAACCTCCCTCTAACCAGACTATTCCCCTGACAGCGGACTTCCCTCTTACGTGCGACTGCTCCCCTTACAGCGGGCATCCCTCTAACCAGACTGCTCCTCTGACAGCTAACCTCCCTCTAACCAGCGACTTCTCCCATGACAGCGGACCTCCCTCTATCCAGCGACTGCTCCCCTCACAGCGGACTTCCCTCTAACCAGCGACGGCTCCCCTGACAGCGGACCTCCCTCTAACGAGATACTGCTCCCCTGACAGCGGACCTCCCTCTAACGAGATACTGCTCCTTTGACAGCGGACCTCCCTCTAACCAGACTGCTCCCCTGACAGCGGACCTCTCTTTAACCAGACTGCTCCCCTAACAGCGGACCTCCCTCTATAGAGCGACTGCTCCCCTGACAGCTAACCTCCCTCTGACCAGACTGCTCCCTTGGCAGCGGACCTCCCTCAAACCAGCGACTGCTCCACTGACAGCGGACTTTTATCAAACCAGCGACTGCTCCCCTGACAGCGGACCTTTATCAAACCAGCGACTTCTCCCCTGACAGCGGACCTCCCTCTAACTAGACTACTCCCCTGACAGCGGACCTCCCTCTAACCAGACTACTCCCCTGACAGCGGACCTCCCTCTAACGAGCGACTGCTCCCCTGACAGCTAACCTCCATCTAACCAGACTGCTCCCTTGACAGCTAACCTCTCTCTAACCAGCGACTGCTCCCCTGACAGCGGACCTCCCTCTAACCAGACTGCTCTCCTGACAGTTAACCTCCATCTAACCAGACTGCTCCCCTGACAGCTAACCTCCCTCTAACCAGCGACTGCTCCCCTGACAGCGGACCTCCCTCGAACCAGACTGCTTCCCTGACAGCGGACCTCCCTCTAACCAGACTGCTCCCCTGACAGCTAACCTCCCTCTAACCATACTGCTCCCCTGACAGCGGACCTCTAGCAAACCAGCCACTGCTCCCCTGACAGCTAACCTCCCTCTAACCAGCGACTGCTCCCCTGACAGCGGACCTCCCTCTAACGAGCGACTACTCCCCTGACAGCGGACCTCTATCAAACCAGCGACTGCTCCCCTGACAGCGGACCTCCCTCTAACCAGCGACTGCTCCCCTGGCAGGGGACCTCTATCAAACCAGTGACTGCTCCACTGACAGCGGACCTCTATCAAACCAGCGACGGCTCCCCTGACAGCGGACCTCCCTCTAACCAGACTACTCCACTGACAGCGGAACTCCCTCTAACCAGCGACTGCTCCCCTGACAGCGGACCTCCCTCTAACGAGCGACTGCTCCCTTGACAGCGGACCTCCCTCTAACCAGACTGCTCCCTTGACAGCGGACCTCCCTCTAACGAGCGACTGCTCCCCTGACAGCGGACCTCCCTCTAACCAGACTGCTCCCCTGACAGCGGACCTCCCTCTAACCAGCGACTGCTCCACTGACAGCTAACCTCCCTCTAACCAGACTACTCCCCTGACAGCGGACCTCCCTCTAACCAGCGACTGCTCCTCTGACAGCGGACCACCCTCTAACCAGACTGCTCTCCTGACAGCGGACCTCCCTTTAACCAGCGACTGCTCCACTGACAGCGGACCTCCCTCTAACCAGCGACTGCTCCCCTGACAGCGGACCTCCCTCTAACGAGCGACTGCTCCCCTGACAGCGGACCTCCCTCTAACCAGCGACTGCTCGCCTGACAGCGGACCTCCCTCTAACCAGCGACTGCTCCCCTGACAGCGGACTTCCCTCTAACGAGCGACTGCTCCCCTGACAGCGGATCTCCCTCTAACCAGCGACTGCTCCCCTGACAGCGGACCTTTATCAAACCAGCGACTGCTCCCCTGACAGCTAACCTCCCTCTAACCAGCGACTGCTCCCCTGACAGCGGAACTCCCTCTAACGAGCGACTGCTCCCCTGACAGCGGACCTCCCTCTAACGAGCTACTGCTCCCCTGACAGCGGACCTCTCTCGAACCAGACTGCTCCCCTGACAGCGGATCTCCCTCTAACCAGACTGCTCCCCTGACAGCTAACCTCCCTCTAACCAGACTGCTCCCCTGACAGCGGACCTCTAGCAAACCAGCGACTGCTCCCCTGACAGCTAACTTCCCTCTAACCAGCGACTGCTCCCCTGACAGCGGACCTCCCTCTAACGAGCGATTGTTCCCCTGACAGCGGACCTATATCAAACCAGCGACTGCTCCCCTGACAGCGGACCTCCCTCTAACCAGCGACTGCTCCTCTGGCAGCGGACCTCTATCAAACCAGCGACTGCTCCACTGACAGCGGACCTCTATCAAACCAGCAACTGCTCCCCTGAGAGCAGACCTCCCTCTAACCAGACTACTCCACTGCCAGCGGACCTCCCTCTAACCAGCGACTGCTCCCCTGACAGCGGACCTCCCTCTAACGAGCGACTGCTCCCCTGACAGCGGACCTCCCTCTAACCAGACTGCTCCCCTGACAGCGGACCTCCCTCTAACCAGCGACTGCTCCCCTGACAGCTAACCTCCATCTAACCAGACTACTCCCCTGACAGCGGACCTCCCTCTAACTAGCGACTGCTCCCCTGACAGCTAACCTCCATCTAACCAGACTGCTCCCCTGACAGCGGACCTCCCTCTAACCAGACTGCTCCTCTGACAGCGGACCTCCCTCTAACCAGCGACTGCTCCCCTGACAGCGGACCTCCCTCGAACCAGACTGCTCCCCTGACAGTGGACCTCCCTCTAACCAGACTGCACCCCTGATAGCGGACCTCCCTCTAACCAGCGACTGCTCCCCTGACAGCGGACCTCCCTCTAACCAGACTACTACCCTGACAGCGGACCTCCCTCTAACCAGACTACTCTCCTGACAGTGGATTTCCCTCTAACCAGCGACTGCTCCCCTGACAGCTAACCTCCCTCTAACCAGCGACTGCTCCTCTGACAGCAGAGCTCCCTCTAACCAGCGACTGCTCCCCTCCCAGCGGACCTGCCTCTAACCAGCGACTGCTCCCCTGCAGCAGACCTCCCTCTAACCAGCGAATGCTCCCCTGACAGGTAACCTCCCTCTAACCAGCGACTACTCCCCTGACAGCGGACTTTCCTCCAACCAGACTGCTCTCCTGACAGCGGACCTCCCTCTAACCAGAATACTCCCCTGACAGCTAAACTCCCTCTAACCAGACTACTCCCCTGACAGCGGACCTCCCTCTAACCAGACTGCTCCCCTGACAGCGGACCTCCCTCTAACCAGCGACTGCTCCCCTGACAGCTAACCTCCCTCTAACCAGACTATTCCCTGACAGCGGACCTCCCTCTAACCAGACTGCTCTCCTGACAGCTAACCGCCCTCTAACCAGACTGTTTTTCTCACAGCGGACCTCCTTCTAACCAGACTGCTCCCCTGCCAGCTAACCTCCCTCTAACGGGCGACTGCTTCCCTGACAGCGGACCTCCCTCTAACCAGACTGCTCCCCTGACAGCGGACCGCCCTCTAATGAGACTACTCCCCTGACTGCTAACCTCCTTCTAACCAGACTGCTCCTCTGACAGCGAACCTCCCTCTAACCAGACTGCTCCCCTGACAGCTAACCTCCCTCTAACGAGCGACTGCTGTCCTGACAGCGGACCTCCCTCTAACCAGACTGCTCTCCTGACAGCGGACCTCCCTCTAACCAGACTGCTCCCCTGACAGCGGACCTCCCTCTAACCAGACTGCTCCCCTGACAGCTAACCTCCCTCTAACGAGCGACTGCTCCTCTAACAGCGGACCTCCCTTTAACCAGACTGCTCCCCTGTCAGCGGACCTCCGTCTAACCAGACTGCTCCCCTGACAGCTAACCTCCCTCTAACCAGACTATTCCCCTGACAGCGGACCTCCCTCTAACCAGACTGCCCCCCTGACAGCTAACCTCCCTCTAACGAGCGACTGCTCCCCTGCCGCTAACCTCCCTCTAACCAGACTATTCCCCTGACAGCGGACCTCCCTCTTACGTGCGACTGCTCCCCTGACAGCGGGCATCCCTGTAACCAGACTGCTCCCCTGACAGCTAACCTCCCTCTAACCAGCGACTGCTCCCCTGACAGCGGAACTCCCTCTAACCAGCGACTGCTCCCCTCACAGCGGACTTCCCTCTAACCAGCGACTGCTCCCCTGACAGCGGACCTCCCTCTAACGAGCTACTGCTCCCCTGACAGCAGACCTCCCTCTAACCAGACTGCTCCCCTAACAGCGGACCTCCCTCTATCGAGCGACTGCTCCCCTGACAGCCAACCTCCCTCTGACCAGACTGCTCCCCTGGCAGCGGACCTCCCTCAAACCAGCGACTGCTCCACTGACAGCGGACTTTTATCAAACCAGCGACTGCTTCCCTGACAGCGAACCTTTATCAAACCAGCGACTGCTCCCCTGACAGCGGACCTCCCTCTAACTAGACTACTCCCCTGACAGCTAACCTCCCTCTAACCAGCGACTGCTCCCCTGACAGCGGAACTCCCTCTAACCAGCGACTGCTCCCCTCACAGCGGACTTCCCTCTAACCAGCGACTGCTCCCCTGACAGCGGACCTCCCTCTAACGAGCTACTGCTCCCCTGACAGCAGACCTCCCTCTAACCAGACTGCTCCCCTAACAGCGGACCTCCCTCTATCGAGCGACTGCTCCCCTGACAGCCAACCTCCCTCTGACCAGACTGCTCCCCTGGCAGCGGACCTCCCTCAAACCAGCGACTGCTCCACTGACAGCGGACTTTTATCAAACCAGCGACTGCTTCCCTGACAGCGAACCTTTATCAAACCAGCGACTGCTCCCCTGACAGCGGACCTCCCTCTAACTAGACTACTCCCCTGACAGCGGACCTCCTTCTAACCAGACTACTCCCCTGACAGCGGACCTCGCTCTAACCAGACTGCTCCCCTGACAGCTAACCACCCTCTAACCAGCGACTGCTCCCCTTACAGCGGACCTCCCTCTCACCAGACTGCTCCCCTGACAGCTAACCTCCATCTAACCCGACTGCTCCCCTGACAGCTAACCTCTCTCTAACCAGCGACTGCTCCACTGACAGCGGACCTCCCTCTAACCAGACTGCTCCCCTGACAGCGGACCTCCCTCTAACCGGCGACTGCTCCCCTGACAGCGTACCTCCCTGTAACCAGCGACTGCTCCCCTGACAGCGGACCTCTATCAAACCAGCGACTGCTCCCCTGACAGCGGACCTCCCTCCAACGAGCGACTGCTCCCCTGACAGCGGACCTCCCTCTAAACAACGACTGCTCCCCTGACAGCTAACCTCCCTCTAACCAGCCACTGCTCCCCTGACAGCGGACCTCCCTCTAATGAGCGACTGCTCCCCTGACAGCGGACCTCCCTTTAACCAGCGACTGCTCCCCTGACATCGGACCTCCCTCTAACCAGCGACTGCTCCCTGCCAGCGGACCTCTATCAAACCAGCGACTGCTCCCAAGACAGCGGACCTCCCTCTAACGAGCGACTGCTCCCCTGACAGCGGACCTCCCTCTAACCAGCGACTGCTCCCCTGACAGCGGACCTCTATCAAACCAGCGACTGCTCCCTTGACAGCTAACCTCCCTCTAACCAGCGACTGCTCCCTTGACAGCGGACCTCCCTCTAACGAGCGACTGCTCCCCTGACAGCGGACCTCCCTCTAACCAGCGACTGCTCCCCTGACAGGGGACCTCCCTCTAACCAGCGACTGCTCCCCTGACAGCGGACCTCCCTCTAACGAGCTACTGCGCCCCTGACAGCGGACCTCCCTCTAACCAGACTGCTCCCCTGACAGCGAAACTCCTTCTAACCAGACTGCTCCCCTAACAGCGGACCTGCCTCTATCGAGCAACTGCTCCCCTGACAGCTAACCTCCCTCTGACCAGACTGCTCCCCTGGCAGCGGACCTCCCTCAAACCAGCGACTGCTCCACTGACAGCGGACTTCTATCAAACCAGCGACTGCTCCCTTGACAGCGGACCTTTATCAAACCAGCGACTGCTCCCCTGACAGCGGACCTCCCTCTAACCAGACTACTCCCCAGACAGCGGACCTTCCTCTAACCAGACTACTCGCCTGACAGCGGACTTCCCTCTAACCAGACTGCTCCCCTGACAGCGGACCTCCCTCTAACCAGACTATTCCCCTGACAGCGGACCTCCTTCTAACCAGACTACTCCCCTGACAGGGGACCTCCCTCTAACCAGACTGCTCCCCTGACAGTTAACCTCCCTCTAACCAGCGACTGCTCCCCTGACAGCGGACCTCCCTCTAACCAGACTGCTCCCCTGACAGCTAACCTCCATCTAACCAGACTGCTCCCCTGACAGCTAACCTCTCTCTAACCAGTGACTGCTCCCCTGACAGCGGACCTCCCTCTAAACAGACTGCTCTCCTGACAGCTAACCTCCATCTAACCAGACTGCTCCCCTGACAGCTAACCTCCCTCTAACCAGCGACTGCTCCCCTGACAGCGGACCTCCCTTGAACCAGACTGCTCCCCTGACAGCGGACCTCCCTCTAACCAGACTGCTCCCCTGACAGCTAACCTCCCTCTAACCAGACTGCTCCCCTGACAGCGGACCTCTAGCAAACCAGCGACTGCTCCCCTGACAGCTAACCTCCCTCTAACCAGCGACTGCTCCCCTGACAGCGGACCTCCCTCTAACGAGCGACTACTCCCCTGACAGCGGACCTCCCTCTAACCAGCGACTGGTCCCCTGACAGCGGACCTCCCTCTAACGAACGACTGCTCCCCTGACAGCGGACCTCCCTCTAACCAGACTGCTCCCCTGACAGCGGACCTCCCTCTAACCAGCGACTGCTTCCCTGACAGCTAACCTCCCTCTAACCAGACTACTCCCCTGACAGCGGACCTCCCTGTAACGAGCGACTGCTCCCCTGACAGCGGACCTCCCTCTAACCAGACTGCTCCCCTGACAGCGGACCTCTATCAAACCAGCGACTGCTCGCCTGACAGCGGACCTCCCTCTAACCAGACTGCTCCCCTGTCAGCGGACCTCCCTCTAACCAGCGACTGCTCCCCTGACAGCTAACCTCCCTCTAACCAGACTACTCCCCTGACAGCAGACCTCCTTCTAACGAGCGACTGCTCCCTGACCGCGGACCTCCCTCTAACCAGACTATTCCCCTGACAGCGGACCTCCCTCTTACGTGCGACTGCTCCCCTGACAGCGGGCATCCCTCTAACCAGACTGCGCCCCTGACAGATAACCTCCCTCTAACGAGCTACTGCTCCCCTGACAGCGGACCTCCCTCTAACCAGACTGCTCCCCTGACAGCGGACCTCCCTCTAACCAGACTGCTCCCCTAACAGCGGACCTCCCTCTATAGAGCGACTGCTCCCTTGACAGCTAACCTCCTTCTGACCAGACTGCTCCCCTGGCAGCGGAACTCCCTCAAACCAGCGACTGCTCCCCTGACAGCGGATCTCTATCAAACCAGCGACTGCTCCCCTGACAGCGGACCTCCCTCTAACGAGCGACTGCTCCCCTGACAGCGGACCTCCCTCTAACCAGCGACTGCTCTCCTGACAGCGGGCCTCTATCAAACCAGCGACTGCTCCCTTGACAGCTAACCTCCCTTTAACCAGCGACTGCTCCCCTGACAGCGGACCTCCCTCTAACGAGCAACTGCTCCCCTGACAGCGGACCTCCCTCTAACCAGCGACTGCTCCCCTGACAGCGGACCTCCCTCTAACCAGCGACTGCTCCCCTGACAGCGGACCTCCCTCTAACGAGCAACTGCTCCCCTGACAGAGGACCTCCCTCTAACCAGACTGCTCCCCTGACAGCGGACCTCCTTCTAACCAGACTGCTCCCCTAACAGCGGACCTCCCTGTATCGAGCGACTGCTCCCCTGACAGCTAACCTCCCTCTGACCAGACTGCTACCCTGGCAGCGGACCTCCCTCAAACCAGCGACTGCTCCACTGACAGCGGACTTCTATCAAACCAGCGACTGCTCCCCTGACAGCGGACCTTTGTCAAACCAGCGACTGCTCCCCTGACAGCGGACCTCCCTCTAACCAGACTACTCCCCAGACAGCGGACCCTCCTCTAACCAGACTACTCGCCTGACAGCGGACCTCCCTCTAACCAGACTGCTCCCCTGACAGCGGACCTCCCTCTAACCAGACTATTCCCCTGACACCGGACCTCCTTCTAACCAGACTACTCCTCTGACAGCGGACCTCCCTCTAACCAGACTGCTCTCCTGACAGTTAATCTCCCTCTAACCAGCGACTGCTCCCCTGACAGCGGACCTCCCTCTAACCAGACTGCTTCCCTGACAGCTAACCTCCATCTAACCAGACTGCTCCCCTGACAGCTAACCTCTCTCTAACCAGCGACTGCTCCCCTGACAGCGGACCTCCCTCTAACCAGACTCCTCTCCTGACAGCTATTCTCCATCTAACCAGACTGCTCCCCTGACAGCTAACCTCCCTCTAACCAGCGACTGCTCCCCTGACAGCGGACCTCCCTCGAACCAGACTGCTCCCCTGACAGCGGACCTCCCTCTAACCAGACTGCTCCCCTGACAGCTAACCTCCCTCTAACCAGACTTCTCCCCTGACAGCGGACCTCTAGCAAACCAGCGACTGCTCCCCTGACAGCTAACCTCCCTCTAACGAGCGACTGCTCCCCTGACAACGGACCTCCCTCTAACCAGACTGCTCCCCTGACAGCGGACCTCCCTCTAACCAGACTGCTCCCCTTACAGCTAACCTCCCTCTAACCAGACTGCTCCTCTGACAGCGGACCTCCCTCTAACCAGACTGCTACCCTGACAGCTAACCTCCCTTTAACAAGCGACTGCTCCCCTGACAGCGGACCTCCCTCTAACCAGACTGCTCCCTTGACAGCGGACCTCCCTCTAACCAGAATGCTCCACTGACAGCTAACCTCCCACTAACCAGACTAACCTAACCAAAATCTAACGCAAATAACGCAAATCGCAAATCTAACCAGATTTGCATATCATGCTCCAGCGTTGTACAACGCACTGCCTGCCGGTGTCACCGAAATGACACAGAGATGCTTTGTTCGTGCTGTGGAGGCACATCTGACAACCGCTGGCGATACAGGACGTCGCTGAATGTGTTTGTGTGTGTTTATGTGTGTGTGTGTTTGTGGCATATGTCTCGTGTTTTGGACCTGCATGTTTCTATTCTTTTACCGTTTGACTCGGGGTGGTAATAGCCACGACTTATTGTGGATAACCCTACGATCGTAATACAATACAATACAATACAATACAGACTACTCCCCGACAGCGGACCTCCCTCTAACCAGACTGCTCCCCTGACAGCTAACCTCTCTCTAACCAGACTGCTCCCCTGACAGCGGACCTCCCTCTAACCAGACTGCTCCCTTGACAGCGTACCTCCCTCTAACCAGCGACTGCTCCCCTGACAGTGGACCTCCCTCTAACCAGACTGCTCCACTGACAGCTAACCTCTCTCTAACCAGACTGTTCCCCTGACAGCTAACCTCCCTCTAACCAGCGACTGCTCCCCTGACAGCGGACCTCCCTCTAACCAGACTACTCCCCTGACAGCGGACCTCTCTCTAACTAGCGACTGCTCCCCTGACAGATAACCTCCTTCTAACCAGGCTACTCCCCTGACAGCGGACCTCCCTCTAACCAGACTGCTCCCCTGACAGCGGACCTCTATCAAACCAGCGACTGCTCCCCTGACAGCGGACCTCCCGCTAACCAGACTGCTCCCCTGACAGCTAACCTGCCTCTAACCAGCGGCTGCTCCCCTGACAGCGGACCTCCCTCTAACCAGACTGCTCCCCTGACAGCTAACTTCCCTCTAACCAGACTACTCCCCTGACAGCGGACCACCCTCTAACAAGCGACTGCTCCCCTGACAGCGGACCTCCCTCTAACCAGACTGCTCCACTGAGAGCTAACCTCCCTCTAACCAGACTATTCCCCTGACAGCGGACTTCCCTCTTACATGCGACTGCTCCCCTGACAGCGGGCATCCCTCTAACCAGACTGCTCCTCTGACAGCTAACCTCCCTCTAACCAGCGACTGCTCATATGACAGCGGACCTCCCTCTAACCAGCGACTGCTCCCCTCACAGCGGACTTCCCTCTAACCAGTGACTGCTCCCCTGACAGCGGACCTCCCTCTAACAAGATACTGCTCCCCTGACAGCGGACCTCCCTCTAACGAGATACTGCTCCCCTGACAGCGGACCTCCCTCTAACCAGACTGCTCCCCTGACAGCGGACCTCTCTCTAACCAGACTGCTCCCCTAACAGCGGACCTCCCTCTATAGAGCGACTGCTCCCCTGACAGCTAACCTCCCTCTGACCAGACTGCTCCCCTGGCAGCGGACCTCCCTCAAACCAGCGACTGCTCCACTGACAGCGGACTTTTATCAAACCAGCGACTGCTCCCCTGACAGCGGACCTTTATCAAACCAGCGACTGCTCCCCTGACAGCGGACCTCCCTCTAAGTAGACTACTCCCCTGACAGCGGACCTCCCTCTAACCAGACTACTCGCCTGACAGCGGCCCTCCCTCTAACCAGACTGCTCCCCTGACAGCGGACCTCCCTCTAACCAGACTATGCCCCTGACAGCGGACCTCCTTCTAACCAGACTACTCTCCTGACAGCGGACCTCGCTCTAACCAGACTGCTCCCCTGACAGCTAATCTCCCTCTAATCAGCGACTGCTCCCCTGACACGGACCTCCCTCTAACCATACTGCTCCCCTGACAGCTAACCTCCATCTAACCAGACTGCTCCCCTGACAGCTAAACTCTCTCTAACCAGCGACTGCTCCTCTGACAGCGGACCTTCCTCTAACCAGACTGCTCCCCTGACGGCGGACCTCCCTTTAACCAGCGACTGCTCCACTGACAGCGGACCTCCCTCTAACCAGACTGGTCCCATGATAGCGGACCTCTCTCTAACCAGACTGCTCCCCTGACAGCGGACCTCCCTCTAACCAGCGACTGCTCCCCTGACAGCGTACCTCCCTGTAACCAGCGACTGCTCCCCTGACATCGGACCTCCCTCCAACGAGCGACTGCTCCCATGACAGCGGACCTCCCTCTAACGAACGACTGCTCCCCTGACAGCTAACCTCCCTCTAACCAGCCACTGCTCCCCTGACAGCGGACCTCCCTTTAATGAGCGACTGCTCCCCTGACAGCGGACCTCCCTTTAACCAGCGACTGCTCCCCTGACATCGGACCTCCCTCTAACCAGCAACTGTACCCCTGACAGCGGACCTCTATCAAACCAGCGACTGCTCCCCTGACAGCGGACCTCCCTCTAACGAGCGACTGCTCCCCTGACAGCGGACCTCCCTCTAACCAGCGACTGCTCCCCTGACAGCGGACCTCCCTCTAACCAGCGACTGCTTCCCTGACAGCGGACCTCCCTCTAACCAGCGACTGCTCCCCTGACAGCGGACCTCCCTCTAACGAGCTACTGCTCCCCTGACAGCGGACCTCCATCTAACCAGACTGCTCCCCTGACAGCGGATCTCCTTATAACCAGACTGCTCCCCTAACAGCGGACCTCCCTCTATCGAGCGACTGCTCCCCTGACAGCTAACCTCCCCCTGACCAGACTGCTCCCCTGACAGCGGACCTCCCTCTAACCAGACTATTCCCCTGACACCGGACCTCATTCTAACCAGACTACTCCCCTGACAGCGGACCTCCCTCTAACCAGACTGCTCCCCTGACAGCGGACCTCCCTCTAACCAGACTATTCCCCTGACACCGGACCTCCTTCTAACCAGACTACTCCCCTGACAGCGGACCTCCCTCTAACCAGACTGCTCCCCTGACAGTTAACCTCCCTCTAACCAGCGACTGCTCCCCTGACAGCGGACCTCCCTCTAACCAGACTGCTTCCCTGACAGATAACCTCCATCTAACCAGACTGCTCCCCTGACAGCTAACCTCTCTGTAACCAGCGACTGCTCCCCTGACAGTGGACCTCCCTCTAACCAGACTGCTCTCCTGACAGCTAACCTCCATCTAACCAGACTGCTCCCCTGACAGCTAACCTCCCTCTAACCAGCGACTGCTCCCCTGACAGCGGACCTCCCTCGAACCAGACTGCTCCTCTGACAGCGGACCTCCCTCTAACCAGACTGCTCCCCTGACAGCTAACCTCCCTCTAACCAGACTTCTCCCCTGACAGCGGACCTCTAGCGAACCAGCGACTGCTCCCCTGACAGCTAACCTCCCTCTAACGAGCGACTGTTCCCCTGACAGCGGACCTCCCTCTAACCAGACTGCTCCCCTTACAGCTAACCTCCCTCTAACCAGACTGCTCCTCTGACAGCGGACCTCCCTCTAACCAGACTGCTCCCCTGACAGCTAACCTCCCTTTAACAAGCGACTGCTCCCCTGACAGCGGACCTCCCTCTAACCAGACTGCTCCCCTGACAGCGGACCTCCCTCTAACCAGAATGCTCCACTGATAGCTAACCTCCCACTAACCAGACTATCCTAACCAAAATCTAACGCAAATAACGCAAATCGCAAATCTAACCAGATTTGCATATCATGCTCCAGCGTTGTACAACGCACTGCCTGCCGGTGTCACCGAAATGACACAGAGATGCTTTGTTCGTGCTGTGGAGGCACATCTGACAACCGCTGGCGATACAGGACGTCGCTGAATGTGTTTGTGTGTGTGTATGTGTGTGTGTGTGTGTTTGTGGCATATGTCTCGTGTTTTGGACCTGCATGTTTCTATTCCTGTACCGTTTGACTCGGGGTGGTAATAGCCACGACTTATTGTGGATAACCCTACGATCGTAATACAATACAATACAATACAATACAGACTACTCCCCGACCGCGGACCTCCCTCTAACCAGACTGCTGCCCTGACAGCTAACCTCTCTCTAACCAGACTGCTCCCCTGACAGCGGACCTCCCTCTATTCAGACTGCTCCCTTGACAGCGGACCTCCCTCTAACCAGCGACTGCTCCCCTGACAGTGGACCTCCCTCTAACCAGACTGCTCCACTGACAGCTAACCTCTCTCTAACCAGACTGTTCCCCTGACAGCTAACCTCCCTCTAACCAGCGACTGCTCCCCTGACAGCGGACCTCCCTCTAACCAGACTACTCCCCTGACAGCGGACCTCCCTCTAACTAGCGACTGCTCCCCTGACAGATAACCTCCTTCTAACCAGGCTACTCCCCTGACAGCGGACCTCCCTCTAACCAGACTGTTCCCCTGACAGCAGACCTCTATCAAACCAGCGACTGCTCCCCTGACAGCGGACCTCCCGCTAACCAGACTGCTCCCCTGACAGCTAACCTGCCTCTGACCAGCGGCTGCTCCCCTGACAGCGGACCTCCCTCTAACCAGACTGCTCCCCTGACCGCTAACCTCCCTCTAACCAGACTACTCCCCTGACAGCGGACCTCCCTCTAACGAGCGACTGCTCCCCTGACAGCGGACCTCCCTCTAACCAGACTGCTCCACTGAGAGCTAACCTCCCTCTAACCAGACTATTCCCCTGACAGCGGACTTCCCTCTTACGTGCGACTGCTCCCCTTACAGCGGGCATCCCTCTAACCAGACTGCTCCTCTGACAGCTAACCTCCCTCTAACCAGCGACTTCTCCCATGACAGCGGACCTCCCTCTATCCAGCGACTGCTCCCCTCACAGCGGACTTCCCTCTAACCAGCGACGGCTCCCCTGACAGCGGACCTCCCTCTAACGAGATACTGCTCCCCTGACAGCGGACCTCCCTCTAACGAGATACTGCTCCTTTGACAGCGGACCTCCCTCTAACCAGACTGCTCCCCTGACAGCGGACCTCTCTTTAACCAGACTGCTCCCCTAACAGCGGACCTCCCTCTATAGAGCGACTGCTCCCCTGACAGCTAACCTCCCTCTGACCAGACTGCTCCCTTGGCAGCGGACCTCCCTCAAACCAGCGACTGCTCCACTGACAGCGGACTTTTATCAAACCAGCGACTGCTCCCCTGACAGCGGACCTTTATCAAACCAGCGACTTCTCCCCTGACAGCGGACCTCCCTCTAACTAGACTACTCCCCTGACAGCGGACCTCCCTCTAACCAGACTACTCCCCTGACAGCGGACCTCCCTCTAACGAGCGACTGCTCCCCTGACAGCTAACCTCCATCTAACCAGACTGCTCCCTTGACAGCTAACCTCTCTCTAACCAGCGACTGCTCCCCTGACAGCGGACCTCCCTCTAACCAGACTGCTCTCCTGACAGTTAACCTCCATCTAACCAGACTGCTCCCCTGACAGCTAACCTCCCTCTAACCAGCGACTGCTCCCCTGACAGCGGACCTCCCTCGAACCAGACTGCTTCCCTGACAGCGGACCTCCCTCTAACCAGACTGCTCCCCTGACAGCTAACCTCCCTCTAACCATACTGCTCCCCTGACAGCGGACCTCTAGCAAACCAGCCACTGCTCCCCTGACAGCTAACCTCCCTCTAACCAGCGACTGCTCCCCTGACAGCGGACCTCCCTCTAACGAGCGACTACTCCCCTGACAGCGGACCTCTATCAAACCAGCGACTGCTCCCCTGACAGCGGACCTCCCTCTAACCAGCGACTGCTCCCCTGGCAGGGGACCTCTATCAAACCAGTGACTGCTCCACTGACAGCGGACCTCTATCAAACCAGCGACGGCTCCCCTGACAGCGGACCTCCCTCTAACCAGACTACTCCACTGACAGCGGAACTCCCTCTAACCAGCGACTGCTCCCCTGACAGCGGACCTCCCTCTAACGAGCGACTGCTCCCTTGACAGCGGACCTCCCTCTAACCAGACTGCTCCCTTGACAGCGGACCTCCCTCTAACGAGCGACTGCTCCCCTGACAGCGGACCTCCCTCTAACCAGACTGCTCCCCTGACAGCGGACCTCCCTCTACCCAGCGACTGCTCCACTGACAGCTAACCTCCCTCTAACCAGACTACTCCCCTGACAGCGGACCTCCCTCTAACCAGCGACTGCTCCTCTGACAGCGGACCACCCTCTAACCAGACTGCTCTCCTGACAGCGGACCTCCCTTTAACCAGCGACTGCTCCACTGACAGCGGACCTCCCTCTAACCAGCGACTGCTCCCCTGACAGCGGACCTCCCTCTAACGAGCGACTGCTCCCCTGACAGCGGACCTCCCTCTAACCAGCGACTGCTCGCCTGACAGCGGACCTCCCTCTAACCAGCGACTGCTCCCCTGACAGCGGACTTCCCTCTAACGAGCGACTGCTCCCCTGACAGCGGATCTCCCTCTAACCAGCGACTGCTCCCCTGACAGCGGACCTTTATCAAACCAGCGACTGCTCCCCTGACAGCTAACCTCCCTCTAACCAGCGACTGCTCCCCTGACAGCGGAACTCCCTCTAACGAGCGACTGCTCCCCTGACAGCGGACCTCCCTCTAACGAGCTACTGCTCCCCTGACAGCGGACCTCTCTCGAACCAGACTGCTCCCCTGACAGCGGATCTCCCTCTAACCAGACTGCTCCCCTGACAGCTAACCTCCCTCTAACCAGACTGCTCCCCTGACAGCGGACCTCTAGCAAACCAGCGACTGCTCCCCTGACAGCTAACTTCCCTCTAACCAGCGACTGCTCCCCTGACAGCGGACCTCCCTCTAACGAGCGATTGTTCCCCTGACAGCGGACCTATATCAAACCAGCGACTGCTCCCATGACAGCGGACCTCCCTCTAACCAGCGACTGCTCCTCTGGCAGCGGACCTCTATCAAACCAGCGACTGCTCCACTGACAGCGGACCTCTATCAAACCAGCAACTGCTCCCCTGAGAGCAGACCTCCCTCTAACCAGACTACTCCACTGCCAGCGGACCTCCCTCTAACCAGCGACTGCTCCCCTGACAGCGGACCTCCCTCTAACGAGCGACTGCTCCCCTGACAGCGGACCTCCCTCTAACCAGACTGCTCCCCTGACAGCGGACCTCCCTCTAACCAGCGACTGCTCCCCTGACAGCTAACCTCCATCTAACCAGACTACTCCCCTGACAGCGGACCTCCCTCTAACCAGCGACTGCTCCCCTGACAGCTAACCTCCATCTAACCAGACTGCTCCCCTGACAGCGGACCTCCCTCTAACCAGACTGCTCCTCTGACAGCGGACCTCCCTCTAACCAGCGACTGCTCCCCTGACAGCGGACCTCCCTCGAACCAGACTGCTCCCCTGACAGTGGACCTCCCTCTAACCAGACTGCACCCCTGATAGCGGACCTCCCTCTAACCAGCGACTGCTCCCCGACAGCGGACCTCCCTCTAACCAGACTACTACCCTGACAGCGGACCTCCCTCTAACCAGACTACTCTCCTGACAGTGGATTTCCCTCTAACCAGCGACTGCTCCCCTGACAGCTAACCTCCCTCTAACCAGCGACTGCTCCTCTGACAGCAGAGCTCCCTCTAACCAGCGACTGCTCCCCTCCCAGCGGACCTGCCTCTAACCAGCGACTGCTCCCCTGCAGCAGACCTCCCTCTAACCAGCGAATGCTCCCCTGACAGGTAACCTCCCTCTAACCAGCGACTACTCCCCTGACAGCGGACTTTCCTCCAACCAGACTGCTCTCCTGACAGCGGACCTCCCTCTAACCAGAATACTCCCCTGACAGCTAAACTCCCTCTAACCAGACTACTCCCCTGACAGCGGACCTCCCTCTAACCAGACTGCTCCCCTGACAGCGGACCTCCCTCTAACCAGCGACTGCTCCCCTGACAGCTAACCTCCCTCTAACCAGACTATTCCCTGACAGCGGACCTCCCTCTAACCAGACTGCTCTCCTGACAGCTAACCGCCCTCTAACCAGACTGTTTTTCTCACAGCGGACCTCCTTCTAACCAGACTGCTCCCCTGCCAGCTAACCTCCCTCTAACGGGCGACTGCTTCCCTGACAGCGGACCTCCCTCTAACCAGACTGCTCCCCTGACAGCGGACCGCCCTCTAATGAGACTACTCCCCTGACTGCTAACCTCCTTCTAACCAGACTGCTCCTCTGACAGCGAACCTCCCTCTAACCAGACTGCTCCCCTGACAGCTAACCTCCCTCTAACGAGCGACTGCTCTCCTGACAGCGGACCTCCCTCTAACCAGACTGCTCTCCTGACAGCGGACCTCCCTCTAACCAGACTGCTCCCCTGACAGCGGACCTCCCTCTAACCAGACTGCTCCCCTGACAGCTAACCTCCCTCTAACGAGCGACTGCTCCTCTAACAGCGGACCTCCCTTTAACCAGACTGCTCCCCTGTCAGCGGACCTCCGTCTAACCAGACTGCTCCCCTGACAGCTAACCTCCCTCTAACCAGACTATTCCCCTGACAGCGGACCTCCCTCTAACCAGACTGCCCCCCTGACAGCTAACCTCCCTCTAACGAGCGACTGCTCCCCTGCCGCTAACCTCCCTCTAACCAGACTATTCCCCTGACAGCGGACCTCCCTCTTACGTGCGACTGCTCCCCTGACAGCGGGCATCCCTGTAACCAGACTGCTCCCCTGACAGCTAACCTCCCTCTAACCAGCGACTGCTCCCCTGACAGCGGAACTCCCTCTAACCAGCGACTGCTCCCCTCACAGCGGACTTCCCTCTAACCAGCGACTGCTCCCCTGACAGCGGACCTCCCTCTAACGAGCTACTGCTCCCCTGACAGCAGACCTCCCTCTAACCAGACTGCTCCCCTAACAGCGGACCTCCCTCTATCGAGCGACTGCTCCCCTGACAGCCAACCTCCCTCTGACCAGACTGCTCCCCTGGCAGCGGACCTCCCTCAAACCAGCGACTGCTCCACTGACAGCGGACTTTTATCAAACCAGCGACTGCTTCCCTGACAGCGAACCTTTATCAAACCAGCGACTGCTCCCCTGACAGCGGACCTCCCTCTAACTAGACTACTCCCCTGACAGCTAACCTCCCTCTAACCAGCGACTGCTCCCCTGACAGCGGAACTCCCTCTAACCAGCGACTGCTCCCCTCACAGCGGACTTCCCTCTAACCAGCGACTGCTCCCCTGACAGCGGACCTCCCTCTAACGAGCTACTGCTCCCCTGACAGCAGACCTCCCTCTAACCAGACTGCTCCCCTAACAGCGGACCTCCCTCTATCGAGCGACTGCTCCCCTGACAGCCAACCTCCCTCTGACCAGACTGCTCCCCTGGCAGCGGACCTCCCTCAAACCAGCGACTGCTCCACTGACAGCGGACTTTTATCAAACCAGCGACTGCTTCCCTGACAGCGAACCTTTATCAAACCAGCGACTGCTCCCCTGACAGCGGACCTCCCTCTAACTAGACTACTCCCCTGACAGCGGACCTCCTTCTAACCAGACTACTCCCCTGACAGCGGACCTCGCTCTAACCAGACTGCTCCCCTGACAGCTAACCACCCTCTAACCAGCGACTGCTCCCCTGACAGCGGACCTCCCTCTCACCAGACTGCTCCCCTGACAGCTAACCTCCATCTAACCCGACTGCTCCCCTGACAGCTAACCTCTCTCTAACCAGCGACTGCTCCACTGACAGCGGACCTCCCTCTAACCAGACTGCTCCCCTGACAGCGGACCTCCCTCTAACCGGCGACTGCTCCCCTGACAGCGTACCTCCCTGTAACCAGCGACTGCTCCCCTGACAGCGGACCTCTATCAAACCAGCGACTGCTCCCCTGACAGCGGACCTCCCTCCAACGAGCGACTGCTCCCCTGACAGCGGACCTCCCTCTAAACAACGACTGCTCCCCTGACAGCTAACCTCCCTCTAACCAGCCACTGCTCCCCTGACAGCGGACCTCCCTCTAATGAGCGACTGCTCCCCTGACAGCGGACCTCCCTTTAACCAGCGACTGCTCCCCTGACATCGGACCTCCCTCTAACCAGCGACTGCTCCCTGCCAGCGGACCTCTATCAAACCAGCGACTGCTCCCAAGACAGCGGACCTCCCTCTAACGAGCGACTGCTCCCCTGACAGCGGACCTCCCTCTAACCAGCGACTGCTCCCCTGACAGCGGACCTCTATCAAACCAGCGACTGCTCCCTTGACAGCTAACCTCCCTCTAACCAGCGACTGCTCCCTTGACAGCGGACCTCCCTCTAACGAGCGACTGCTCCCCTGACAGCGGACCTCCCTCTAACCAGCGACTGCTCCCCTGACAGGGGACCTCCCTCTAACCAGCGACTGCTCCCCTGACAGCGGACCTCCCTCTAACGAGCTACTGCGCCCCTGACAGCGGACCTCCCTCTAACCAGACTGCTCCCCTGACAGCGAAACTCCTTCTAACCAGACTGCTCCCCTAACAGCGGACCTGCCTCTATCGAGCAACTGCTCCCCTGACAGCTAACCTCCCTCTGACCAGACTGCTCCCCTGGCAGCGGACCTCCCTCAAACCAGCGACTGCTCCACTGACAGCGGACTTCTATCAAACCAGCGACTGCTCCCTTGACAGCGGACCTTTATCAAACCAGCGACTGCTCCCCTGACAGCGGACCTCCCTCTAACCAGACTACTCCCCAGACAGCGGACCTTCCTCTAACCAGACTGATCCCCTAACAGCGGACCTCCCTCTATAGAGCGACTGCTCCCCTGACAGCTAACCTCCCTCTGATCACACTGCTCCCCTGGCAGCGGAACTCCCTCAAACCAGCGACTGCTCCACTGACAGCGGACTTTTATCAAACCAGCAACTGCTCCCCTGACAGCGGACCTTTAACAAACCAGCGACTGCTCCCCTGACAGCGGACCTCCCTCTAACTAGACTACTCCCCTGACAGCTAACCTCCCTCTAACCAGCGACTGCTCCCCTGACAGCGGAACTCCCTCTAACCAGCGACTGCTCCCCTCACAGCGGACCTCCCTCTAACCAGACTGCTCCCCTGACAGCGGACCTCTATCAAACCAGCGACTGCTCGCCTGACAGCGGACCTCCCTCTAACCAGACTGCTCCCCTGTCAGCGGACCTCCCTCTAACCAGCGACTGCTCCCCTGACAGCTAACCTCCCTCTAACCAGACTACTCCCCTGACAGCAGACCTCCTTCTAACGAGCGACTGCTCCCTGACCGCGGACCTCCCTCTAACCAGACTATTCCCCTGACAGCGGACCTCCCTCTTACGTGCGACTGCTCCCCTGACAGCGGGCATCCCTCTAACCAGACTGCGCCCCTGACAGATAACCTCCCTCTAACCAGCGACTGCTCCCCTGACAGCGGACCTCCCTCTAACCAGCGACTGCTCCCCTCACAGCGGACTTCCCTCTAACCAGCGACTGCTCCCCTGACAGCGGACCTCCCTCTAACGAGCTACTGCTCCCCTGACAGCGGACCTCCCTCTAACCAGACTGCTCCCCTGACAGCGGACCTCCCTCTAACCAGACTGCTCCCCTAACAGCGGACCTCCCTCTATAGAGCGACTGCTCCCTTGACAGCTAACCTCCTTCTGACCAGACTGCTCCCCTGGCAGCGGAACTCCCTCAAACCAGCGACTGCTCCACTGACAGCGGACTTTTATCAAACCAGCGACTGCTCTCCTGACAGCGGACCTTTATCAAACCAGCGACTGCTCCCCTGACAGCGGACCTCCCTCTAACCAGCGACTGCTCCCCTCACAGCGGACTTCCCTCTAACCAGCGACTGCTCCCCTGACAGCGGACCTCCCTCTAACGAGCTACTGCTCCCCTGACAGCGGACCTCCCTCTAACCAGACTGCTCCCCTGACAGCGGACCTCCCTCTAACCAGACTGATCCCCTAACAGCGGACCTCCCTCTATAGAGCGACTGCTCCCCTGACAGCTAACCTCCCTCTGATCACACTGCTCCCCTGGCAGCGGAACTCCCTCAAACCAGCGACTGCTCCACTGACAGCGGACTTTTATCAAACCAGCAACTGCTCCCCTGACAGCGGACCTTTAACAAACCAGCGACTGCTCCCCTGACAGCGGACCTCCATCTAACTAGACTACTCCCCTGACAGCGGACCTCCCTCTAACCAGACTACTCGCCTGACGGCGGACCTCCCTCTAACCAGACTGCTCCCCTGACAGCGGACCTCCCTCTAACCAGACTATTCCCCTGACAGCGGACCTCCTTCTAACCAGACTACTCCCCTGACAGCGGACCTCGCTCTAACCAGACTGCTCCCCTGACAGCTAACCTCCCTCTAACCAGCGACTGCTCCCCTGTTAGCGGACTTCCCTCTAACCAGACTGCTCCCCTGACAGCTAACCTATCTCTAACCAGCGACTGCTCCTTTGACAGCGGACCTCCCTCTAACCAGACTGCTCCCCTGACAGAGGACCTCCCTTTAACCAGCGACTGCTCCACTGACAGCGGACCTCCCTCTAACCAGACTGCTCCCCTGACAGCGGACCCCCCTCTAGCCAGACTGCTCCCCTGACAGCGGACCTCCCTCTAATGAGACTACTCCCCTGACTGCTAACCTCCTTCTAACCAGACTGCTCCTCTGACAGCGAACCTCCCTCTAACCAGACTGCTCCCCTGACAGCTAACCTCCCTCTAACGAGCGACTGCTCTCCTGACAGCGGACCTCCCTCTAACCAGACTGCTCTCCTGACAGCGGACCTCCCTCTAACCAGACTGCTCTCCTGACAGCGGACCTCCCTCTAACCAGACTGCTCCCCTGACAGCTAACCTCCCTCTAACGAGCGACTGCTCCTCTAACAGCGGACCTCCCTTTAACCAGACTGCTCCCCTGTCAGCGGACCTCCGTCTAACCAGACTGCTCCCCTGACAGCTAACCTCACTCTAACCAGACTATTCCCCTGACAGCGGACCTCCCTCTAACCAGACTGCTCCCCTGACAGCTAACCTCCCTCTAACGAGCGACTGCTCCCCTGCCGCTAACCTCCCTCTAACCAGACTACTCCCCTGATAGCAGACCTCCCTCTAACCAGACTGCTCCCCTGACAGCGGACCTCCCTCTAACCAGACTGATCCCCTAACAGCGGACCTCTCTCTAACCAGACTGCTCCCCTGACAGCTAACCTCTCTCTAACCAGACTGCTCCACTGAGAGCTAACCTCCCTCTAACCAGACTATTCCCCTGACAGCGGACCTCCCTCTTACGTGCGACTGCTCCCCTGACAGCGGGCATCCCTGTAACCAGACTGCTCCCCTGACAGCTAACCTCCCTCTAACCAGCGACTGCTCCCCTGACAGCGGAACTCCCTCTAACCAGCGACTGCTCCCCTCACAGCGGACTTCCCTCTAACCAGCGACTGCTCCCCTGACAGCGGACCTCCCTCTAACGAGCTACTGCTCCCCTGACAGCGGACCTCCCTCTAACCAGACTGCTCCCCTGACAGCAGACCTCCCTCTAACCAGACTGCTCCCCTAACAGCGGACCTCCCTCTATCGAGCGACTGCTCCCCTGACAGCCAACCTCCCTCTGACCAGACTGCTCCCCTGGCAGCGGACCTCCCTCAAACCAGCGACTGCTCCACTGACAGCGGATTTTTATCAAACCAGCGACTGCTGCCCTGACAGCGAACCTTTATCAAACCAGCGACTGCTCCCCTGACAGCGGACCTCCCTCTAACTAGACTACTCCCCTGCCAGCGGACCTCCTTCTAACCAGACTACTCCCCTGACAGCGGACCTCGCTCTAACCAGACTGCTCCCCTGACAGCTAACCTCCCTCTAACCAGCGACTGCTCCCCTGACAGCGGACCTCCCTCTCACCAGACTGCTCCCCTGACAGCTAACCTCCATCTAACCCGACTGCTCCCCTGACAGCTAACCTCTCTCTAACCAGCGACTGCTCCTCTGACAGCGGACCTCCCTCTAACCAGACTGCTCTCCTGACAGCGGACCTCCCTTTAACCAGCGATTGCTCCACTGACAGCGGACCTCCCTCTAGCCAGACTGCTCCCCTGACAGCGGGCCTCCCTCTAACCAGACTGCTCCCCTGACAGCGGACCTCCCTCTAACCGGCGACTGCTCCCCTGACAGCGTACCTCCCTGTAACCAGCGACTGCTCCCCTGACAGCGGACCTCTATCAAACCAGCGACTGCTCCCCTGACAGCGGACCTCCCTCCAACGAGCGACTGCTCCCCTGACAGCGGACCTCCCTCTAAACAACGACTGCTCCCCTGACAGCTAACCTCCCTCTAACCAGCCACTGCTCCCCTGACAGCGGACCTCCCTCTAATGAGCGACTGCTCCCCAGACAGCGGACCTCCCTTTAACCAGCGACTGCTCCCCTGACATCGGACCTCCCTCTAACCAGCGACTGCTCCCTGACAGCGGACCTCTATCAAACCAGCGACTGCTCCCAAGACAGCGGACCTCCCTCTAACGAGCGACTGCTCCCCTGACAGCGGACCTCCCTCTAACCAGCGACTGCTCCCCTGACAGCGGACCTCTATCAAACCAGCGACTGCTCCCTTGACAGCTAACCTCCCTCTAACCAGCGACTGCTCCCTTGACAGCGGACCTCCCTCTAACGAGCGACTGCTCCCCTGACAGCGGACCTCCCTCTAACCAGCGACTGTTCCCCTGACAGCGGACCTCCCTCTAACCAGCGACTGCTCCCCTGACAGCGGACCTCCCTCTAACGAGCTACTGCGCCCCTGACAGCGGACCTCCCTCTAACCAGACTGCTCCCCTGACAGCGAAACTCCTTCTAACCAGACTGCTCCCCTAACAGCGGACCTCCCTCTATCGAGCAACTGCTCCCCTGACAGCTAACCTCCCTCTGACCAGACTGCTCCCCTGGCAGCGGACCTCCCTCAAACCAGCGACTGCTCCACTGACAGCGGACTTCTATCAAACCAGCGACTGCTCCCCTGACAGCGGACCTCCCTCTAACCAGACTACTCCCCAGACAGCGGACCTTCCTCTAACCAGACTACTCGCCTGACAGCGGACTTCCCTCTAACCAGACTGCTCCCCTGACAGCGGACCTCCCTCTAACCAGACTATTCCCCTGACAGCGGACCTCCTTCTAACCAGACTACTCCCCTGACAGGGGACCTCCCTCTAACCAGACTGCTCCCCTGACAGTTAACCTCCCTCTAACCAGCGACTGCTCCCCTGACAGCGGACCTCCCTCTAACCAGACTGCTCCCCTGACAGCTAACCTCCATCTAACCAGACTGCTCCCCTGACAGCTAACCTCTCTCTAACCAGCGACTGCTCCCCTGACAGCGGACCTCCCTCTAAACAGACTGCTCTCCTGACAGCTAACCTCCATCTAACCAGACTGCTCCCCTGACAGCTAACCTCCCTCTAACCAGCGACTGCTCCCCTGACAGCGGACCTCCCTTGAACCAGACTGCTCCCCTGACAGCGGACCTCCCTCTAACCAGACTGCTCCCCTGACAGCTAACCTCCCTCTAACGAGCGACTGCTCCCCTGCCGCTAACCTCCCTCTAACCAGACTACTCCCCTGATAGCAGACCTCCCTCTAACCAGACTGCTCCCCTGACAGCGGACCTCCCTCTAACCAGACTATTCCCCTAACAGCGGACCTCACTCTAACCAGACTGCTCCCCTGACAGCTAACCTCTCTCTAACCAGACTGCTCCACTGAGAGCTAACCTCCCTCTAACCAGACTATTCCCCTGACAGCGGACCTCCCTCTTACGTGCGACTGCTCCCCTGACAGCGGGCATCCCTGTAACCAGACTGCTCCCCTGACAGCTAACCTCCCTCTAACCAGCGACTGCTCCCCTGACAGCGGAACTCCCTCTAACCAGCGACTGCTCCCCTCACAGCGGACTTCCCTCTAACCAGCGACTGCTCCCCTGACAGCGGACCTCCCTCTAACGAGCTACTGCTCCCCTGACAGCGGACCTCCCTCTAACCAGACTGCTCCCCTGACAGCAGACCTCCCTCTAACCAGACTGCTCCCCTAACAGCGGACCTCCCTCTATCGAGCGACTGCTCCCCTGACAGCCAACCTCCCTCTGACCAGACTGCTCCCCTGGCAGCGGACCTCCCTCAAACCAGCGACTGCTCCACTGACAGCGGACTTTTATCAAACCAGCGACTGCTTCCCTGACAGCGAACCTTTATCAAACCAGCGACTGCTCCCCTGACAGCGGACCTCCCTCTAACTAGACTACTCCCCTGACAGCGGACCTCCTTCTAACCAGACTACTCCCCTGACAGCGGACCTCGCTCTAACCAGACTGCTCCCCTGACAGCTAACCTCCCTCTAACCAGCGACTGCTCCCCTGACAGCGGACCTCCCTCTCACCAGACTGCTCCCCTGACAGCTAACCTCCATGTAAGCCGACTGCTCCCCTGACAGCTAACCTCTCTCTAACCAGCGACTGCTCCTCTGACAGCGGACCTCCCTCTAACCAGACTGCTCTCCTGACAGCGGACCTCCCTTTAACCAGCGACTGCTCCACTGACAGCGGACCTCCCTCTAACCAGACTGCTCCCCTGACAGCGGGCCTCCCTCTAACCAGACTGCTCCCCTGACAGCGTACCTCCCTGTAACCAGCGACTGCTCCCCTGACAGCGGACCTCTATCAAACCAGCGACTGCTCCCCTGACAGCGGACCTCCCTCCAACGAGCGACTGCTCCCCTGACAGCGGACCTCCCTCTAAACAACGACTGCTCCCCTGACAGCTAACCTCCCTCTAACCAGGCACTGCTCCCCTGACAGCGGACCTCCCTCTAATGAGCGACTGCTCCCCTGACAGCGGACCTCCCTTTAACCAGCGACTGCTCCCCTGACATCGGACCTCCCTCTAACCAGCGACTGCTCCCTGACAGCGGACCTCTATCAAACCAGCGACTGCTCCCAAGACAGCGGACCTCCCTCTAACGAGCGACTGCTCCCCTGACAGCGGACCTCCCTCTAACCAGCGACTGCTCCCCTGACAGCGGACCTCTATCAAACCAGCGACTGCTCCCTTGACAGCTAACCTCCCTCTAACCAGCGACTGCTCCCTTGACAGCGGACCTCCCTCTAACGAGCGACTGCTCCCCTGACAGCGGACCTCCCTCTAACCAGCGACTGCTCCCCTGACAGCGGACCTCCCTCTAACCAGCGACTGCTCCCCTGACAGCGGACCTCCCTCTAACGAGCTACTGCGCCCCTGACAGCGGACCTCCCTCTAACCAGACTGCTCCCCTGACAGCGAAACTCCTTCTAACCAGACTGCTCCCCTAACAGCGGACCTCTCTCTATCGAGCAACTGCTCCCCTGACAGCTAACCTCCCTCTGACCAGACTGCTCCCCTGGCAGCGGACCTCCCTCAAACCAGCGACTGCTCTACTGACAGCGGACTTCTATCAAACCAGCGACTGCTCCCCTGACAGCGGACCTTTATCAAACCAGCGACTGCTCCCCTGACAGCGGACCTCCCTCTAACCAGACTACTCCCCAGACAGCGGACCTTCCTCTAACCAGACTACTCGCCTGACAGCGGACTTCCCTCTAACCAGACTGCTCCTCTGACAGCGGACCTCCCTCTAACCAGACTATTCCCCTGACAGCGGACCTCCTTCTAACCAGACTACTCCCCTGACAGGGGACCTCCCTCTAACCAGACTGCTCCCCTGACAGTTAACCTCCCTCTAACCAGCGACTGCTCCCCTGACAGCGGACCTCCCTCTAACCAGACTGCTCCCCTGACAGCTAACCTCCATCTAACCAGACTGCTCCCCTGACAGCTAACCTCTCTCTAACCAGCGACTGCTCCCCTGACAGCGTACCTCCCTGTAACCAGCGACTGCTCCCCTGACAGCGGACCTCTATCAAACCAGCGACTGCTCCCCTGACAGCGGACCTCCCTCCAACGAGCGACTGCTCCCCTGACAGCGGACCTCCCTCTAAACAACGACTGCTCCCCTGACAGCTAACCTCCCTCTAACCAGCCACTGCTCCCCTGACAGCGGACCTCCCTCTAATGAGCGACTGCTCCCCTGACAGCGGACCTCCCTTTAACCAGCGACTGCTCCCCTGACATCAGACCTCCCTCTAACCAGCGACTGCTCCCTGACAGTGGACCTCTATCAAACCAGCGACTGCTCCCAAGACAGCGGACCTCCCTCTAACGAGCGACTGCTCCCCTGACAGCGGACCTCCCTCTAACCAGCGACTGCTCCCCTGACAGCGGACCTCTATCAAACCAGCGACTGCTCCCTTGACAGCTAACCTCCCTCTAACCAGCGACTGCTCCCTTGACAGCGGACCTCCCTCTAACGAGCGACTGCTCCCCTGACAGCGGACCTCCCTCTAACCAGCGACTGTTCCCCTGACAGCGGACCTCCCTCTAACCAGCGACTGCTCCCCTGACAGCGGACCTCCCTCTAACGAGCTACTGCGCCCCTGACAGCGGACCTCCCTCTAACCAGACTGCTCCCCTGACAGCGAAACTCCTTCTAACCAGACTGCTCCCCTAACAGCGGACCTCCCTCTATCGAGCAACTGCTCCCCTGACAGCTAACCTCCCTCTGACCAGACTGCTCCCCTGGCAGCGGACCTCCCTCAAACCAGCGACTGCTCCACTGACAGCGGACTTCTATCAAACCAGCGACTGCTCCCCTGACAGCGGACCTTTATCAAACCAGCGACTGCTCCCCTGACAGCGGACCTCCCTCTAACCAGACTACTCCCCAGACAGCGGACCTTCCTCTAACCAGACTACTCGCCTGACAGCGGACTTCCCTCTAACCAGACTGCTCCCCTGACAGCGGACCTCCCTCTAACCAGACTATTCCCCTGACAGCGGACCTCCTTCTAACCAGACTACTCCCCTGACAGGGGACCTCCCTCTAACCAGACTGCTCCCCTGACAGTTAACCTCCCTCTAACCAGCGACTGCTCCCCTGACAGCGGACCTCCCTCTAACCAGACTGCTCCCCTGACAGCTAACCTCCATCTAACCAGACTGCTCCCCTGACAGCTAACCTCTCTCTAACCAGCGACTGCTCCCCTGACAGCGGACCTCCCTCTAAACAGACTGCTCTCCTGACAGCTAACCTCCATCTAACCAGACTGCTCCCCTGACAGCTAACCTCCCTCTAACCAGCGACTGCTCCCCTGACAGCGGACCTCCCTTGAACCAGACTGCTCCCCTGACAGCGGACCTCCCTCTAACCAGACTGCTCCCCTGACAGCTAACCTCCCTCTAACGAGCGACTGCTCCCCTGCCGCTAACCTCCCTCTAACCAGACTACTCCCCTGATAGCACACCTCCCTCTAACCAGACTGCTCCCCTGACAGCGGACCTCCCTCTAACCAGACTAATCCCCTAACAGCGGACCTCCCTCTAACCAGACTGCTCCCCTGACAGCTAACCTCTCTCTAACCAGACTGCTCCACTGAGAGCTAACCTCCCTCTAACCAGACTATTCCCCTGACAGCGGACCTCCCTCTTACGTGCGACTGCTCCCCTGACAGCGGGCATCCCTGTAACCAGACTGCTCCCCTGACAGCTAACCTCCCTCTAACCAGCGACTGCTCCCCTGACAGCGGAACTCCCTCTAACCAGCGACTGCTCCCCTCACAGCGGACTTCCCTCTAACCAGCGACTGCTCCCCTGACAGCGGACCTCCCTCTAACGAGCTACTGCTCCCCTGACAGCGGACCTCCCTCTAACCAGACTGCTCCCCTGACAGCGAAACTCCTTCTAACCAGACTGCTCCCCTAACAGCGGACCTCCCTCTATCGAGCAACTGCTCCCCTGACAGCTAACCTCCCTCTGACCAGACTGCTCCCCTGGCAGCGGACCTCCCTCAAACCAGCGACTGCTCCACTGACAGCGGACTTTTATCAAACCAGCGACTGCTTCCCTGACAGCGAACCTTTATCAAACCAGCGACTGCTCCCCTGACAGCGGACCTCCCTCTAACTAGACTACTCCCCTGACAGCGGACATCCTTCTAACCAGACTACTCCCCTGACAGCGGACCTCGCTCTAACCAGACTGCTCCCCTGACAGCTAACCTCCCTCTAACCAGCGACTGCTCCCCTGACAGCGGACCTCCCTCTCACCAGACTGCTCCCCTGACAGCTAACCTCCATCTAACCCGACTGCTCCCCTGACAGCTAACCTCTCTCTAACCAGCGACTGCTCCTCTGACAGCGGACCTCCCTCTAACCAGACTGCTCTCCTGACAGCGGACCTCCCTTTAACCAGCGACTGCTCCACTGACAGCGGACCTCCCTCTAACCAGACTGCTCCCCTGACAGCGGGCCTCCCTCTAACCAGACTGCTCCCCTGACAGCGTACCTCCCTGTAACCAGCGACTGCTCCCCTGACAGCGGACCTCTATCAAACCAGCGACTGCTCCCCTGACAGCGGACCTCCCTCCAACGAGCGACTGCTCCCCTGACAGCGGACCTCCCTCTAAACAACGACTGCTCCCCTGACAGCTAACCTCCCTCTAACCAGCCACTGCTCCCCTGACAGCGGACCTCCCTCTAATGAGCGACTGCTCCCCTGACAGCGTACCTCCCTTTAACCAGCGACTGCTCCCCTGACATCGGACCTCCCTCTAACCAGCGACTGCTCCCTGACAGCGGACCTCTATCAAACCAGCGACTGCTCCCAAGACAGCGGACCTCCCTCTAACGAGCGACTGCTCCCCTGACAGCGGACCTCCCTCTAACCAGCGACTGCTCCCCTGACAGCGGACCTCTATCAAACCAGCGACTGCTCCCTTGACAGCTAACCTCCCTCTAACCAGCGACTGCTCCCTTGACAGCGGACCTCCCTCTAACGAGCGACTGCTCCCCTGACAGCAGACCTCCCTCTAACCAGCGACTGCTCCCCTGACCGCGGACCTCCCTCTAACCAGCGACTGCTCCCCTGACAGCGGACCTCCCTCTAACGAGCTACTGCGCCCCTGACAGCGGACCTCCCTCTAACCAGACTGCTCCCCTGACAGCGAAACTCCTTCTAACCAGACTGCTCCACTAACAGCGGACCTCTCTCTATCGAGCAACTGCTCCCCTGACAGCTAACCTCCCTCTGACCAGACTGCTCCCCTGGCAGCGGACCTTCCTCAAACCAGCGACTGCTCCACTGACAGCGGACTTCTATCAAACCAGCGACTGCTCCCCTGACAGCGGACCTTTATCAAACCAGCGACTGCTCCCCTGACAGCGGACCTCCCTCTAACCAGACTACTCCCCAGACAGCGGACCTTCCTCTAACCAGACTACTTGCCTGACAGCGGACTTCCCTCTAACCAGACTGCTCCCCTGACAGCGGACCTCCCTCTAACCAGACTATTCCCCTGACAGCGGACCTTCTTCTAACCAGACTACTCCCCTGACAGGGGACCTCCCTCTAACCAGACTGCTCCCCTGACAGTTAACCTCCCTCTAACCAGCGACTGCTCCCCTGACAGCGGACCTCCCTCTAACCAGACTGCTCCCCTGACAGCTAACCTCCATCTAACCAGACTGCTCCCCTGACAGCTAACCTCTCTCTAACCAGCGACTGCTCCCCTGACAGCGGACCTCCCTCTAAACAGACTGCTCTCCTGACAGCTAACCTCCATCTAACCAGACTGCTCCCCTGACAGCTAACCTCCCTCTAACCAGCGACTGCTCCCCTGACAGCGGACCTCCCTTGAACCAGACTGCTCCCCTGACAGCGGACCTCCCTCTAACCAGACTGCTCCCCTGACAACTAACCTCCCTCTAACGAGCGACTGCTCCCCTGCCGCTAACCTCCCTCTAACCAGACTACTCCCCTGATAGCAGACCTCCCTCTAACCAGACTGCTCCCCTGACAGCGGACCTCCCTCTAACCAGACTAATCCCCTAACAGCGGACCTCCCTCTAACCAGACTGCTCCCCTGACAGCTAACCTCTCTCTAACCAGACTGCTCCACTGAGAGCTAACCTCCCTCTAACCAGACTATTCCCCTGACAGCGGACCTCCCTCTTACGTGCGACTGCTCCCCTGACAGCGGGCATCCCTGTAACCAGACTGCTCCCCTGACAGATAACCTCCCTCTAACCAGCGACTGCTCCCCTGACAGCGGACCTCCCTCTAACGAGCTACTGCTCCCCTGACAGCGGACCTCCCTCTAACCAGACTGCTCCCCTGACAGCAGACCTCCCTCTAACCAGACTGCTCCCCTAACAGCGGACCTCCCTCTATCGAGCGACTGCTCCCCTGACAGCCAACCTCCCTCTGACCAGACTGCTCCCCTGGCAGCGGACCTCCCTCAAACCAGCGACTGCTCCACTGACAGCGGACTTTTATCAAACCAGCGACTGCTTCCCTGACAGCGAACCTTTATCAAACCAGCGACTGCTCCCCTGACAGCGGACCTCCCTCTAACTAGACTACTCCCCTGACAGCGGACCTCCTTCTAACCACACTACTCCCCTGACAGCGGACCTCGCTCTAACCAGACTGCTCCCCTGACAGCTAACCTCCCTCTAACCAGCGACTGCTCCCCTGACAGCGGACCTCCCTCTCACCAGACTGCTCCCCTGACAGCTAACCTCCATCTAACCCGACTGCTCCCCTGACAGCTAACCTCTCTCTAACCAGCGACTGCTCCTCTGACAGCGGACCTCCCTCTAACCAGACTGCTCTCCTGACAGCGGACCTCCCTTTAACCAGCGACTGCTCCACTGACAGCGGACCTCCCTCTAACCAGACTGCTCCCCTGACAGCGGGCCTCCCTCTAACCAGACTGCTCCCCTGACAGCGGACCTCCCTCTAACCGGCGACTGCTCCCCTGACAGCGTACCTCCCTGTAACCAGCGACTGCTCCCCTGACAGCGGACCTCTATCAAACCAGCGACTGCTCCCCTGACAGCGGACCTCCCTCCAATGAGCGACTGCTCCCCTGACAGCGGACCTCCCTCTAAACAACGACTGCTCCCCTGACAGCTAACCTCCCTCTAACCAGCCACTGCTCCCCTGACAGCGGACCTCCCTCTAATGAGCGACTGCTCCCCTGACAGCGGACCTCCCTTTAACCAGCGACTGCTCCCCTGACATCGGACCTCCCTCTAACCAGCGACTGCTCCCTGACAGCGGACCTCTATCAAACCAGCGACTGCTCCCAAGACAGCGGACCTCCCTCTAACGAGCGACTGCTCCCCTGACAGCGGACCTCTTTCTAACCAGCGACTGCTCCCCTGACAGCGGACCTCTATCAAACCAGCGACTGCTCCCTTGACAGCTAACCTCCCTCTAACCAGCGACTGCTCCCTTGACAGCGGACCTCCCTCTAACGAGCGACTGCTCCCCTGACAGCGGACCTCCCTCTAACCAGCGACTGCTCCCCTGACAGCGTACCTCCCTCTAACCAGCGACTGCTCCCCTGACAGCGGACCTCCCTCTAACGAGCTACTGCGCCCCTGACAGCGGACCTCCCTCTAACCAGACTGCTCCCCTGACAGCGAAACTCCTTCTAACCAGACTGCTCCCCTAACAGCGGACCTCCCTCTATCGAGCAACTGCTCCCCTGACAGCTAACCTCCCTCTGACCAGACTGCTCCCCTGGCAGCGGACCTCCCTCAAACCAGCGACTGCTCCACTGACAGCGGACTTCTATCAAACCAGCGACTGCTCCCCTGACAGCGGACCTTTATCAAACCAGCGACTGCTCCCCTGACAGCGGACCTCCCTCTAACCAGACTACTCCCCAGACAGCGGACCTTCCTCTAACCAGACTACTCGCCTGACAGCGGACTTCCCTCTAACCAGACTGCTCCCCTGACAGCGGACCTCCCTCTAACCAGACTATTCCCCTGACAGCGGACCTCCTTCTAACCAGACTAGTCCCCTGACAGGGGACCTCCCTCTAACCAGACTGCTCCCCTGACAGTTAACCTCCCTCTAACCAGCGACTGCTCCCCTGACAGCGGACCTCCCTCTAACCAGACTGCTCCCCTGACAGCTAACCTCCATCTAACCAGACTGCTCCCCTGACAGCTAACCTCTCTCTAACCAGCGACTGCTCCCCTGACAGCGGACCTCCCTCTAAACAGACTGCTCTCCTGACAGCTAACCTCCATCTAACCAGACTGCTCCCCTGACAGCTAACCTCCCTCTAACCAGCGACTGCTCCCCTGACAGCGGACCTCTCTTGAACCAGACTGCTCCCCTGACAGCGGACCTCCCTCTAACCAGACTGCTCCCCTGACAGCTAACCTCCCTCTAACCAGACTGCTCCCCTGACAGCGGACCTCTAGAAAACCAGCGACTGCTCCCCTGACAGCTAACCTCCCTCTAACCAGCGACTGCTCCCCTGACAGCGGACCTCCCTTTAACGAGCGACTACTCCCCTGACAGCGGACCTCCCTCTAACCAGCGACTGGTCCCCTGACTGCGGACCTCCCTCTAACGAACGACTGCTCCCCTGACAGCGGACCTCCCTCTAACCAGACTGCTCCCCTGACAGCGGACCTCCCTCTAACCAGCGACTGCTTCCCTGACAGCTAACCTCCCTCTAACCAGACTACTCCCCTGACAGCGGACCTCCCTGTAACGAGCGACTGCTCCCCTGACAGCGGACCTCCCTCTAACCAGACTGCTCCCCTGACAGCGGACCTTTATCAAACCAGCGACTGCTCGCCTGACAGCGGACCTCTTTCTAACCAGACTGCTCCCCTGTCAGCGGACCTCCCTCTAACCAGCGACTGCTCCCCTGACATCGGACCTCCCTCTAACCAGCGACTGCTCCCTGACAGCGGACCTCTATCAAACCAGCGACTGCTCCCCTGACAGCGGACCTCCCTCTAACTAGACTACTCCCCTGACAGCGGACCTCCTTCTAACCAGACTACTCCCCTGACAGCGGACCTCGCTCTAACCAGACTGCTCCCCTGACAGCTAACCTCCCTCTAACCAGCGACTGCTCCCCTGACAGCGGACCTCCCTCTCACCAGACTGCTCCCCTGACAGCTAACCTCCATCTAACCCGACTGCTCCCCTGACAGCTAACCTCTCTCTAACCAGCGACTGCTCCTCTGACAGCGGACCTCCCTCTAACCAGACTGCTCTCCTGACAGCGGACCTCCCTTTAACCAGCGATTGCTCCACTGACAGCGGACCTCCCTCTAGCCAGACTGCTCCCCTGACAGCGGGCCTCCCTCTAACCAGACTGCTCCCCTGACAGCGGACCTCCCTCTAACCGGCGACTGCTCCCCTGACAGCGTACCTCCCTGTAACCAGCGACTGCTCCCCTGACAGCGGACCTCTATCAAACCAGCGACTGCTCCCCTGACAGCGGACCTCCCTCCAACGAGCGACTGCTCCCCTGACAGCGGACCTCCCTCTAAACAACGACTGCTCCCCTGACAGCTAACCTCCCTCTAACCAGCCACTGCTCCCCTGACAGCGGACCTCCCTCTAATGAGCGACTGCTCCCCTGACAGCGGACCTCCCTTTAACCAGCGACTGCTCCCCTGACATCGGACCTCCCTCTAACCAGCGACTGCTCCCTGACAGCGGACCTCTATCAAACCAGCGACTGCTCCCAAGACAGCGGACCTCCCTCTAACGAGCGACTGCTCCCCTGACAGCGGACCTCCCTCTAACCAGCGACTGCTCCCCTGACAGCGGACCTCTATCAAACCAGCGACTGCTCCCTTGACAGCTAACCTCCCTCTAACCAGCGACTGCTCCCTTGACAGCGGACCTCCCTCTAACGAGCGACTGCTCCCCTGACAGCGGACCTCCCTCTAACCAGCGACTGTTCCCCTGACAGCGGACCTCCCTCTAACCAGCGACTGCTCCCCTGACAGCGGACCTCCCTCTAACGAGCTACTGCGCCCCTGACAGCGGACCTCCCTCTAACCAGACTGCTCCCCTAACAGCGAAACTCCTTCTAACCAGACTGCTCCCCTAACAGCGGACCTCCCTCTATCGAGCAACTGCTCCCCTGACAGCTAACCTCCCTCTGACCAGACTGCTCCCCTGGCAGCGGACCTCCCTCAAACCAGCGACTGCTCCACTGACAGCGGACTTCTATCAAACCAGCGACTGCTCCCCTGACAGCGGACCTTTATCAAACCAGCGACTGCTCCCCTGACAGCGGACCTCCCTCTAACCAGACTACTCCCCAGACAGCGGACCTTCCTCTAACCAGACTACTCGCCTGACAGCGGACTTCCCTCTAACCAGACTGCTCCCCTGACAGCGGACCTCCCTCTAACCAGACTATTCCCCTGACAGCGGACCTCCTTCTAACCAGACTACTCCCCTGACAGGGGACCTCCCTCTAACCAGACTGCTCCCCTGACAGTTAACCTCCCTCTAACCAGCGACTGCTCCCCTGACAGCGGACCTCCCTCTAACCAGACTGCTCCCCTGACAGCTAACCTCCATCTAACCAGACTGCTCCCCTGACAGCTAACCTCTCTCTAACCAGCGACTGCTCCCCTGACAGCGGACCTCCCTCTAAACAGACTGCTCTCCTGACAGCTAACCTCCATCTAACCAGACTGCTCCCCTGACAGCTAACCTCCCTCTAACCAGCGACTGCTCCCCTGACAGCGGACCTCCCTTGAACCAGACTGCTCCCCTGACAGCGGACCTCCCTCTAACCAGACTGCTCCCCTGACAGCTAACCTCCCTCTAACGAGCGACTGCTCCCCTGCCGCTAACCTCCCTCTAACCAGACTACTCCCCTGATAGCAGACCTCCCTCTAACCAGACTGCTCCCCTGACAGCGGACCTCCCTCTAACCAGACTATTCCCCTAACAGCGGACCTCCCTCTAACCAGACTGCTCCCCTGACAGCTAACCTCTCTCTAACCAGACTGCTCCACTGAGAGCTAACCTCCCTCTAACCAGACTATTCCCCTGACAGCGGACCTCCCTCTTACGTGCGACTGCTCCCCTGACAGCGGGCATCCCTGTAACCAGACTGCTCCCCTGACAGCTAACCTCCCTCTAACCAGCGACTGCTCCCCTGACAGCGGAACTCCCTCTAACCAGCGACTGCTCCCCTCACAGCGGACTTCCCTCTAACCAGCGACTGCTCCCCTGACAGCGGACCTCCCTCTAACGAGCTACTGCTCCCCTGACAGCGGACCTCCCTCTAACCAGACTGCTCCCCTGACAGCAGACCTCCCTCTAACCAGACTGCTTCCCTAACAGCGGACCTCCCTCTATCGAGCGACTGCTCCCCTGACAGCCAACCTCCCTCTGACCAGACTGCTCCCCTGGCAGCGGACCTCCCTCAAACCAGCGACTGCTCCACTGACAGCGGACTTTTATCAAACCAGCGACTGCTTCCCTGACAGCGAACCTTTATCAAACCAGCGACTGCTCCCCTGACAGCGGACCTCCCTCTAACTAGACTACTCCCCTGACAGCGGACATCCTTCTAACCAGACTACTCCCCTGACAGCGGACCTCGCTCTAACCAGACTGCTCCCCTGACAGCTAACCTCCCTCTAACCAGCGACTGCTCCCCTGACAGCGGACCTCCCTCTCACCAGACTGCTCCCCTGACAGCTAACCTCCATGTAACCCGACTGCTCCCCTGACAGCTAACCTCTCTCTAACCAGCGACTGCTCCTCTGACAGCGGACCTCCCTCTAACCAGACTGCTCTCCTGACAGCGGACCTCCCTTTAACCAGCGACTGCTCCACTGACAGCGGACCTCCCTCTAACCAGACTGCTCCCCTGACAGCGGGCCTCCCTCTAACCAGACTGCTCCCCTGACAGCGTACCTCCCTGTAACCAGCGACTGCTCCCCTGACAGCGGACCTCTATCAAACCAGCGACTGCTCCCCTGACAGCGGACCTCCCTCCAACGAGCGACTGCTCCCCTGACAGCGGACCTCCCTCTAAACAACGACTGCTCCCCTGACAGCTAACCTCCCTCTAACCAGGCACTGCTCCCCTGACAGCGGACCTCCCTCTAATGAGCGACTGCTCCCCTGACAGCGGACCTCCCTTTAACCAGCGACTGCTCCCCTGACATCGGACCTCCCTCTAACCAGCGACTGCTCCCTGACAGCGGACCTCTATCAAACCAGCGACTGCTCCCAAGACAGCGGACCTCCCTCTAACGAGCGACTGCTCCCCTGACAGCGGACCTCCCTCTAACCAGCGACTGCTCCCCTGACAGCGGACCTCTATCAAACCAGCGACTGCTCCCTTGACAGCTAACCTCCCTCTAACCAGCGACTGCTCCCTTGACAGCGGACCTCCCTCTAACGAGCGACTGCTCCCCTGACAGCGGACCTCCCTCTAACCAGCGACTGCTCCCCTGACAGCGGACCTCCCTCTAACCAGCGACTGCTCCCCTGACAGCGGACCTCCCTCTAACGAGCTACTGCGCCCCTGACAGCGGACCTCCCTCTAACCAGACTGCTCCCCTGACAGCGAAACTCCTTCTAACCAGACTGCTCCCCTAACAGCGGACCTCTCTCTATCGAGCAACTGCTCCCCTGACAGCTAACCTCCCTCTGACCAGACTGCTCCCCTGGCAGCGGACCTCCCTCAAACCAGCGACTGCTCCACTGACAGCGGACTTCTATCAAACCAGCGACTGCTCCCCTGACAGCGGACCTTTATCAAACCAGCGACTGCTCCCCTGACAGCGGACCTCCCTCTAACCAGACTACTCCCCAGACAGCGGACCTTCCTCTAACCAGACTACTCGCCTGACAGCGGACTTCCCTCTAACCAGACTGCTCCCCTGACAGCGGACCTCCCTCTAACCAGACTATTCCCCTGACAGCGGACCTCCTTCTAACCAGACTACTCCCCTGACAGGGGACCTCCCTCTAACCAGACTGCTCCCCTGACAGTTAACCTCCCTCTAACCAGCGACTGCTCCCCTGACAGCGGACCTCCCTCTAACCAGACTGCTCCCCTGACAGCTAACCTCCATCTAACCAGACTGCTCCCCTGACAGCTAACCTCTCTCTAACCAGCGACTGCTCCCCTGACAGCGGACCTCCCTCTAAACAGACTGCTCTCCTGACAGCTAACCTCCATCTAACCAGACTGCTCCCCTGACAGCGAACCTTTATCAAACCAGCGACTGCTCCCCTGACAGCGGACCTCCCTCTAACCAGACTGCTCCCCTGACAGCTAACCTCTCTCTAACCAGACTGCTCCACTGAGAGCTAACCTCCCTCTAACCAGACTATTCCCCTGACAGCGGACCTCCCTCTTACGTGCGACTGCTCTCCTGACAGCGGACCTCCCTCTAACCAGACTGCTCCCCTGACAGCGGACCTCCCTCTAACCAGACTGCTCCCCTGACAGCTAACCTCCCTCTAACGAGCGACTGCTCCTCTAACAGCGGACCTCCCTTTAACCAGACTGCTCCCCTGTCAGCGGACCTCCGTCTAACCAGACTGCTCACCTGACAGCTAACCTCACTCTAACCAGACTATTCCCCTGACAGCGGACCTCCCTCTAACCAGACTGCTCCCCTGACAGCTAACCTCCCTCTAACGAGCGACTGCTCCCCTGCCGCTAACCTCCCTCTAACCAGACTACTCCCCTGATAGCAGACCTCCCTCTAACCAGACTGCTCCCCTGACAGCGGACCTCCCTCTAAACAGACTGATCCCCTAACAGCTGACCTCCCTCTAACCAGACTGCTCCCCTGACAGCTAACCTCTCTCTAACCAGACTGCTCCACTGAGAGCTAACCTCCCTCTAACCAGACTATTCCCCTGACAGCGGACCTCCCTCTTACGTGCGACTGCTCCCCTGACAGCGGGCATCCCTGTAACCAGACTGCTCCCCTGACAGCTAACCTCCCTCTAACCAGCGACTGCTCCCCTGACAGCGGAACTCCCTCTAACCAGCGACTGCTCCCCTCACAGCGGACTTCCCTCTAACCAGCGACTGCTCCCCTGACAGCGGACCTCCCTCTAACGAGCTACTGCTCCCTGACAGCGGACCTCCCTCTAACCAGACTGCTCCCCTGACAGCAGACCTCCCTCTAACCAGACTGCTCCCCTAACAGCGGACCTCCCTCTATCGAGCGACTGCTCCCCTGACAGCCAACCTCCCTCTGACCAGACTGCTCCCCTGGAAGCGGACCTCCCTCAAACCAGCGACTGCTCCACTGACAGCGGACTTTTATCAAACCAGCGACTGCTGCCCTGACAGCGAACCTTTATCAAACCAGCGACTGCTCCCCTGACAGCGGACCTCCCTCTAACTAGACTACTCCCCTGACAGCGGACCTCCTTCTAACCAGACTACTCCCCTGACAGCGGACCTCGCTCTAACCAGACTGCTCCCCTGACAGCTAACCTCCCTCTAACCAGCGACTGCTCCCCTGACAGCGGACCTCCCTCTCACCAGACTGCTCCCCTGACAGCTAACCTCCATCTAACCCGACTGCTCCCCTGACAGCTAACCTCTCTCTAACCAGCGACTGCTCCTCTGACAGCGGACCTCCCTCTAACCAGACTGCTCTCCTGACAGCGGACCTCCCTTTAACCAGCGATTGCTCCACTGACAGCGGACCTCCCTCTAGCCAGACTGCTCCCCTGACAGCGGGCCTCCCTCTAACCAGACTGCTCCCCTGACAGCGGTTCTCCCTCTAACCGGCGACTGCTCCCCTGACAGCGTACCTCCCTGTAACCAGCGACTGCTCCCCTGACAGCGGACCTCTATCAAACCAGCGACTGCTCCCCTGACAGCGGACCTCCCTCCAACGAGCGACTGCTCCCCTGACAGCGGACCTCCCTCTAAACAACGACTGCTCCCCTGACAGCTAACCTCCCTCTAACCAGCCACTGCTCCCCTGACAGCGGACCTCCCTCTAATGAGCGACTGCTCCCCTGACAGCGGACCTCCCTTTAACCAGCGACTGCTCCCCTGACATCAGACCTCCCTCTAACCAGCGACTGCTCCCTGACAGTGGACCTCTATCAAACCAGCGACTGCTCCCAAGACAGCGGACCTCCCTCTAACGAGCGACTGCTCCCCTGACAGCGGACCTCCCTCTAACCAGCGACTGCTCCCCTGACAGCGGACCTCTATCAAACCAGCGACTGCTCCCTTGACAGCTAACCTCCCTCTAACCAGCGACTGCTCCCTTGACAGCGGACCTCCCTCTAACGAGCGACTGCTCCCCTGACAGCGGACCTCCCTCTAACCAGCGACTGTTCCCCTGACAGCGGACCTCCCTCTAACCAGCGACTGCTCCCCTGACAGCGGACCTCCCTCTAACGAGCTACTGCGCCCCTGACAGCGGACCTCCCTCTAACCAGACTGCTCCCCTGACAGCGAAACTCCTTCTAACCAGACTGCTCCCCTAACAGCGGACCTCCCTCTATCGAGCAACTGCTCCCCTGACAGCTAACCTCCCTCTGACCAGACTGCTCCCCTGGCAGCGGACCTCCCTCAAACCAGCGACTGCTCCACTGACAGCGGACTTCTATCAAACCAGCGACTGCTCCCCTGACAGCGGACCTTTATCAAACCAGCGACTGCTCCCCTGACAGCGGACCTCCCTCTAACCAGACTACTCCCCAGACAGCGGACCTTCCTCTAACCAGACTACTCGCCTGACAGCGGACTTCCCTCTAACCAGACTGCTCCCCTGACAGCGGACCTCCCTCTAACCAGACTACTCCCCTGACAGGGGACCTCCCTCTAACCAGACTGCTCCCCTGACAGTTAACCTCCCTCTAACCAGCGACTGCTCCCCTGACAGCGGACCTCCCTCTAACCAGACTGCTCCCCTGACAGCTAACCTCCATCTAACCAGACTGCTCCCCTGACAGCTAACCTCTCTCTAACCAGCGACTGCTCCCCTGACAGCGGACCTCCCTCTAAACAGACTGCTCTCCTGACAGCTAACCTCCATCTAACCAGACTGCTCCCCTGACAGCTAACCTCCCTCTAACCAGCGACTGCTCCCCTGACAGCGGACCTCCCTTGAACCAGACTGCTCCCCTGACAGCGGACCTCCCTCTAACCAGACTGCTCCCCTGACAGCTAACCTCCCTCTAACGAGCGACTGCTCCCCTGCCGCTAACCTCCCTCTAACCAGACTACTCCCCTGATAGCAGACCTCCCTCTAACCAGAATGCTCCCCTGACAGCGGACCTCCCTCTAACCAGACTAATCCCCTAACAGCGGACCTCCCTCTAACCAGACTGCTCCCCTGACAGCTAACCTCTCTCTAACCAGACTGCTCCACTGAGAGCTAACCTCCCTCTAACCAGACTATTCCCCTGACAGCGGACCTCCCTCTTACGGGCGACTGCTCCCCTGACAGCGGGCATCCCTGTAACCAGACTGCTCCCCTGACAGCTAACCTCCCTCTAACCAGCGACTGCTCCCCTGACAGCGGAACTCCCTCTAACCAGCGACTGCTCCCCTCACAGCGGACTTCCCTCTAACCAGCGACTGCTCCCCTGACAGCGGACCTCCCTCTAACGAGCTACTGCTCCCCTGACAGCGGACCTCCCTCTAACCAGACTGCTCCCCTGACAGCAGACCTCCCTCTAACCAGACTGCTCCCCTAACAGCGGACCTCCCTCTATCGAGCGACTGCTCCCCTGACAGCCAACCTCCCTCTGACCAGACTGCTCCCCTGGCAGCGGACCTCCCTCAAACCAGCGACTGCTCCACTGACAGCGGACTTTTATCAAACCAGCGACTGCTTCCCTGACAGCGAACCTTTATCAAACCAGCGACTGCTCCCCTGACAGCGGACCTCCCTCTAACTAGACTACTCCCCTGACAGCGGACCTCCTTCTAACCAGACTACTCCCCTGACAGCGGACCTCGCTCTAACCAGACTGCTCCCCTGACAGCTAACCTCCCTCTAACCAGCGACTGCTCCCCTGACAGCGGACCTCCCTCTCACCAGACTGCTCCCCTGACAGCTAACCTCCATCTAACCCGACTGCTCCCCTGACAGCTAACCTCTCTCTAACCAGCGACTGCTCCTCTGACAGCGGACCTCCCTCTAACCAGACTGCTCTCCTGACAGCGGACCTCCCTTTAACCAGCGACTGCTCCACTGACAGCGGACCTCCCTCTAACCAGACTGCTCCCCTGACAGCGGGCCTCCCTCTAACCAGACTGCTCCCCTGACAGCGTACCTCCCTGTAACCAGCGACTGCTCCCCTGACAGCGGACCTCTATCAAACCAGCGACTGCTCCCCTGACAGCGGACCTCCCTCCAACGAGCGACTGCTCCCCTGACAGCGGACCTCCCTCTAAACAACGACTGCTCCCCTGACAGCTAACCTCCCTCTAACCATCCACTGCTCCCCTGACAGCGGACCTCCCTCTAATGAGCGACTGCTCCCCTGACAGCGGACCTCCCTTTAACCAGCGACTGCTCCCCTGACATCGGACCTCCCTCTAACCAGCGACTGCTCCCTGACAGCGGACCTCTATCAAACCAGCGACTGCTCCCAAGACAGCGGACCTCCCTCTAACGAGCGACTGCTCCCCTGACAGCGGACCTCCCTCTAACCAGCGACTGCTCCCCTGACAGCGGACCTCTATCAAACCAGCGACTGCTCCCTTGACAGCTAACCTCCCTCTAACCAGCGACTGCTCCCTTGACAGCGGACCTCCCTCTAACGAGCGACTGCTCCCCTGACAGCAGACCTCCCTCTAACCAGCGACTGCTCCCCTGACAGCGGACCTCCCTCTAACCAGCGACTGCTCCCCTGACAGCGGACCTCCCTCTAACGAGCTACTGCGCCCCTGACAGCGGACCTCCCTCTAACCAGACTGCTCCCCTGACAGCGAAACTCCTTCTAACCAGACTGCTCCCCTAACAGCGGACCTCTCTCTATCGAGCAACTGCTCCCCTGACAGCTAACCTCCCTCTGACCAGACTGCTCCCCTGGCAGCGGACCTCCCTCAAACCAGCGACTGCTCCACTGACAGCGGACTTCTATCAAACCAGCGACTGCTCCCCTGACAGCGGACCTTTATCAAACCAGCGACTGCTCCCCTGACAGCGGACCTCCCTCTAACCAGACTACTCCCCAGACAGCGGACCTTCCTCTAACCAGACTACTTGCCTGACAGCGGACTTCCCTCTAACCAGACTGCTCCCCTGACAGCGGACCTCCCTCTAACCAGACTATTCCCCTGACAGCGGACCTTCTTCTAACCAGACTACTCCCCTGACAGGGGACCTCCCTCTAACCAGACTGCTCCCCTGACAGTTAACCTCCCTCTAACCAGCGACTGCTCCCCTGACAGCGGACCTCCCTCTAACCAGACTGCTCCCCTGACAGCTAACCTCCATCTAACCAGACTGCTCCCCTGACAGCTAACCTCTCTCTAACCAGCGACTGCTCCCCTGACAGCGGACCTCCCTCTAAACAGACTGCTCTCCTGACAGCTAACCTCCATCTAACCAGACTGCTCCCCTGACAGCTAACCTCCCTCTAACCAGCGACTGCTCCCCTGACAGCGGACCTCCCTTGAACCAGACTGCTCCCCTGACAGCGGACCTCCCTCTAACCAGACTGCTCCCCTGACAACTAACCTCCCTCTAACGAGCGACTGCTCCCCTGCCGCTAACCTCCCTCTAACCAGACTACTCCCCTGATAGCAGACCTCCCTCTAACCAGACTGCTCCCCTGACAGCGGACCTCCCTCTAACCAGACTAATCCCCTAACAGCGGACCTCCCTCTAACCAGACTGCTCCCCTGACAGCTAACCTCTCTCTAACCAGACTGCTCCACTGAGAGCTAACCTCCCTCTAACCAGACTATTCCCCTGACAGCGGACCTCCCTCTTACGTGCGACTGCTCCCCTGACAGCGGGCATCCCTGTAACCAGACTGCTCCCCTGACAGATAACCTCCCTCTAACCAGCGACTGCTCCCCTGACAGCGGACCTCCCTCTAACGAGCTACTGCTCCCCTGACAGCGGACCTCCCTCTAACCAGACTGCTCCCCTGACAGCAGACCTCCCTCTAACCAGACTGCTCCCCTAACAGCGGACCTCCCTCTATCGAGCGACTGCTCCCCTGACAGCCAACCTCCCTCTGACCAGACTGCTCCCCTGGCAGCGGACCTCCCTCAAACCAGCGACTGCTCCACTGACAGCGAACTTTTATCAAACCAGCGACTGCTTCCCTGACAGCGAACCTTTATCAAACCAGCGACTGCTCCCCTGACAGCGGACCTCCCTCTAACTAGACTACTCCCCTGACAGCGGACCTCCTTCTAACCAGACTACTCCCCTGACAGCGGACCTCGCTCTAACCAGACTGCTCCCCTGACAGCTAACCTCCCTCTAACCAGCGACTGCTCTCCTGACAGCGGACCTCCCTCTCACCAGACTGCTCCCCTGACAGCTAACCTCCATCTAACCCGACTGCTCCCCTGACAGCTAACCTCTCTCTAACCAGCGACTGCTCCTCTGACAGCGGACCTCCCTCTAACCAGACTGCTCTCCTGACAGCGGACCTCCCTTTAACCAGCGACTGCTCCACTGACAGCGGACCTCCCTCTAACCAGACTGCTCCCCTGACAGCGTACCTCCCTGTAACCAGCGACTGCTCCCCTGACAGCGGACCTCTATCAAACCAGCGACTGCTCCCCTGACAGCGGACCTCCCTCCAATGAGCGACTGCTCCCCTGACAGCGGACCTCCCTCTAAACAACGACTGCTCCCCTGACAGCTAACCTCCCTCTAACCAGCCACTGCTCCCCTGACAGCGGACCTCCCTCTAATGAGCGACTGCTCCCCTGACAGCGGACCTCCCTTTAACCAGCGACTGCTCCCCTGACATCGGACCTCCCTCTAACCAGCGACTGCTCCCTGACAGCGGACCTCTATCAAACCAGCGACTGCTCCCAAGACAGCGGACCTCCCTCTAACGAGCGACTGCTCCCCTGACAGCGGACCTCTTTCTAACCAGCGACTGCTCCCCTGACAGCGGACCTCTATCAAACCAGCGACTGCTCCCTTGACAGCTAACCTCCCTCTAACCAGCGACTGCTCCCTTGACAGCGGACCTCCCTCTAACGAGCGACTGCTCCCCTGACAGCGGACCTCCCTCTAACCAGCGACTGCTCCCCTGACAGCGTACCTCCCTCTAACCAGCGACTGCTCCCCTGACAGCGGACCTCCCTCTAACGAGCTACTGCGCCCCTGACAGCGGACCTCCCTCTAACCAGACTGCTCCCCTGACAGCGAAACTCCTTCTAACCAGACTGCTCCCCTAACAGCGGACCTCCCTCTATCGAGCAACTGCTCCCCTGACAGCTAACCTCCCTCTGACCAGACTGCTCCCCTGGCAGCGGACCTCCCTCAAACCAGCGACTGCTCCACTGACAGCGGACTTCTATCAAACCAGCGACTGCTCCCCTGACAGCGGACCTTTATCAAACCAGCGACTGCTCCCCTGACAGCGGACCTCCCTCTAACCAGACTACTCCCCAGACAGCGGACCTTCCTCTAACCAGACTACTCGCCTGACAGCGGACTTCCCTCTAACCAGACTGCTCCCCTGACAGCGGACCTCCCTCTAACCAGACTATTCCCCTGACAGCGGACCTCCTTCTAACCAGACTAGTCCCCTGACAGGGGACCTCCCTCTAACCAGACTGCTCCCCTGACAGTTAACCTCCCTCTAACCAGCGACTGCTCCCCTGACAGCGGACCTCCCTCTAACCAGACTGCTCCCCTGACAGCTAACCTCCATCTAACCAGACTGCTCCCCTGACAGCTAACCTCTCTCTAACCAGCGACTGCTCCCCTGACAGCGGACCTCCCTCTAAACAGACTGCTCTCCTGACAGCTAACCTCCATCTAACCAGACTGCTCCCCTGACAGCTAACCTCCCTCTAACCAGCGACTGCTCCCCTGACAGCGGACCTCTCTTGAACCAGACTGCTCCCCTGACAGCGGACCTCCCTCTAACCAGACTGCTCCCCTGACAGCTAACCTCCCTCTAACCAGACTGCTCCCCTGACAGCTGACCTCTAGCAAACCAGCGACTGCTCCCCTGACAGCTAACCTCCCTCTAACCAGCGACTGCTCCCCTGACAGCGGACCTCCCTTTAACGAGCGACTACTCCCCTGACAGCGGACCTCCCTCTAACCAGCGACTGGTCCCCTGACTGCGGACCTCCCTCTAACGAACGACTGCTCCCCTGACAGCGGATCTCCCTCTAACCAGACTGCTCCCCTGACAGCGGACCTCCCTCTAACCAGCGACTGCTTCCCTGACAGCTAACCTCCCTCTAACCAGACTACTCCCCTGACAGCGGACCTCCCTGTAACGAGCGACTGCTCCCCTGACAGCGGACCTCCCTCTAACCAGACTGCTCCCCTGACAGCGGACCTCTATCAAACCAGCGACTGCTCGCCTGACAGCGGACCTCTTTCTAACCAGACTGCTCCCCTGTCAGCGGACCTCCCTCTAACCAGCGACTGCTCCCCTGACAGCTAACCTCCCTCTAACCAGACTACTCCCCTGACAGCGGACCTCCTTCTAACGAGCGACTGCTCCCTGACCGCGGACCTCCCTCTAACCAGACTATTCCCCTGACAGCGGACCTCCCTCTTACGTGCGACTGCTCCCCTGACAGCGGGCATCCCTCTAACCAGACTGCTCCCCTGACAGATAACCTCCCTCTAACGAGCGACTGCTCCCCTGCCGCTAACCTCCCTCTAACCAGACTACTCCCCTGATAGCAGACCTCCCTCTAACCAGACTGCTCCCCTGTCAGCGGACCTCCCTCTAACCAGCGACTGCTCCCCTGACAGCTAACCTCCCTCTAACCAGACTACTCCCCTGACAGCGGACCTCCCTCTAACGAGCTACTGCTCCCCTGACAGCGGACCTCCCTCTAACCAGACTGCTCCCCTGACAGCGGACCTCTCTCTAACCAGACTGCTCCCCTAACAGCGGACCTCCCTCTATAGAGCGACTGCTCCCCTGACAGCTAACCTCCCTCTGACCAGACTGCTCCCCTGGCAGCGGAACTCCCTCAAACCAGCGACTGCTCCACTGACAGCGGACTTTTATCAAACCAGCGACTGCTCTCCTGACAGCGGACCTTTATCAAACCAGCGACTGCTCCCCTGACAGCGGACCTCCCTCTAACCAGCGACTGCTCCCCTCACAGCGGACTTCCCTCTAACCAGCGACTGCTCCCCTGACAGCGGACCTCCCTCTAACGAGCTACTGCTCCCCTGACAGCGGACCTCCCTCTAACCAGACTGCTCCCCTGACAGCGGACCTCCCTCTAACCAGACTGCTCCCCTAACAGCGGACCTCCCTCTATAGAGCGACTGCTCCCCTGACAGCTAACCTCCCTCTGATCACACTGCTCCCCTGGCAGCGGAACTCCCTCAAACCAGCGACTGCTCCACTGACAGCGGACTTTTATCAAACCAGCAACTGCTCCCCTGACAGCGGACCTTTAACAAACCAGCGACTGCTCCCCTGACAGCGGACCTCCCTCTAACTAGACTACTCCCCTGACAGCGGACCTCCCTCTAACCAGACTACTCGCCTGACTGCGGACCTCCCTCTAACCAGACTGCTCCCCTGACAGCGGACCTCCCTCTAACCAGACTATTCCCCTGACAGCGGACCTCCTTCTAACCAGACTACTCCCCTGACAGCGGACCTCGCTCTAACCAGACTGCTCCCCTGACAGCTAACCTCCCTCTAACCAGCGACTGCTCCCCTGTTAGCGGACTTCCCTCTAACCAGACTGCTCCCCTGACAGCTAACCTATCTCTAACCTGCGACTGCTCCTTTGACAGCGGACCTCCCTCTAACCAGACTGCTCCCCTGACAGAGGACCTCCCTTTAACCAGCGACTGCTCCACTGACAGCGGACCTCCCTCTAACCAGACTGCTCCCCTGACAGCGGACCCCCCTCTAGCCAGACTGCTCCCCTGACAGCGGACCTCCCTCTAACCAGCGACTGCTCCCATGACAGCGGACCTCCCTCTAACCAGCGACTGCTCCCCTCACAGCGGACTTCCCTCTAACCAGCGACTGCTCCCCTGACAGCGGACCTCCCTCTAACGAGATACTGCTCCCCTGACAGCGGACCTCCCTCTAACGAGATACTGCTCCCCTGACAGCGGACCTCCCTCGAACCAGACTGCTCTCTTGACAGTTAACCTCCATCTAACCAGACTGCTCCCCTGACAGCTAACCTCCCTCTAACCAGCGACTGCTCGCCTGACAGCGGACCTCCCTCTAACCAGCGACTGCTCCCCTGACAGCGGACCTCCCTCTAACGAGCGACTGCTCCCCTGACAGCGGATCTCCCTCTAACCAGCGACTGCTCCCCTGACAGCGGACCTTTATCAAATCAGCGACTGCTCCCCTGACAGCTAACCTCCCTCTAACCAGCGACTGCTCCTTTGACAGCGGACCTCCCTCTAACCAGACTGCTCCCCTGACAGAGGACCTCCCTTTAACCAGCGACTGCTCCACTGACAGCAGACCTCCCTCTAACCAGACTGCTCCCCTGACAGCGGACCTCCCTCTAACCAGACTGCTCCCCTAACAGCGGACCTCCCTCTAACCAGACTGCTCCCCTGACAGCGGACCTGCTTCTAACCAGCGACTGCTCCCCTGACAGCTAACCTCTCTCTAACCAGACTACTCCCCGACAACAGACCTCCCTCTAACCAGACTGCTCCCCTGACAGCTAACCTCTCTCTAACCAGATTGCTCCCCTGACAGCGGACCTCCCTCTAACCAGACTGCTCCCCTGACAGCGGACCTCCCTCTAACCAGACTGCTCCCCTAACAGCTTACCTCCCTCTAACCCGCGACTGCTCCCCTGACAGCGGACCTCCCTCTAACCAGACTGCTCCCCTGACAGCGGACCTCCCTCTAACCAGCGACTGCTCCCCTGACAGCGGACCTCCCTCTAACCAGCAACTGCTCCCCTGACAGCGGACCTCCCTCTAACCATTCTGCTCCCCTGACAGCTAACCTCCCTCTTACCAGATTACTCCCATGACAGCGGACCTCCCTCTAACGAGCGACTGCTCCCCTGACAGAGGACCTCCCTCTAACCAGACTGCTCCACTGACAGCTAACCTCCCTATAACCAGACTACTCCCCTGACAGCGGACTCCCCTCTAACCAGCGACTGTTCCCCTGCCAGCGGACCTGCCTCTAACCAGACTGCTCCCCTGACAGCTAACCTCCCTCTAACGAGACTACTCCCCTGACAGCTAACCTCCCTCTAACCAGACTACTCCCCTGACAGCGGACCTCCCTCTAACCAGACCGCTCCCTTGACAGCTAACCTCCCTCTAACCAGTCTGCTTTCCTGACAGCGGACCTCCCTCTAACCAGCGACTGTTCCCCTGACACCGGACCTCCCTCTAACCAGACTGCTCTCCTGACAGCTAACCTCCCTCTAACGAGCGACTGCTCCCATCACAGCTAACTTCCCTCTAACCAGACTACTCCCCGACAGCGGACCTCCCTCTAACCAGACTGCTCCCCTGACAGCTAACCTCCCTCCAACGAGCGACTGCTCCTCTAACAGCGGACCTCCAATTAACCAGACTGCTCCCCTGACAACGGACCTCCCTTTAACCAGACTGCTCCCCTGACAGCTAACCTCCCTCTAACCAGACTACTCCCCTGACAGCGGACCTCCCTCTAACCAGACTGCTCCCCTGACAGCTAATCTCCCTCTAACCAGACTGCTTTCCTGACAGCGGACCTCCCTCTAACGAGCGACTGCTCCCCTGACAGAGGACCTCCCTCTAACCAGACTGCTCCACTGACAGCTAACCTCCCTCTAACCAGACTGTTCCCCTGACAGCTAACCTCCCTCTAACGAACGACTGCTCCCCAACAGCGGACCTCCCTCTAACCAGTCTGCTTTCCTGACAGCGGACCTCCCTCTAACCAGCGACTGTTCCCCTGACACCGGACCTCCCTCTAACCAGACTGCTCCCCTGACAGCTAACCTCCCTCTAACGAGACTACTCCCCTGAAAGCGGACCTCCCTCTAACCAGACTGTTCTCTTCTGACAGCTAACCTCCCTCTAACCAGACTGTTTTCCTGACAGCGGACCTCCCTCTAACCAGACTGCTCCCCTGACAGCTAACCTCCCTTTAACGAGCGACTTCTCCCCTGACAGCGGACCTCCCTCTAACCAGACTGCTCCCCTGACAGCGGACCTCCCTCTAACCAGACTGCTCCCCTGACAGCTAACCTCTCTCTAACCAGACTGCTCCCCTGACAGCGGACCTCCCTCTAACCAGACTGCTCCCCTGACAGCGGACCTCCCTCGAACCAGACTGCTTCCCTGACAGCGGACCTCCCTCTAACCAGACTGCTCTCCTGACAGCTAACCTCCCTCTAACCATACTGCTCCCCTGACAGCGGACCTCTAGCAAACCAGCCACTGCTCCCCTGACAGCTAACCTCCCTCTAACCAGCGACTGCTCCCCTGACAGCGGACCTCCCTCTAACGAGCGACTACTCCCCTGACAGCGGACCTCTATCAAACCAGCGACTGCTCCCCTGACAGCGGACCTCCCTCTAACCAGCGACTGCTCCCCTGGCAGGGGACCTCTATCAAACCAGTGACTGCTCCACTGACAGCGGACCTCTATCAAACCAGCGACGGCTCCCCTGACAGCGGACCTCCCTCTAACCAGACTACTCCACTGACAGCGGACCTCCCTCTAACCAGCGACTGCTCCCCTGACAGCGGACCTCCCTCTAACGAGCGACTGCTCCCCTGACAGCGGACCTCCCTCTAACCAGACTGCCCCCTTGACAGCGGACCTCCCTCTAACGAGCGACTGCTCCCCTGACAGCGGACCTCCCTCTAACCAGACTGCTCCCCTGACAGCGGACCTCCCTCTAACCAGCGACTGCTCCACTGACAGCTAACCTCCCTCTAACCAGACTACTCCCCTGACAGCGGACCTCCCTCTAACCAGCGACTGCTCCTCTGACAGCGGACCTCCCTCTAACCAGACTGCTCCCCTGACTGCGGACCTCCCTTTAACCAGCGACTGCTCCACTGACAGCGGACCTCCCTCTAACCAGCGACTGCTCCCCTGACAGCGGACCTCCCTCTAACGAGCGACTGCTCCCCTGACAGCGGACCTCCCTCTAACCAGCGACTGCTCGCCTGACAGCGGACCTCCCTCTAACCAGCGACTGCTCCCCTGACAGCGGACCTCCCTCTAACGAGCGACTGCTCCCCTGACAGCGGATCTCCCTCTAACCAGCGACTGCTCCCCTGACAGCGGACCTTTATCAAACCAGCGACTGGTCCCCTGACAGCTAACCTCCCTCTAACCAGCGACTGCTCCCCTGACAGCGGAACTCCCTCTAACGAGCGACTGCTCCCCTGACAGCGGACCTCCCTCTAACGAGCTACTGGTCCCCTGACAGCGGACCTCTCTCGAACCAGACTGCTCCCCTGACAGCGGACCTCTCTCTAACCAGACTGCTCCCCTGACAGCTAACCTCCCTCTAACCAGACTGCTCCCCTGACAGCGGACCTCTAGCAAACCAGCGACTGCTCCCCAGACAGCTAACTTCCCTCTAACCAGCGACTGCTCCCCTGACAGCGGACCTCCCTCTAACGAGCGATTGTTCCCCTGACAGCGGACCTATATCAAACCAGCGACTGCTCCCCTGACAGCGGACCTCCCTCTAACCAGCGACTGCTCCTCTGGCAGCGGACCTCTATCAAACCAGCGACTGCTCCACTGACAGCGGACCTCTATCAAACCAGCAACTGCTCCCCTGAGAGCAGACCTCCCTCTAACCAGACTACTCCACTGCCAGCGGACCTCCCTCTAACCAGCGACTGCTCCCCTGACAGCGGACCTCCCTCTAACGAGCGACTGCTCCCCTGACAGCGGACCTCCCTCTAACCAGACTGCTCCCCTGACAGCGGACCTCCCTCTAACCAGCGACTGCTCCCCTGACAGCTAACCTCCATCTAACCAGACTACTCCCCTGACAGCGGACCTCCCTCTAACCAGCGACTGCTCCCCTGACAGCTAACATCCATCTAACCAGACTGCTCCCCTGACAGCGGACCTCCCTCTAACCAGACTGCTCCCCTGACAGCGGACCTCCCTCTAACCAGCGACTGCTCCCCTGACAGCGGACCTCCCTCGAACCAGACTGCTCCCCTGACAGTGGACCTCCCTCTAACCAGACTACTCTCCTGACAGCGGATTTCCCTCTAACCAGCGACTGCTCCCCTGACAGCTAACCTCCCTCTAACCAGCGACTGCTCCTCTGACAGCAGAGCTCCCTCTAACCAGCGACTGCTCCCCTCCCAGCGGACCTGCCTCTAACCAGCGACTGCTCCCCTGCAGCAGACCTCCCTCTAACCAGCGAATGCTCCCCTGACAGGTAACCTCCCTCTAACCAGCGACTACTCCCCTGACAGCGGACTTTCCTCTAACCAGACTGCTCTCCTGACAGCGGACCTCCCTCTAACCAGAATACTCCCCTGACAGCTAAACTCCCTCTAACCAGACTACTCCCCTGACAGCGGACCTCCCTCTAACCAGACTGCTCCCCTGACAGCGGACCTCCCTCTAACCAGCGACTGCTCCCCTGACAGCTAACCTCCCTCTAACCAGACTATTCCCTGACAGCGGACCTCCCTCTAACCAGACTGCTCCCCTGACAGCTAACCGCCCTCTAACCAGACTGTTTTTCTCACAGCGGACTTCCTTCTAACCAGACTGCTCCCCTGCCAGCTAACCTCCCTCTAACGGGTGACTGCTTCCCTGACAGCGGACCTCCCTCTAACCAGACTGCTCCCCTGACAGCGGACCGCCCTCTAATGAGACTACATCCCTGACTGCTAACCTCCTTCTAACCAGACTGCTCCCCTGACAGCTAACCTCCCTCTAACGAGCGACTGCTCTCCTGACAGCGGACCTCCCTCTAACCAGACTGCTCTCCTGACAGCGGACCTCCCTCTAACCAGACTGCTCCCCTGACAGCGGACCTCCCTCTAACCAGACTGCTCCCCTGACAGCTAACCTCCCTCTAACGAGCGACTGCTCCTCTAACAGCGGACCTCCCTTTAACCAGACTGCTCCCCTGTCAGCGGACCTCCGTCTAACCAGACTACTCCCCTAACAGCTTACCTCCCTCTAACCAGCGACTGCTCCCCTGACAGCGGACCTCCCTCTAACCAGACTGCTCCCCTGACAGCGGACCTCCCTCTAACCAGCGACTGCTCCCCTGACAGCGGACCTCCCTCTAACCAGCAACTGCTCCCCTGACAGAGGACCTCCCTCTAACCATTCTGCTCCCCTGACAGCTAACCTCCCTCTTACCAGATTACTCCCCTGACAGCGGACCTCCCTCTAACGAGCGACTGCTCCCCTGACAGAGGACCTCCCTCTAACCAGACTGCTCCACTGACAGCTAACCTCCCTCTAACCAGACTACTCCCCTGACAGCGGACTCCCCTCTAACCAACGACTGTTCCCCTGCCAGCGGACCTGCCTCTAACCAGACTGCTCCCCTGACAGCGGACCTCCCTCTAACCAGAATACTCCCCTGACAGCTAACCTCCCTCTAACCAGACTACTCCCCTGACAGCGGACCTCCCTCTAACCAGACCGCTCCCTTGACAGCTAACCTCCCTCTAACCAGTCTGCTTTCCTGACAGCGGACCTCCCTCTAACCAGCGACTGTTCCCCTGACACCGGACCTCCCTCTAACCAGACTGCTCTCCTGACAGCTAACCTCCCTCTAACGAGCGACTGCTCCCCTCACACCTAACTTCCCTCTAACCAGACTACTCCCCGACAGCGGACCTCCCTCTAACCAGACTGCTCCCCTGACAGCTAACCTCCCTCCAACGAGCGACTGCTCCTCTAACAGCGGACCTCCCATTAACCAGACTGCTCCCCTGACAACGGACCTCCCTTTAACCAGACTGCTCCCCTGACAGCTAACCTCCCTCTAACCAGACTACTCCCCTGACAGCGGACCTCCCTCTAACCAGACTGCTCCCCTGACAGCTAATCTCCCTCTAACCAGACTGCTTTCCTGACAGAGGACGTCCCTCTAACGAGCGACTGCTCCCCTGACAGAGGACCTCCCTCTAACCAGACTGCTCCACTGACAGCCAACCTCCCTCTAACCAGACTGTTCCCCTGACAGCTAACCTCCCTCTAACGAACGACTGCTCCCCAACAGCGGACCTCCCTCTAACCAGTCTGCTTTCCTGACAGCGGACCTCCCTCTAACCAGCGACTGTTCCCCTGACACCGGACCTCCCTCTAACCAGACTGCTCCCCTGACAGCTAACCTCCCTCTAACGAGACTACTCCCCTGAAAGCGGACCTCCCTCTAACCAAAATGTTCTCTTCTGACAGCTAACCTCCCTCTAACCAGACTGTTTTCCTGACAGCGGACCTCCCTCTAACCAGACTGCTCCCCTGACAGCTAACTTCCCTTTAACGAGCGACTTCTCCCCTGACAGCGGAACTCCCTCTAACCAGACTGCTCCCCTGACAGCGGACCTCCCTCTAAACAGACTGCTCCCCTGACAGCTAACCTCTCTCTAACCAGACTGCTCCCCTGACAGCGGACCTCCCTCTAACCAGACTGCTCCCCTGACAGCGGACCTCCCTCGAACCAGACTGCTTCCCTGACAGCGGACCTCCCTCTAACCAGACTGCTCCCCTGACAGCGGACCTCCCTCTAACGAGCGACTACTCCCCTGACAGCGGACCTCTATCAAACCAGCGACTGCTCCCCTGACAGCGGACCTCCCTCTAACCAGCGACTGCTCCCCTGGCAGGGGACCTCTATCAAACCAGTGACTGATTTACTGACAGCGGACCTCTATCAAACCAGCGACGGCTCCCCTGACAGCGGACCTCCCTCTAACCAGACTACTCCACTGACAGCGGACCTCCCTCTAACCAGCGACTGCTCCCCTGACAGCGGACCTCCCTCTAACGAGCGACTGCTCCCCTGACAGCGGACCTCCCTCTAACCAGACTGCTCCCTTGACAGCGGACCTCCCTCTAACGAGCGACTGCTCCCCTGACAGCGGACCTCCCTCTAACCAGACTGCTCCCCTGACAGCGGACCTCCCTCTAACCAGCGACTGCTCCACTGACAGCTAACCTCCCTCTAACCAGACTACTCCCCTGACAGCGGACCTCCCTCTAACCAGCGACTGCTCCTCTGACAGCGGACCTCCCTCTAACCAGACTGCTCCCCTGACTGCGGACCTCCCTTTAACCAGCGACTGCTCCACTGACAGCGGACCTCCCTCTAACCAGCGACTGCTCCCCTGACAGCGGACCTCCCTCTAACGAGCGACTGCTCCCCTGACAGCGGACCTCCCTCTAACCAGCGACTGCTCGCCTGACAGCGGACCTCCCTCTAACCAGCGACTGCTCCCCTGACAGCGGACCTCCCTCTAACGAGCGACTGCTCCCCTGACAGCGGATCTCCCTCAAACCAGCGACTGGTCCCCTGACAGCTAACCTCCCTCTAACCAGCGACTGCTCCCCTGACAGCGGAACTCCCTCTAACGAGCGACTGCTCCCCTGACAGCGGACCTCCCTCTAACGAGCTACTGCTCCCCTGACAGCGGACCTCTCTCGAACCAGACTGCTCCCCTGACAGCGGACCTCTCTCTAACCAGACTGCTCCCCTGACAGCTAACCTCCCTCTAACCAGACTGCTCCCCTGACAGCGGACCTCTAGCAAACCAGCGACTGCTCCCCAGAGAGCTAACTTCCCTCTAACCAGCGACTGCTCCCCTGACAGCGGACCTCCCTCTAACGAGCGATTGTTCCCCTGACAGCGGACCTATATCAAACCAGCGACTGCTCCCCTGACAGCGGACCTCCCTCTAACCAGCGACTGCTCCTCTGGCAGCGGACCTCTATCAAACCAGCGACTGCTCCACTGACAGCGGACCTCTATCAAACCAGCAACTGCTCCCCTGAGAGCAGACCTCCCTCTAACCAGACTACTCCACTGCCAGCGGACCTCCCTCTAACCAGCGACTGCTCCCCTGACAGCGGACCTCCCTCTAACGAGCGACTGCTCCCCTGACAGCGGACCTCCCTCTAACCAGACTGCTCCCCTGACAGCGGACCTCCCTCCAACCAGCGACTGCTCCCCTGACAGCTAACCTCCATCTAACCAGACTACTCCCCTGACAGCGGACCTCCCTCTAACCAGCGACTGCTCCCCTGACAGCTAACATCCATCTAACCAGACTGCTCCCCTGACAGCGGACCTCCCTCTAACCAGACTGCTCCCCTGACAGCGGACCTCCCTCTAACCAGCGACTGCTCCCCTGACAGCGGACCTCCCTCGAACCAGACTGCTCCCCTGACAGTGGACCTCCCTCTAACCAGACTGCACCCCTGATAGCGGACCTCCCTCTAACCAGCGACTGCTCCCCTGACAGCGGACCTCCCTCTAACCAGACTACTACCCTGACAGCGGACCTCCCTCTAACCAGACTACTCTCCTGACAGCGGATTTCCCTCTAACCAGCGACTGCTCCCCTGACAGCTAACCTCCCTCTAACCAGCGACTGCTCCTCTGACAGCAGAGCTCCCTCTAACCAGCGACTGCTCCCCTCCCAGCGGACCTGCCTCTAACCAGCGACTGCTCCCCTGCAGCAGACCTCCCTCTAACCAGCGAATGCTCCCCTGACAGGTAACCTCCCTCTAACCAGCGACTACTCCCCTGACAGCGGACTTTCCTCTAACCAGACTGCTCTCCTGACAGCGGACCTCCCTCTAACCAGAATACTCCCCTGACAGCTAAACTCCCTCTAACCAGACTACTCCCCTGACAGCGGACCTCCCTCTAACCAGACTGCTCCCCTGAGAGCGGACCTCCCTCTAACCAGCGACTGCTCCCCTGACAGCTAACCTCCCTCTAACCAGACTATTCCCTGACAGCGGACCTCCCTCTAACCAGACTGCTCCCCTGACAGCTAACCGCCCTCTAACCAGACTGTTTTTCTCACAGCGGACCTCCTTCTAACCAGACTGCTCCCCTGCCAGCTAACCTCCCTCTAACGGGCGACTGCTTCCCTGACAGGGGACCTCCCTCTAACCAGACTGCTCCCCTGACAGCGGACCGCCCTCTAATGAGACTACATCCCTGACTGCTAACCTCCTTCTAACCAGACTGCTCCCCTGACAGCTAACCTCCCTCTAACGAGCGACTGCTCTCCTGACAGCGGACCTCCCTCTAACCAGACTGCTCTCCTGACAGCGGACCTCCCTCTAACCAGACTGCTCCCCTGACAGCGGACCTCCCTCTAACCAGACTGCTCCCCTGACAGCTAACCTCCCTCTAACGAGCGACTGCTCCTCTAAAAGCGGACCTCCCTTTAACCAGACTGCTCCACTGTCAGCGGACCTCCGTCTAACCAGACTGCTCCCCTGACAGCTAACCTCCCTCTAACCAGACTATTCCCCTGACAGCGGACCTCCCTCTAACCAGACTGCTCCCCTGACAGCTAACCTCCCTCTAACGAGCGACTGCTCCCCTGCCGCTAACCTCTCTCTAACCAGACTACTCCCCTGATAGCAGACCTCCCTCTAACCAGACTGCTCCCCTGACAGCGGACCTCCCTCTAACCAGACTGCTCCCCTAACAGCGGACCTCCCTCTAACCAGACTGCTCCCCTGACAGCTAACCTCTCTCTAACCAGACTGCTCCACTGAGAGCTAACCTCCCTCTAACCAGACTATTCCCCTGACAGCGGACCTCCCTCTTACGTGCGACTGCTCCCCTGACAGCGGGCATCCCTGTAACCAGACTGCTCCCCTGACAGCTAACCTCCCTCTAACCAGCGACTGCTCCCCTGACAGCGGAACTCCCTCTAACCAGCGACTGATCCCCTCACAGCGGACTTCCCTCTAACCAGCGACTGCTCCCCTGACAGCGGACCTCCCTCTAACGAGCTACTGCTCCCCTGACAGCGGACCTCCCTCTAACCAGACTGCTCCCCTGACAGCAGACCTCCCTCTAACCAGACTGCTCCCCTAACAGCGGACCTCCCTCTATCGAGCGACTGCTCCCCTGACAGCCAACCTCCCTCTGACCAGACTGCTCCCCTGGCAGCGGACCTCCCTCAAACCAGCGACTGCTCCACTGACAGCGGACTTTTATCAAACCAGCGACTGCTGCCCTGACAGCGAACCTTTATCAAACCAGCGACTGCTCCCCTGACAGCGGACCTCCCTCTAACTAGACTACTCCCCTGACAGCGGACCTCCTTCTAACCAGACTACTCCCCTGACAGCGGACCTCTCTCTAACCAGACTGCTCCCCTGACAGCTAACCTCCCTCTAACCAGCGACTGCTCCCCTGACAGCGGACCTCCCTCTCACCAGACTGCTCCCCTGACAGCTAACCTCCATCTAACCCGACTGCTCCCCTGACAGCTAACCTCTCTCTAACCAGCGACTGCTCCTCTGACAGCGGACCTCCCTCTAACCAGACTGCTCTCCTGACAGCGGACCTCCCTTTAACCAGCGACTGCTCCACTGACAGCGGACCTCCCTCTAACCAGACTGCTCCCCTGACAGCGGGCCTCCCTCTAACCAGACTGCTCCCCTGACAGCGGACCTCCCTCTAACCAGCGACTGCTCCCCTGACAGCGTACCTCCCTGTAACCAGCGACTGCTCCCCTGACAGCGGACCTCTATCAAACCAGCGACTGCTCCCCTGACAGCGGACCTCCCTCCAACGAGCGACTGCTCCCCTGACAGCGGACCTCCCTCTAAACAACGACTGCTCCCCTGACAGACAGCGGACCTCCCTCTAATGAGCGACTGCTCCCCTGACAGCGGACCTCCCTTTAACCAGCGACTGCTCCCCTGACATCGGAACTCCCTCTAACCAGCGACTGCTCCCTGACAGCGGACCTCTATCAAACCAGCGACTGCTCCCAAGACAGCGGACCTCCCTCTAACGAGCGACTGCTCCCCTGACAGCGGACCTCCCTCTAACCAGCGACTGCTCCCCTGACAGCGGACCTCCCTCTAACCAGCGACTGCTCCCCTGACAGCGGACCTCCCTCTAACCAGACTGCTCCCCTGACAGCGAAACTCCTTCTAACCAGACTGCTCCCCTAACAGCGGACCTCCCTCTATCGAGCAACTGCTCCCCTGACAGCTAACCTCCCTCTGACCAGACTGCTCCCCTGGCAGCGGACCTCCCTCAAACCAGCGACTGCTCCACTGACAGCGGACTTCTATCAAACCAGCGACTGCTCCCCTGACAGCGGACCTTTATCAAACCAGCGACTGCTCCCCTGACAGCGGACCTCCCTCTAACCAGACTACTCCCCAGACAGCGGACCTTCCTCTAACCAGACTACTCGCCTGACAGCGGACTTCCCTCTAACCAGACTGCTCCCCTGACAGCGGACCTCCCTCTAACCAGACTATTCCCCTGACAGCGGACCTCCTTCTAACCAGACTACTCCCCTGACAGCGGACCTCCCTCTAACCAGACTGCTCCCCTGACAGTTAACCTCCCTCTAACCAGCGACTGCTCCCCTGACAGCGGACCTCCCTCTAACCAGACTGCTCCCCTGACAGCTAACCTCCATCTAACCAGACTGCATCCCTGACAGCTAACCTCCATCTAACCAGACTGCTCCCCTGACAGCTAACCTCCCTCTAACCAGCGACTGCTCCCCTGACAGCGGACCTCCCTTGAACCAGACTGCTCCCCTGACAGCGGACCTCCCTCTAACCAGACTGCTCCCCTGTCAGCTAACCTCCCTCTAACCAGACTGCTCCCCTGACAGCGGACCTCTAGCAAACCAGCGACTGCTCCCCTGACAGCTAACCTCCCTCTAACCAGCGACTGCTCCCCTGACAGCGGACCTCCCTCTAACGAGCGACTACTCCCCTGACAGCGGACCTCCCTCTAACCAGCGACTGGTCCCCTGACAGCGGACCTCCCTCTAACGAGCGACTGCTCCCCTGACAGCGGACCTCCCTCTAACCAGACTGCTCCCCTGACAGCGGACCTCCCTCTAACCAGCGACTGCTTCCCTGACAGCTAACCTCCCTCTAACCAGACTACTCCCCTGACAGCGGACCTCCCTGTAACGAGCGACTGCTCCCCTGACAGCGGACCTCCCTCTAACCAGACTGCTCCCCTGACAGCGGACCTCTATCAAACCAGCGACTGCTCGCCTGACAGCGGACCTCCCTCTAACCAGACTGCTCCCCTGTCAGCGGACCTCCCTCTAACCAGCGACTGCTCCCCTGACAGCTAACCTCCCTCTAACCAGACTACTCCCCTGACAGCGGACCTCCTTCTAACGAGCGACTGCTCCCTGACCGCGGACCTCCCTCTAACCAGACTGCTCCACTGAGAGCTAACCTCCCTCTAACCAGACTATTCCCCTGACAGCGGACCTCCCTCTTACGTGCGACTGCTCCCCTGACAGCGGGCATCCCTCTAACCAGACTGCTCCCCTGACAGATAACCTCCCTCTAACCAGCGACTGCTCCCCTGACAGCGGACCTCCCTCTAACCAGCGACTGCTCCCCTCACAGCGGACTTCCCTCTAACCAGCGACTGCTCCCCTGACAGCGGACCTCCCTCTAACGAGCTACTGCTCCCCTGACAGCGGACCTCCCTCTAACCAGACTGCTCCCCTGACAGCGGACCTCCCTCTAACCAGACTGCTCCCCTAACAGCGGACCTCCCTCTATAGAGCGACTGCTCCCCTGACAGCTAACCTCCCTCTGACCAGACTGCTCCCCTGGCAGCGGAACTCCCTCAAACCAGCGACTGCTCCACTGACAGCGGACTTTAATCAAACCAGCGACTGCTCTCCTGACAGCGGACCTTTATCAAACCAGCGACTGCTCCCCTGACAGCAGACCTCCCTCTAACCAGCGACTGCTCCCCTCACAGCGGACTTCCCTCTAACCAGCGACTGCTCCCCTGACAGCGGACCTCCCTCTAACGAGCTACTGCTCCCCTGACAGTGGACCTCCCTCTAACCATTCTGCTCCCCTGACAGCGGACCTCCCTCTAACCAGACTGCTCCCCTAACAGCGGACCTCCCTCTATAGAGCGACTGCTCCCCTGACAGCTAACCTCCCTCTGATCAGACTGCTCCCCTGGCAGCGGAACTCCCTCAAACCAGCGACTGCTCCACTGACAGCGGACTTTTATCAAACCAGCAACTGCTCCCCTGACAGCGGACCTTTAACAAACCAGCGACTGCTCCCCTGACAGCGGACCTCCCTCTAACTAGACTACTCCCCTGACAGCGGACCTCCCTCTAACCAGACTACTCGCCTGACAGCGGACCTCCCTCTAACCAGACTGCTCCCCTGACAGCGGACCTCCCTCTAACCAGACTATTCCCCTGACAGCGGACCTCCTTCTAACCAGACTACTCCCCTGACAGCGGACCTCGCTCTAACCAGACTGCTCCCCTGACAGCTAACCTCCCTCTAACCAGCGACTGCTCCCCTGTTAGCGGACTTCCCTCTAACCAGACTGCTCCCCTGACAGCTAACCTATCTCTAACCAGCGACTGCTCCTTTGACAGCGGACCTCCCTCTAACCAGACTGCTCCCCTGACAGCGGACCCCCCTCTAGCCAGACTGCTCCCCTGACAGCGGACCTCCCTCTAACCAGCGACTGCTCCCCTGACAGCGTACCTCCCTGTAACCAGCAACTGCTCCCCTGACAGCGGACCTCTATTAAACCAGCGACTGCTCCCCTGACAGCGGACCTCCCTCTAACCAGCGACTGCTCCCCTGACAGCGGACCTCCCTCTAATGAGCGACTGCTCCCCTGACAGCGGACCTCCCTTTAACCAGCGACTGCTCCCCTGACATCGGACCTCCCTTTAACCAGCGACTGCTCCCCTGACAGCGGATCTCTATCAAACCAGCGACTGCTCCCCTGACAGCGGACCTTCCTCTAACGAGCGACTGCTCCCCTGACAGCGGACCTCCCTCTAACCAGCGACTGCTCTCCTGACAGCGGGCCTCTAGCAAACCAGCGACTGCTCCCTTGATAGCTAACCTCCCTCTAACCAGCGACTGCTCCCCTGACAGCGGACCTCCCTCTATCAAGCGACTGCTCCCCTGACAGCTAACCTCCCTCTGACCAGACTGCTCCCCTGGCAGCGGACCTCCCTCAAACCAGCGACTGCTCCACTGACAGCGGACTTCTATCAAACCAGCGACTGCTCCCCTGACAGCGGACCTTTATCAAACCAGCGACTGCTCCCCTGACAGCGGACCTCCCACTAACCAGACTACTCCACAGACAGCGGACCTTCCTCTAACCAGACTACTCGCATGACAGCGGACCTCCCTCTAACCAGACTGCTCCCCTGACAGCGGACCTCCCTCTAACCAGACTATTACCCTGACACCGGCCCTCCTTCTAACCAGACTACTCCCCTGACAGCGGACCTCCCTCTAACCAGACTGCTCCCCTGACAGTTAACCTCCCTCTAACCAGCGACTGCTACCCTGACAGCGGACCTCCCTGTAACCAGACTGCTTCCCTGACAGCTAACCTCCATCTAACCAGACTGCTCCCCTAACAGCTAACCTCTCTCTAACCAGCAACGGCTCCCCTGACAGCGGACCTCCCTCTAACCAGACTCCTCTCCTGACAGCTAACCTCCATCTAACCAGACTGCTCCCCTGACAGCTAACCTCCCTCTAACCAGCGACTGCTCCCCTGACAGCGGACCTCCTTCTAACCAGACTGCTCCCCTAACAGCGGACCTCCCTCTATCGAGCGACTGCTCCCCTGACAGCTAACCTCCCTCTGACCAGACTGCTCCCCTGGCAGCGGACCTCCCTCAAACCAGCGACTGCTCCACTGACAGCGGACTTCTATGAAACCAGCGACTTCTCCCCTGACAGCGGACCTTTATCAAACCAGCGACTGCTCCCCTGACAGCGGACCTCCCTCTAACCAGACTACTCCCCAGACAACGGACCTTCCTCTAACCAGACTACTCGCCTGACAGCGGACTTCCCTCTAACCAGACTGCTCCCCTGACAGCGGACCTCCCTCTAACCAGACTATTCCTCTGACCGCGGACCTCCTTCTAACCAGACTACTCCCCTGACAGCGGACCTCCCTCTAACCAGACTGCTCCCCTGACAGTTAACCTCCCTCTAACCAGCGACTGCTCCCCTGACATCGGACCTCCCTCTAACCAGCGACTGCACCCCTGACAGCGGACCTCTATCAAACCAGCGACTGCTCCCCTGACAGCGGACCTCCCTCTAACGAGCGACTGCTCCACTGACAGCGGACCTCCCTCTAACCAGCGACTGCTTCCCTGACAGCGGACCTCCCTCTAACCAGCGACTGCTTCCCTGACAGCGGACCTCCCTCTAACCAGCGACTGCTCCCCTGACAGCGGACCTCCCTCTAACGAGCTACTGCTCCCCTGACAGCGGACCTCCTTATAACCAGACTGCTCCCCTAACAGCGGACCTCCCTCTATCGAGCGACTGCTCCCCTGACAGCTAACCTCCCCCTGACCAGACTGCTCCCCTGGCAGCGGACCTCCCTCAAACCAGCGACTGCTCCACTGACAGCGGACTTCTATGAAACCAGCGACTCCTTCCCTGACAGCGGACCTTTATCAAACCAGCGACTGCTCCCCTGACAGCGGACCTTTATCAAACCAGCGACTGCTCCCCTGACAGCTAACCTCCCTCTAACCAGCGACTGCTCCCCTGACAGCGGAACTCCCTCTAACGAGCGACTGCTCCCCTGACAGCGGACCTCCCTCTAACGAGCTACTGCTCCCCTGACAGCGGGCCTCTCTCGAATCAGACTGCTCCCCTGACAGCGGACCTCCCTCTAACCAGACTGCTCCCCTGACAGCTAACCTCCCTCTAACCAGACTGCTCCCCTGACAGCGGACCTCTAGCAAACCAGCGAATGCTCCCCTGACAGCTAACTTCCCTCTAACCAGCGACTGCTCCCCTGACAGCGGACCTCCCTCTAACGAGCGACTGTTCCCCTGACAGTGGACCTATATCAAACCAGCGACTGCTCCCCTGAGAGCGGACCTCCCTCTAACCAGCGACTGCTCCTCTGGCAGCGGAACTCTATCAAACCAGCGACTGCTCCACTGACAGCGGACCTCTATCAAACCAGTGACTGCTCCCCTGAGAGCAGACCTCCCTCTAACCAGACTACTCCACTGCCAGCGGACCTCCCTCTAACCAGCGACTGCTCCCCTGACAGCGGACCTCCCTCTAACGAGCGACTGCTCCCCTGACAGCGGACCTCCCTCTAACCAGACTGCTCCCTTGACAGCGGACCTCCCTCTAACCAGCGACTGCTCCCCTGACAGTGGACCTCCCTCTAACCAGACTGCTCCACTGACAGCTAACCTCTCTCTAACCAGACTGTTCCCCTGACAGCTAACCTCCCTCTAACCAGCGACTGCTCCCCTGACAGCGGACCTCCCTCTAACCAGACTACTCCCCTGACAGCGGACCTCCCTCTAACTAGCGACTGCTCCCCTGACAGATCACCTCCTTCTAACCAGGCTACTCTCCTGACAGCGGACCTCCCTCTAGCCAGACTGCTCCCCTGACAGCGGACCTCTATCAAACCAGCGACTGCTCCCCTGACAGCGGACCTCCCGCTAACCAGACTGCTCCCCTGACAGCTAATCTGCCTCTAACCAGCGGCTGCTCCCCTGACAGCGGACCTCCCTCTAACCAGACTGCTCCCCTGACAGCTAACCTCCCTCTAACCAGACTACTCCCCTGACAGCGGACCTCCCTCTAACGAGCGACTGCTCCCCTGACAGCGGACCTCCCTCTAACCAGACTGCTCCACTGAGAGCTAACCTCCCTCTAACCAGACTATTCCCCTGACAGCGGACTTCCCTCTTACGTGCGACTGCTCCCCTGACAGCGGGCATCCCTCTAACCAGACTGCTCCTCTGGCAGCTAACCTCCCTCTAACCAGCGACGTCTCCCATGACAGCGGACCTCCCTCTAACCAGCGACTGCTCCCCTCACAGCGGACTTCCCTCTAACACGCGACTGCTCCCCTGACAGCGGACCTCCCTCTAACGAGATACTGCTCCCCTGACAGCGGACCTCCCTCTAACGAGATACTGCTCCCCTGACAGCGGACCTCCCTCTAACCAGACTGCTCCCCTGACAGCGGACCTCTCTCTAACCAGACTGCTCCCCTAACAGCGGACCTCCCTCTATAGAGCGACTGCTCCCCTGACAGCTAACCTCCCACTGACCAGACTGCTCCCCTGGCAGCGGACCTCCCTCAAACCAGCGACTGCTCCACTGACAGCGGACTTTTATCAAACCAGCGACTGCTCCCCTGACAGCGGACCTTTATCAAACCAGCGACTGCTCCCCTGACAGCGGACCTCCCTCTAACTAGAATACTCCCCTGACAGCGGACCTCCCTCTAACCAGACTACTCCCCTGACCGCGGACCTCCCTCTAACGAGCGACTGCTCCCCTGACAGCTAACCTCCATCTAACCAGACTGCTCCCTTGACAGCTAACCTCTCTCTAACCAGCGACTGCTCCCCTGACAGCGGACCTCCCTCTAACCAGACTGCTCTCCTGACAGTTAACCTCCATCTAACCAGACTGCTCCCCTGACAGCTAACCTCCCTCTAACCAGCGACTGCTCCCCTGACAGCGGACCTCCCTCGAACCAGACTGCTTTCCTGACAGCGGACCTCCCTCTAACCAGACTGCTCCCCTGACAGCGGACCTCTAGCAAACCAGCGACTGCTCCCCTGACAGCTAACCTCCCTCTAACCAGCGACTGCTCCCCTGACAGCGGACCTTCCTCTAACGAGCGACTACTCACCTGACAGCGGACCTCTATCAAACCAGCGACTGCTCCCCTGACAGCAGACCTCCCTCTAACCAGCGACTGCTCCCCTGGCAGGGGACCTCTATCAAACCAGTGACTGTTCCACTGACAGCGGACCTCTATGAAACCAGCGACTGCTCCCCTGACAGCGGACCTCCCTCTAACCAGACTACTCCACTGACAGTGGACCTCCCTCTAACCAGCGACTGCTCCCCTGACAGCGGACCTCCCTCTAACGAGCGACTGCTCCCCTGACAGCGGACCTCCCTCTAACCAGACTGCTCCCTTGACAGCGGACCTCCCTCTAACGAACGACTGCTCCCCTGACAGCGGACCTCCCTCTAACCAGACTGCTCCCCTGACAGCGGACCTCCCTCTAACCAGCGACTGCTCCACTGACAGCTAACCTCCCTCTAACCAGACTACTCCCCTGACAGCGGACCTCCCTCTAACCAGCGACTGCTCCTCTGACAGCGGACCTCCCTCTAACCAGACTGCTCCCCTGACAGCGGACCTCCCTTTCACCAGCGACTGCTCCACTGACAGCGGACCTCCCTCTAAACAGCGACTGCTCCCCTGACAGCGGACCTCCCTCTAACGAGCGACTGCTCCCCTGACAGCGGACATCCCTCTAACCAGCGACTGCTCGCCTGACAGCGGACCTCCATCTAACCAGCGACTGCTCCCCTGACAGCGGACCTCCCTCTAACGAGCGACTGCTCCCCTGACAGCGGATCTCCCTCTAACCAGCGACTGCTCCCCTGACAGCGGACCTTTATCAAACCAGCGACTGCTCCCCTGACAGCTAACCTCCCTCTAACCAGCGACTGCTCCCCTGACAGCGGAACTCCCTCTAACGAGCGACTGCTCCCCTGACAGCGGACCTCCCTCTAACGAGCTACTGCTCCCCTGACAGCGGGCCTCTCTCGAATCAGACTGCTCCCCTGACAGCGGACCTCCCTCTAACCAGACTGCTCCCCTGTCAGCTAACCTCCCTCTAACCAGACTGCTCCCCTGACAGCGGACCTCTAGCAAACCAGCGAATGCTCCCCTGACAGCTAACTTCCCTCTAACCAGCGACTGCTCCCCTGACAGCGGACCTCCCTCTAACGAGCGACTGTTCCCCTGACAGCGGACCTATATAAAACCAGCGACTGCTCCCCTGAGAGCGGACCTCCCTCTAACCAGCGACTGCTCCTCTGGCAGCGGACCTCTATCAAACCAGCGACTGCTCCACTGACAGCGGACCTCTATCAAACCAGTGACTGCTCCCCTGAGAGCAGACCTCCCTCTAACCAGACTACTCCACTGCCAGCGGACCTCCCTCTAACCAGCGACTGCTCCCCTGACAGCGGACCTCCCTCTAACGAGCGACTGCTCCCCTGACAGCGGACCTCCCTCTAACCAGACTGCTCCCCTGACAGCGGACCTCCCTCTAACCAGCGACTGCTCCCCTGACAGCTAACCTCCATCTAACCAGACTACTCCCCTGACAGCGGACCTCCCTCTAACCAGCGACTGCTCCCCTGACAGCTAACCTCCATCTAACCAGACTGCTCCCCTGATAGCAGACCTCCCTCTAACCAGACTGCTCCCCTGACAGCGGACCTCCCTCTAACCAGACTAATCCCCTAACAGCGGACCTCCCTCTAACCAGACTGCTCCCCTGACAGCTAACCTCTCTCTAACCAGACTGCTCCACTGAGAGCTAACCTCCCTCTAACCAGACTATTCCCCTGACAGCGGACCTCCCTCTTACGTGCGACTGCTCCCCTGACAGCGGGCATCCCTGTAACCAGACTGCTCCCCTGACAGATAACCTCCCTCTAACCAGCGACTGCTCCCCTGACAGCGGACCTCCCTCTAACGAGCTACTGCTCCCCTGACAGCGGACCTCCCTCTAACCAGACTGCTCCCCTGACAGCAGACCTCCCTCTAACCAGACTGCTCCCCTAACAGCGGACCTCCCTCTATCGAGCGACTGCTCCCCTGACAGCCAACCTCCCTCTGACCAGACTGCTCCCCTGGCAGCGGACCTCCCTCAAACCAGCGACTGCTCCACTGACAGCGGACTTTTATCAAACCAGCGACTGCTTCCCTGACAGCGAACCTTTATCAAACCAGCGACTGCTCCCCTGACAGCGGACCTCCCTCTAACTAGACTACTCCCCTGACAGCGGACCTCCTTCTAACCAGACTACTCCCCTGACAGCGGACCTCGCTCTAACCAGACTGCTCCCCTGACAGCTAACCTCCCTCTAACCAGCGACTGCTCCCCTGACAGCGGACCTCCCTCTCACCAGACTGCTCCCCTGACAGCTAACCTCCATCTAACCCGACTGCTCCCCTGACAGCTAACCTCTCTCTAACAAGCGACTGCTCCTCTGACAGCGGACCTCCCTCTAACCAGACTGCTCTCCTGACAGCGGACCTCCCTTTAACCAGCGACTGCTCCACTGACAGCGGACCTCCCTCTAACCAGACTGCTCCCCTGACAGCGGGCCTCCCTCTAACCAGACTGCTCCCCTGACAGCGGACCTCCCTCTAACCGGCGACTGCTCCCCTGACAGCGTACCTCCCTGTAACCAGCGACTGCTCCCCTGACAGCGGACCTCTATCAAACCAGCGACTGCTCCCCTGACAGCGGACCTCCCTCCAATGAGCGACTGCTCCCCTGACAGCGGACCTCCCTCTAAACAACGACTGCTCCCCTGACAGCTAACCTCCCTCTAACCAGCCACTGCTCCCCTGACAGCGGACCTCCCTCTAATGAGCGACTGCTCCCCTGACAGCGGACCTCCCTTTAACCAGCGACTGCTCCCCTGACATCGGACCTCCCTCTAACCAGCGACTGCTCCCTGACAGCGGACCTCTATCAAACCAGCGACTGCTCCCAAGACAGCGGACCTCCCTCTAACGAGCGACTGCTCCCCTGACAGCGGACCTCCCTCTAACCAGCGACTGCTCCCCTGACAGCGGACCTCTATCAAACCAGCGACTGCTCCCTTGACAGCTAACCTCCCTCTAACCAGCGACTTCTCCCTTGACAGCGGACCTCCCTCTAACGAGCGACTGCTCCCCTGACAGCGGACCTCCCTCTAACCAGCGACTGCTCCCCTGACAGCGTACCTCCCTCTAACCAGCGACTGCTCCCCTGACAGCGGACCTCCCTCTAACGAGCTACTGCGCCCCTGACAGCGGACCTCCCTCTAACCAGACTGCTCCCCTGACAGCGAAACTCCTTCTAACCAGACTGCTCCCCTAACAGCGGACCTCCCTCTATCGAGCAACTGCTCCCCTGACAGCTAACCTCCCTCTGACCAGACTGCTCCCCTGGCAGCGGACCTCCCTCAAACCAGCGACTGCTCCACTGACAGCGGACTTCTATCAAACCAGCGACTGCTCCCCTGACAGCGGACCTTTATCAAACCAGCGACTGCTCCCCTGACAGCGGACCTCCCTCTAACCAGACTACTCCCCAGACAGCGGACCTTCCTCTAACCAGACTACTCGCCTGACAGCGGACTTCCCTCTAACCAGACTGCTCCCCTGACAGCGGACCTCCCTCTAACCAGACTATTCCCCTGACAGCGGACCTCCTTCTAACCAGACTAGTCCCCTGACAGGGGACCTCCCTCTAACCAGACTGCTCCCCTGACAGTTAACCTCCCTCTAACCAGCGACTGCTCCCCTGACAGCGGACCTCCCTCTAACCAGACTGCTCCCCTGACAGCTAACCTCCATCTAACCAGACTGCTCCCCTGACAGCTAACCTCTCTCTAACCAGCGACTGCTCCCCTGACAGCGGACCTCCCTCTAAACAGACTGCTCTCCTGACAGCTAACCTCCATCTAACCAGACTGCTCCCCTGACAGCTAACCTCCCTCTAACCAGCGACTGCTCCCCTGACAGCGGACCTCTCTTGAACCAGACTGCTCCCCTGACAGCGGACCTCCCTCTAACCAGACTGCTCCCCTGACAGCTAACCTCCCTCTACCCAGACTGCTCCCCTGACAGCGGACCTCTAGCAAACCAGCGACTGCTCCCCTGACAGCTAACCTCCCTCTAACCAGCGACTGCTCCCCTGACAGCGGACCTCCCTTTAACGAGCGACTACTCCCCTGACAGCGGACCTCCCTCTAACCAGCGACTGGTCCCCTGACAGCGGACCTCCCTCTAACGAACGACTGCTCCCCTGACAGCGGACCTCCCTCTAACCAGACTGCTCCCCTGACAGCGGACCTCCCTCTAACCAGCGACTGCTTCCCTGACAGCTAACCTCCCTCTAACCAGACTACTCCCCTGACAGCGGACCTCCCTGTAACGAGCGACTGCTCCCCTGACAGCGGACCTCCCTCTAACCAGACTGCTCCCCTGACAGCGGACCTCTATCAAACTAGCGACTGCTCGCCTGACAGCGGACCTCCCTCTAACCAGACTGCTCCCCTGTCAGCGGACCTCCCTCTAACCAGCGACTGCTCCCCTGACAGCTAACCTCCCTCTAACCAGACTACTCCCCTGACAGCGGACCTCCTTCTAACGAGCGACTGCTCCCTGACCGCGGACCTCCCTCTAACCAGACTATTCCCCTGACAGCGGACCTCCCTCTTACGTGCGACTGCTCCCCTGACAGCGGGCATCCCTCTAACCAGACTGCTCCCCTGACAGATAACCTCCCTCTAACGAGCGACTGCTCCCCTGCCGCTAACCTCCCTCTAACCAGACTACTCCCCTGATAGCAGACCTCCCTCTAACCAGACTGCTCCCCTGTCAGCGGACCTCCCTCTAACCAGCGACTGCTCCCCTGACAGCTAACCTCCCTCTAACCAGACTACTCCCCTGACAGCGGACCTCCCTCTAACGAGCTACTGCTCCCCTGACAGCGGACCTCCCTCTAACCAGACTGCTCCCCTGACAGCGGACCTCCCTCTAACCAGACTGCTCCCCTAACAGCGGACCTCCCTCTATAGAGCGACTGCTCCCCTGACAGCTAACCTCCCTCTGACCAGACTGCTCCCCTGGCAGCGGAACTCCCTCAAACCAGCGACTGCTCCACTGACAGCGGACTTTTATCAAACCAGCGACTGCTCTCCTGACAGCGGACCTTTATCAAACCAGCGACTGCTCCCCTGACAGCGGACCTCCCTCTAACCAGCGACTGCTCCCCTCACAGCGGACTTCCCTCTAACCAGCGACTGCTCCCCTGACAGCGGACCTCCCTCTAACGAGCTACTGCTCCCCTGACAGCGGACCTCCCACTAACCAGACTGCTCCCCTGACAGCGGACCTCCCTCTAACCAGACTGCTCCCCTAACAGCGGACCTCCCTCTATAGAGCGACTGCTCCCCTGACAGCTAACCTCCCTCTGATCACACTGCTCCCCTGGCAGCGGAACTCCCTCAAACCAGCGACTGCTCCACTGACAGCGGACTTTTATCAAACCAGCAACTGCTCCCCTGACAGCGGACCTTTAACAAACCAGCGACTGCTCCCCTGACAGCGGACCTCCCTCTAACTAGACTACTCCCCTGACAGCGGACCTCCCTCTAACCAGACTACTCGCCTGACGGCGGACCTCCCTCTAACCAGACTGCTCCCCTGACAGCGGACCTCCCTCTAACCAGACTATTCCCCTGACAGCGGACCTCCTTCTAACCAGACTACTCCCCTGACAGCGGACCTCGCTCTAACCAGACTGCTCCCCTGACAGCTAACCTCCCTCTAACCAGCGACTGCTCCCCTGTTAGCGGACTTCCCTCTAACCAGACTGCTCCCCTGACAGCTAACCTATCTCTAACCTGCGACTGCTCCTTTGACAGCGGACCTCCCTCTAACCAGACTGCTCCCCTGACAGAGGACCTCCCTTTAACCAGCGACTGCTCCACTGACAGCGGACCTCCCTCTAACCAGACTGCTCCCCTGACAGCGGACCCCCCTCTAGCCAGACTGCTCCCCTGACAGCGGACCTCCCTCTAACCAGCGACTGCTCCCATGACAGCGGACCTCCCTCTAACCAGCGACTGCTCCCCTCACAGCGGACTTCCCTCTAACCAGCGACTGCTCCCCTGACAGCGGACCTCCCTCTAACGAGATACTGCTCCCCTGACAGCGGACCTCCCTCTAACGAGATACTGCTCCCCTGACAGCGGACCTCCCTCGAACCAGACTGCTCTCTTGACAGTTAACCTCCATCTAACCAGACTGCTCCCCTGACAGCTAACCTCCCTCTAACCAGCGACTGCTCGCCTGACAGCGGACCTCCCTCTAACCAGCGACTGCTCCCCTGACAGCGGACCTCCCTCTAACGAGCGACTGCTCCCCTGACAGCGGATCTCCCTCTAACCAACGACTGCTCCCCTGACAGCGGACCTTTATCAAATCAGCGACTGCTCCCCTGACAGCTAACCTCCCTCTAACCAGCGACTGCTCCTTTGACAGCGGACCTCCCTCTAACCAGACTGCTCCCCTGACAGAGGACCTCCCTTTAACCAGCGACTGCTCCACTGACAGCAGACCTCCCTCTAACCAGACTGCTCCCCTGACAGCGGACCTCCCTCTAACCAGACTGCTCCCCTAACAGCGGACCTCCCTCTAACCAGACTGCTCCCCTGACAGCGGACCTGCTTCTAACCAGCGACTGCTCCCCTGACAGCTAACCTCTCTCTAACCAGACTACTCCCCGACAACAGACCTCCCTCTAACCAGACTGCTCCCCTGACAGCTAACCTCTCTCTAACCAGATTGCTCCCCTGACAGCGGACCTCCCTCTAACCAGACTGCTCCCCTGACAGCGGACCTCCCTCTAACCAGACTGCTCCCCTAACAGCTTACCTCCCTCTAACCCGCGACTGCTCCCCTGACAGCGGACCTCCCTCTAACCAGACTGCTCCCCTGACAGCGGACCTCCCTCTAACCAGCGACTGCTCCCCTGACAGCGGACCTCCCTCTAACCAGCAACTGCTCCCCTGACAGCGGACCTCCCTCTAACCATTCTGCTCCCCTGACAGCTAACCTCCCTCTTACCAGATTACTCCCCTGACAGCGGACCTCCCTCTAACGAGCGACTGCTCCCCTGACAGAGGACCTCCCTCTAACCAGACTGCTCCACTGACAGCTAACCTCCCTCTAACCAGACTACTCCCCTGACAGCGGACTCCCCTCTAACCAGCGACTGTTCCCCTGCCAGCGGACCTGCCTCTAACCAGACTGCTCCCCTGACAGCAGACCTCCCTCTAACCAGCGACTGCTCCCCTGGCAGGGGACCTCTATCAAACCAGTGACTGTTCCACTGACAGCGGACCTCTATGAAACCAGCGACTGCTCCCCTGACAGCGGACCTCCCTCTAACCAGACTACTCCACTGACAGCGGACCTCCCTCTAACCAGCGACTGCTCCCCTGACAGCGGACCTCCCTCTAACGAGCGACTGCTCCCCTGACAGCGGACCTTCCTCTAACCAGACTGCTCCCTTGACAGCGAACCTCCCTCTAACGAACGACTGCTCCCCTGACAGCGGACCTCCCTCTAACCAGACTGCTCCCCTGACAGCGGACCTCCCTCTAACCAGCGACTGCTCCACTGACAGCTAACCTCCCTCTAACCAGACTACTCCCCTGACAGCGGACCTCCCTCTAACCAGCGACTGCTCCTCTGACAGCGGACCTCCCTCTAACCAGACTGCTCCCCTGACAGCGGACCTCCCTTTCACCAGCGACTGCTCCACTGACAGCGGACCTCCCTCTAACCAGCGACTGCTCCCCTGACAGCGGACCTCCCTCTAACGAGCGACTGCTCCCCTGACAGCGGACATCCCTCTAACCAGCGACTGCTCGCCTGACAGCGGACCTCCATCTAACCAGCGACTGCTCCCCTGACAGCGGACCTCCCTCTAACGAGCGACTGCTCCCCTGACAGCGGATCTCCCTCTAACCAGCGACTGCTCCCCTGACAGCGGACCTTTATCAAACCAGCGACTGCTCCCCTGACAGCTAACCTCCCTCTAACCAGCGACTGCTCCCCTGACATCGGAACTCCCTCTAACGAGCGACTGCTCCCCTGACAGCGGACCTCCCTCTAACGAGCTACTGCTCCCCTGACAGCGGGCCTCTCTCGAATCAGACTGCTCCCCTGACAGCGGACCTCCCTCTAACCAGACTGCTCCCCTGACAGCTAACCTCCCTCTAACCAGACTGCTCCCCTGACAGCGGACCTCTAGCAAACCAGCGAATGCTCCCCTGACAGCTAACTTCCCTCTAACCAGCGACTGCTCCCCTGACAGCGGACCTCCCTCTAACGAGCGACTGTTCCCCTGACAGCGGACCTATATAAAACCAGCGACTGCTCCCCTGAGAGCGGACCTCCCTCTAACCAGCAACTGCTCCTCTGGCAGCGGACCTCTATCAAACCAGCGACTGCTCCACTGACAGCGGACCTCTATCAAACCAGTGACTGCTCCCCTGAGAGCAGACCTCCCTCTAACCAGACTACTCCACTGCCAGCGGACCTCCCTCTAACCAGCGACTGCTCCCCTGACAGCGGACCTCCCTCTAACGAGCGACTGCTCCCCTGACAGCGGACCTCCCTCTAACCAGACTGCTCCCCTGACAGCGGACCTCCCTCTAACCAGCGACTGCTCCCCTGACAGCTAACCTCCATCTAACCAGACTACTCCCCTGACAGCGGACCTCCCTCTAACCAGCGACTGCTCCCCTGACAGCTAACCTCCATCTAACCAGACTGCTCCCCTGATAGCAGACCTCCCTCTAACCAGACTGCTCCCCTGACAGCGGACCTCCCTCTAACCAGACTAATCCCCTAACAGCGGACCTCCCTCTAACCAGACTGCTCCCCTGACAGCTAACCTCTCTCTAACCAGACTGCTCCACTGAGAGCTAACCTCCCTCTAACCAGACTATTCCCCTGACAGCGGACCTCCCTCTTACGTGCGACTGCTCCCCTGACAGCGGGCATCCCTGTAACCAGACTGCTCCCCTGACAGATAACCTCCCTCTAACCAGCGACTGCTCCCCTGACAGCGGACCTCCCTCTAACAAGCTACTGCTCCCCTGACAGCGGACCTCCCTCTAACCAGACTGCTCCCCTGACAGCAGACCTCCCTCTAACCAGACTGCTCCCCTAACAGCGGACCTCCCTCTATCGAGCGACTGCTCCCCTGACAGCCAACCTCCCTCTGACCAGACTGCTCCCCTGGCAGCGGACCTCCCTCAAACCAGTGACTGCTCCACTGACAGCGGACTTTTATCAAACCAGAGACTGCTTCCCTGACAGCGAACCTTTATCAAACCAGCGACTGCTCCCCTGACAGCGGACCTCCCTCTAACTAGACTACTCCCCTGACAGCGGACCTCCTTCTAACCAGACTACTCCCCTGACAGCGGACCTCGCTCTAACCAGACTGCTCCCCTGACAGCTAACCTCCCTCTAACCAGCGACTGCTCCCCTGACAGCGGACCTCCCTCTCACCAGACTGCTCCCCTGACAGCTAACCTCCATCTAACCCGACTGCTCCCCTGACAGCTAACCTCTCTCTAACCAGCGACTGCTCCTCTGACAGCGGACCTCCCTCTAACCAGACTGCTCTCCTGACAGCGGACCTCCCTTTAACCAGCGACTGCTCCACTGACAGCGGACCTCCCTCTAACCAGACTGCTCCCCTGACAGCGGGCCTCCCTCTAACCAGACTGCTCCCCTGACAGCGGACCTCCCTCTAACCGGCGACTGCTCCCCTGACAGCGTACCTCCCTGTAACCAGCGACTGCTCCCCTGACAGCGGACCTCTATCAAACCAGCGACTGCTCCCCTGACAGCGGACCTCCCTCCAATGAGCGACTGCTCCCCTGACAGCGGACCTCCCTCTAAACAACGACTGCTCCCCTGACAGCTAACCTCCCTCTAACCAGCCACTGCTCCCCTGACAGCGGACCTCCCTCTAATGAGCGACTGCTCCCCTGACAGCGGACCTCCCTTTAACCAGCGACTGCTCCCCTGACATCGGACCTCCCTCTAACCAGCGACTGCTCCCTGACAGCGGACCTCTATCAAACCAGCGACTGCTCCCAAGACAGCGGACCTCCCTCTAACGAGCGACTGCTCCCCTGACAGCGGACCTCCCTCTAACCAGCGACTGCTCCCCTGACATCGGACCTCTATCAAACCAGCGACTGCTCCCTTGACAGCTAACCTCCCTCTAACCAGCGACTGCTCCCTTGACAGCGGACCTCCCTCTAACGAGCGACTGCTCCCCTGACAGCGGACCTCCCTCTAACCAGCGACTGCTCCCCTGACAGCGTACCTCCCTCTAACCAGCGACTGCTCCCCTGACAGCGGACCTCCCTCTAACGAGCTACTGCGCCCCTGACAGCGGACCTCCCTCTAACCAGACTGCTCCCCTGACAGCGAAACTCCTTCTAACCAGACTGCTCCCCTAACAGCGGACCTCCCTCTATCGAGCAACTGCTCCCCTGACAGCTAACCTCCCTCTGACCAGACTGCTCCCCTGGCAGCGGACCTCCCTCAAACCAGCGACTGCTCCACTGACAGCGGACTTCTATCAAACCAGCGACTGCTCCCCTGACAGCGGACCTTTATCAAACCAGCGACTGCTCCCCTGACAGCGGACCTCCCTCTAACCAGACTACTCCCCAGACAGCGGACCTTCCTCTAACCAGACTACTCGCCTGACAGCGGACTTCCCTCTAACCAGACTGCTCCCCTGACAGCGGACCTCCCTCTAACCAGACTATTCCCCTGACAGCGGACCTCCTTCTAACCAGACTAGTCCCCTGACAGGGGACCTCCCTCTAACCAGACTGCTCCCCTGACAGTTAACCTCCCTCTAACCAGCGACTGCTCTCCTGACAGCGGACCTCCCTCTAACCAGACTGCTCCCATGACAGCTAACCTCCATCTAACCAGACTGCTCCCCTGACAGCTAACCTCTCTCTAACCAGCGACTGCTCCCCTGACAGCGGACCTCCCTCTAAACAGACTGCTCTCCTGACAGCTAACCTCCATCTAACCAGACTGCTCCCCTGACAGCTAACCTCCCTCTAACCAGCGACTGCTCCCCTGACAGCGGACCTCTCTTGAACCAGACTGCTCCCCTGACAGCGGACCTCCCTCTAACCAGACTGCTCCCCTGACAGCTAACCTCCCTCTAACCAGACTGCTCCCCTGACAGCGGACCTCTAGCAAACCAGCGACTGCTCCCCTGACAGCTAACCTCCCTCTAACCAGCGACTGCTCCCCTGACAGCGGACCTCCCTTTAACGAGCGACTACTCCCCTGACAGCGGACCTCCCTCTAACCAGCGACTGGTCCCCTGACAGCGGACCTCCCTCTAACGAACGACTGCTCCCCTGACAGCGGACCTCCCTCTAACCAGACTGCTCCCCTGACAGCGGACCTCCCTCTAACCAGCGACTGCTTCCCTGACAGCTAACCTCCCTCTAACCAGACTACTCCCCTGACAGCGGACCTCCCTGTAACGAGCGACTGCTCCCCTGACAGCGGACCTCCCTCTAACCAGACTGCTCCCCTGACAGCGGACCTCTATCAAACCAGCGACTGCTCGCCTGACAGCGGACCTCCCTCTAACCAGACTGCTCCCCTGTCAGCGGACCTCCCTCTAACCAGCGACTGCTCCCCTGACAGCTAACCTCCCTCTAACCAGACTACTCCCCTGACAGCGGACCTCCTTCTAACGAGCGACTGCTCCCTGACCGCGGACCTCCCTCTAACCAGACTATTCCCCTGACAGCGGACCTCCCTCTTACGTGCGACTGCTCCCCTGACAGCGGGCATCCCTCTAACCAGACTGCTCCCCTGACAGATAACCTCCCTCTAACGAGCGACTGCTCCCCTGCCGCTAACCTCCCTCTAACCAGACTACTCCCCTGATAGCAGACCTCCCTCTAACCAGACTGCTCCCCTGTCAGCGGACCTCCCTCTAACCAGCGACTGCTCCCCTGACAGCTAACCTCCCTCTAACCAGACTACTCCCCTGACAGCGGACCTCCCTCTAACGAGCTACTGCTCCCCTGACAGCGGACCTCCCTCTAACCAGACTGCTCCCCTGACAGCGGACCTCCCTCTAACCAGACTGCTCCCCTAACAGCGGACCTCCCTCTATAGAGCGACTGCTCCCCTGACAGCTAACCTCCCTCTGACCAGACTGCTCCCCTGGCAGCGGAACTCCCTCAAACCAGCGACTGCTCCCCTCACAGCGGACTTCCCTCTAACCAGCGACTGCTCCCCTGACAGCGGACCTCCCTCTAACGAGCTACTGCTCCCCTGACAGCGGACCTCCCTCTAACCAGACTGCTCCCCTGACAGCAGACCTCCCTCTAACCAGACTGCTCCCCTAACAGCGGACCTCCCTCTATCGAGCGACTGCTCCCCTGACAGCCAACCTCCCTCTGACCAGACTGCTCCCCTGGCAGCGGACCTCCCTCAAACCAGCGACTGCTCCACTGACAGCGGACTTTTATCAAACCAGCGACTGCTTCCCTGACAGCGAACCTTTATCAAACCAGCGACTGCTCCCCTGACAGCGGACCTCCCTCTAACTAGACTACTCCCCTGACAGCGGACATCCTTCTAACCAGACTACTCCCCTGACAGCGGACCTCGCTCTAACCAGACTGCTCCCCTGACAGCTAACCTCCCTCTAACCAGCGACTGCTCCCCTGACAGCGGACCTCCCTCTCACCAGACTGCTCCCCTGACAGCTAACCTCCATGTAACCCGACTGCTCCCCTGACAGCTAACCTCTCTCTAACCAGCGACTGCTCCTCTGACAGCGGACCTCCCTCTAACCAGACTGCTCTCCTGACAGCGGACCTCCCTTTAACCAGCGACTGCTCCACTGACAGCGGACCTCCCTCTAACCAGACTGCTCCCCTGACAGCGGGCCTCCCTCTAACCAGACTGCTCCCCTGACAGCGTACCTCCCTGTAACCAGCGACTGCTCCCCTGACAGCGGACCTCTATCAAACCAGCGACTGCTCCCCTGACAGCGGACCTCCCTCCAACGAGCGACTGCTCCCCTGACAGCGGACCTCCCTCTAAACAACGACTGCTCCCCTGACAGCTAACCTCCCTCTAACCAGGCACTGCTCCCCTGACAGCGGACCTCCCTCTAATGAGCGACTGCTCCCCTGACAGCGGACCTCCCTTTAACCAGCGACTGCTCCCCTGACATCGGACCTCCCTCTAACCAGCGACTGCTCCCTGACAGCGGACCTCTATCAAACCAGCGACTGCTCCCAAGACAGCGGACCTCCCTCTAACGAGCGACTGCTCCCCTGACAGCGGACCTCCCTCTAACCAGCGACTGCTCCCCTGACAGCGGACCTCTATCAAACCAGCGACTGCTCCCTTGACAGCTAACCTCCCTCTAACCAGCGACTGCTCCCTTGACAGCGGACCTCCCTCTAACGAGCGACTGCTCCCCTGACAGCGGACCTCCCTCTAACCAGCGACTGCTCCCCTGACAGCGGACCTCCCTCTAACCAGCGACTGCTCCCCTGACAGCGGACCTCCCTCTAACGAGCTACTGCGCCCCTGACAGCGGACCTCCCTCTAACCAGACTGCTCCCCTGACAGCGAAACTCCTTCTAACCAGACTGCTCCCCTAACAGCGGACCTCTCTCTATCGAGCAACTGCTCCCCTGACAGCTAACCTCCCTCTGACCAGACTGCTCCCCTGGCAGCGGACCTCCCTCAAACCAGCGACTGCTCCACTGACAGCGGACTTCTATCAAACCAGCGACTGCTCCCCTGACAGCGGACCTTTATCAAACCAGCGACTGCTCCCCTGACAGCGGACCTCCCTCTAAACAGACTACTCCCCAGACAGCGGACCTTCCTCTAACCAGACTACTCGCCTGACAGCGGACTTCCCTCTAACCAGACTGCTCCCCTGACAGCGGACCTCCCTCTAACCAGACTATTCCCCTGACAGCGGACCTCCTTGTAACCAGACTACTCCCCTGACAGGGGACCTCCCTCTAACCAGACTGCTCCCCTGACAGTTAACCTCCCTCTAACCAGCGACTGCTCCCCTGACAGCGGACCTCCCTCTAACCAGACTGCTCCCCTGACAGCTAACCTCCATCTAACCAGACTGCTCCCCTGACAGCTAACCTCTCTCTAACCAGCGACTGCTCCCCTGACAGCGGACCTCCCTCTAAACAGACTGCTCTCCTGACAGCTAACCTCCATCTAACCAGACTGCTCCCCTGACAGCGAACCTTTATCAAACCAGCGACTGCTCCCCTGACAGCGGACCTCCCTCTAACCAGACTGCTCCCCTGACAGCTAACCTCTCTCTAACCAGACTGCTCCACTGAGAGCTAACCTCCCTCTAACCAGACTATTCCCCTGACAGCGGACCTCCCTCTTACGTGCGACTGCTCTCCTGACAGCGGACCTCCCTCTAACCAGACTGCTCCCCTGACAGCGGACCTCCCTCTAACCAGACTGCTCCCCTGACAGCTAACCTCCCTCTAACGAGCGACTGCTCCTCTAACAGCGGACCTCCCTTTAACCAGACTGCTCCCCTGTCAGCGGACCTCCGTCTAACCAGACTGCTCACCTGACAGCTAACCTCACTCTAACCAGACTATTCCCCTGACAGCGGACCTCCCTCTAACCAGACTGCTCCCCTGACAGCTAACCTCCCTCTAACGAGCGACTGCTCCCCTGCCGCTAACCTCCCTCTAACCAGACTACTCCCCTGATAGCAGACCTCCCTCTAACCAGACTGCTCCCCTGACAGCGGACCTCCCTCTAAACAGACTGATCCCCTAACAGCGGACCTCCCTCTAACCAGACTGCTCCCCTGACAGCTAACCTCTCTCTAACCAGACTGCTCCACTGAGAGCTAACCTCCCTCTAACCAGACTATTCCCCTGACAGCGGACCTCCCTCTTACGTGCGACTGCTCCCCTGACAGCGGGCATCCCTGTAACCAGACTGCTCCCCTGACAGCTAACCTCCCTCTAACCAGCGACTGCTCCCCTGACAGCGGAACTCCCTCTAACCAGCGACTGCTCCCCTCACAGCGGACTTCCCTCTAACCAGCGACTGCTCCCCTGACAGCGGACCTCCCTCTAACGAGCTACTGCTCCCTGACAGCGGACCTCCCTCTAACCAGACTGCTCCCCTGACAGCAGACCTCCCTCTAACCAGACTGCTCCCCTAACAGCGGACCTCCCTCTATCGAGCGACTGCTCCCCTGACAGCCAACCTCCCTCTGACCAGACTGCTCCCCTGGAAGCGGACCTCCCTCAAACCAGCGACTGCTCCACTGACAGCGGACTTTTATCAAACCAGCGACTGCTGCCCTGACAGCGAACCTTTATCAAACCAGCGACTGCTCCCCTGACAGCGGACCTCCCTCTAACTAGACTACTCCCCTGACAGCGGACCTCCTTCTAACCAGACTACTCCCCTGACAGCGGACCTCGCTCTAACCAGACTGCTCCCCTGACAGCTAACCTCCCTCTAACCAGCGACTGCTCCCCTGACAGCGGACCTCCCTCTCACCAGACTGCTCCCCTGACAGCTAACCTCCATCTAACCCGACTGCTCCCCTGACAGCTAACCTCTCTCTAACCAGCGACTGCTCCTCTGACAGCGGACCTCCCTCTAACCAGACTGCTCTCCTGACAGCGGACCTCCCTTTAACCAGCGATTGCTCCACTGACAGCGGACCTCCCTCTAGCCAGACTGCTCCCTTGACAGCGGGCCTCCCTCTAACCAGACTGCTCCCCTGACAGCGGTTCTCCCTCTAACCGGCGACTGCTCCCCTGACAGCGTACCTCCCTGTAACCAGCGACTGCTCCCCTGACAGCGGACCTCTATCAAACCAGCGACTGCTCCCCTGACAGCGGACCTCCCTCCAACGAGCGACTGCTCCCCTGACAGCGGACCTCCCTCTAAACAACGACTGCTCCCCTGACAGCTAACCTCCCTCTAACCAGCCACTGCTCCCCTGACAGCGGACCTCCCTCTAATGAGCGACTGCTCCCCTGACAGCGGACCTCCCTTTAACCAGCGACTGCTCCCCTGACATCAGACCTCCCTCTAACCAGCGACTGCTCCCTGAAAGTGGACCTCTATCAAACCAGCGACTGCTCCCAAGACAGCGGACCTCCCTCTAACGAGCGACTGCTCCCCTGACAGCGGACCTCCCTCTAACCAGCGACTGCTCCCCTGACAGCGGACCTCTATCAAACCAGCGACTGCTCCCTTGACAGCTAACCTCCCTCTAACCAGCGACTGCTCCCTTGACAGCGGACCTCCCTCTAACGAGCGACTGCTCCCCTGACAGCGGACCTCCCTCTAACCAGCGACTGTTCCCCTGACAGCGGACCTCCCTCTAACCAGCGACTGCTCCCCTGACAGCGGACCTCCCTCTAACGAGCTACTGCGCCCCTGACAGCGGACCTCCCTCTAACCAGACTGCTCCCCTGACAGCGAAACTCCTTCTAACCAGACTGCTCCCCTAACAGCGGACCTCCCTCTATCGAGCAACTGCTCCCCTGACAGCTAACCTCCCTCTGACCAGACTGCTCCCCTGGCAGCGGACCTCCCTCAAACCAGCGACTGCTCCACTGACAGCGGACTTCTATCAAACCAGCGACTGCTCCCCTGACAGCGGACCTTTATCAAACCAGCGACTGCTCCCCTGACAGCGGACCTCCCTCTAACCAGACTACTCCCCAGACAGCGGACCTTCCTCTAACCAGACTACTCGCCTGACAGCGGACTTCCCTCTAACCAGACTGCTCCCCTGACAGCGGACCTCCCTCTAACCAGACTATTCTCCTGACAGCGGACCTCCTTCTAACCAGACTACTCCCCTGACAGGGGACCTCCCTCTAACCAGACTGCTCCCCTGACAGTTAACCTCCCTCTAACCAGCGACTGCTCCCCTGACAGCGGACCTCCCTCTAACCAGACTGCTCCCCTGACAGCTAACCTCCATCTAACCAGACTGCTCCCCTGACAGCTAACCTCTCTCTAACCAGCGACTGCTCCCCTGACAGCGGACCTCCCTCTAAACAGACTGCTCTCCTGACAGCTAACCTCCATCTAACCAGACTGCTCCCCTGACAGCTAACCTCCCTCTAACCAGCGACTGCTCCCCTGACAGCGGACCTCCCTTGAACCAGACTGCTCCCCTGACAGCGGACCTCCCTCTAACCAGACTGCTCCCCTGACAGCTAACCTCCCTCTAACGAGCGACTGCTCCCCTGCCGCTAACCTCCCTCTAACCAGACTACTCCCCTGATAGCAGACCTCCCTCTAACCAGACTGCTCCCCTGACAGCGGACCTCCCTCTAACCAGACTAATCCCCTAACAGCGGACCTCCCTCTAACCAGACTGCTCCCCTGACAGCTAACCTCTCTCTAACCAGACTGCTCCACTGAGAGCTAACCTCCCTCTAACCAGACTATTCCCCTGACAGCGGACCTCCCTCTTACGTGCGACTGCTCCCCTGACAGCGGGCATCCCTGTAACCAGACTGCTCCCCTGACAGCTAACCTCCCTCTAACCAGCGACTGCTCCCCTGACAGCGGAACTCCCTCTAACCAGCGACTGCTCCCCTCACAGCGGACTTCCCTCTAACCAGCGACTGCTCCCCTGACAGCGGACCTCCCTCTAACGAGCTACTGCTCCCCTGACAGCGGACCTCCCTCTAACCAGACTGCTCCCCTGACAGCAGACCTCCCTCTAACCAGACTGCTCCCCTAACAGCGGACCTCCCTCTATCGAGCGACTGCTCCCCTGACAGCCAACCTCCCTCTGACCAGACTGCTCCCCTGGCAGCGGACCTCCCTCAAACCAGCGACTGCTCCACTGACAGCGGACTTTTATCAAACCAGCGACTGCTTCCCTGACAGCGAACCTTTATCAAACCAGCGACTGCTCCCCTGACAGCGGACCTCCCTCTAACTAGACTACTCCCCTGACAGCGGACCTCCTTCTAACCAGACTACTCCCCTGACAGCGGACCTCGCTCTAACCAGACTGCTCCCCTGACAGCTAACCTCCCTCTAACCAGCGACTGCTCCCCTGACAGCGGACCTCCCTCTCACCAGACTGCTCCCCTGACAGCTAACCTCCATCTAACCCGACTGCTCCCCTGACAGCTAACCTCTCTCTAACCAGCGACTGCTCCTCTGACAGCGGACCTCCCTCTAACCAGACTGCTCTCCTGACAGCGGACCTCCCTTTAACCAGCGACTGCTCCACTGACAGCGGACCTCCCTCTAACCAGACTGCTCCCCTGACAGCGGGCCTCCCTCTAACCAGACTGCTCCCCTGACAGCGTACCTCCCTGTAACCAGCGACTGCTCCCCTGACAGCGGACCTCTATCAAACCAGCGACTGCTCCCCTGACAGCGGACCTCCCTCCAACGAGCGACTGCTCCCCTGACAGCGGACCTCCCTCTAAACAACGACTGCTCCCCTGACAGCTAACCTCCCTCTAGCCATCCACTGCTCCCCTGACAGCGGACCTCCCTCTAATGAGCGACTGCTCCCCTGACAGCGGACCTCCCTTTAACCAGCGACTGCTCCCCTGACATCGGACCTCCCTCTAACCAGCGACTGCTCCCTGACAGCGGACCTCTATCAAACCAGCGACTGCTCCCAAGACAGCGGACCTCCCTCTAACGAGCGACTGCTCCCCTGACAGCGGACCTCCCTCTAACCAGCGACTGCTCCCCTGACAGCGGACCTCTATCAAACCAGCGACTGCTCCCTTGACAGCTAACCTCCCTCTAACCAGCGACTGCTCCCTTGACAGCGGACCTCCCTCTAACGAGCGACTGCTCCCCTGACAGCAGACCTCCCTCTAACCAGCGACTGCTCCCCTGACAGCGGACCTCCCTCTAACCAGCGACTGCTCCCCTGACAGCGGACCTCCCTCTAACGAGCTACTGCGCCCCTGACAGCGGACCTCCCTCTAACCAGACTGCTCCCCTGACAGCGAAACTCCTTCTAACCAGACTGCTCCCCTAACAGCGGACCTCTCTCTATCGAGCAACTGCTCCCCTGACAGCTAACCTCCCTCTGACCAGACTGCTCCCCTGGCAGCGGACCTCCCTCAAACCAGCGACTGCTCCACTGACAGCGGACTTCTATCAAACCAGCGACTGCTCCCCTGACAGCGGACCTTTATCAAACCAGCGACTGCTCCCCTGACAGCGGACCTCCCTCTAACCAGACTACTCCCCAGACAGCGGACCTTCCTCTAACCAGACTACTTGCCTGACAGCGGACTTCCCTCTAACCAGACTGCTCCCTTGACAGCGGACCTCCCTCTAACCAGACTATTCCCCTGACAGCGGACCTTCTTCTAACCAGACTACTCCCCTGACAGGGGACCTCCCTCTAACCAGACTGCTCCCCTGACAGTTAACCTCCCTCTAACCAGCGACTGCTCCCCTGACAGCGGACCTCCCTCTAACCAGACTGCTCCCCTGACAGCTAACCTCCATCTAACCAGACTGCTCCCCTGACAGCTAACCTCTCTCTAACCAGCGACTGCTCCCCTGACAGCGGACCTCCCTCTAAACAGACTGCTCTCCTGACAGCTAACCTCCATCTAACCAGACTGCTCCCCTGACAGCTAACCTCCCTCTAACCAGCGACTGCTCCCCTGACAGCGGACCTCCCTTGAACCAGACTGCTCCCCTGACAGCGGACCTCCCTCTAACCAGACTGCTCCCCTGACAACTAACCTCCCTCTAACGAGCGACTGCTCCCCTGCCGCTAACCTCCCTCTAACCAGACTACTCCCCTGATAGCAGACCTCCCTCTAACCAGACTGCTCCCCTGACAGCGGACCTCCCTCTAACCAGACTAATCCCCTAACAGCGGACCTCCCTCTAACCAGACTGCTCCCCTGACAGCTAACCTCTCTCTAACCAGACTGCTCCACTGAGAGCTAACCTCCCTCTAACCAGACTATTCCCCTGACAGCGGACCTCCCTCTTACGTGCGACTGCTCCCCTGACAGCGGGCATCCCTGTAACCAGACTGCTCCCCTGACAGATAACCTCCCTCTAACCAGCGACTGCTCCCCTGACAGCGGACCTCCCTCTAACGAGCTACTGCTCCCCTGACAGCGGACCTCCCTCTAACCAGACTGCTCCCCTGACAGCAGACCTCCCTCTAACCAGACTGCTCCCCTAACAGCGGACCTCCCTCTATCGAGCGACTGCTCCCCTGACAGCCAACCTCCCTCTGACCAGACTGCTCCCCTGGCAGCGGACCTCCCTCAAACCAGCGACTGCTCCACTGACAGCGGACTTTTATCAAACCAGCGACTGCTTCCCTGACAGCGAACCTTTATCAAACCAGCGACTGCTCCCCTGACAGCGGACCTCCCTCTAACTAGACTACTCCCCTGACAGCGGACCTCCTTCTAACCAGACTACTCCCCTGACAGCGGACCTCGCTCTAACCAGACTGCTCCCCTGACAGCTAACCTCCCTCTAACCAGCGACTGCTCCCCTGACAGCGGACCTCCCTCTCACCAGACTGCTCCCCTGACAGCTAACCTCCATCTAACCCGACTGCTCCCCTGACAGCTAACCTCTCTCTAACCAGCGACTGCTCCTCTGACAGCGGACCTCCCTCTAACCAGACTGCTCTCCTGACAGCGGACCTCCCTTTAACCAGCGACTGCTCCACTGACAGCGGACCTCCCTCTAACCAGACTGCTCCCCTGACAGCGGGCCTCCCTCTAACCAGACTGCTCCCCTGACAGCGGACCTCCCTCTAACCGGCGACTGCTCCCCTGACAGCGTACCTCCCTGTAACCAGCGACTGCTCCCCTGACAGCGGACCTCTATCAAACCAGCGACTGCTCCCCTGACAGCGGACCTCCCTCCAATGAGCGACTGCTCCCCTGACAGCGGACCTCCCTCTAAACAACGACTGCTCCCCTGACAGCTAACCTCCCTCTAACCAGCCACTGCTCCCCTGACAGCGGACCTCCCTCTAATGAGCGACTGCTCCCCTGACAGCGGACCTCCCTTTAACCAGCAACTGCTCCCCTGACATCGGACCTCCCTCTAACCAGCGACTGCTCCCTGACAGCGGACCTCTATCAAACCAGCGACTGCTCCCAAGACAGCGGACCTCCCTCTAACGAGCGACTGCTCCCCTGACAGCGGACCTCCCTCTAACCAGCGACTGCTCCCCTGACATCGGACCTCTATCAAACCAGCGACTGCTCCCTTGACAGCTAACCTCCCTCTAACCAGCGACTGCTCCCTTGACAGCGGACCTCCCTCTAACGAGCGACTGCTCCCCTGACAGCGGACCTCCCTCTAACCAGCGACTGCTCCCCTGACAGCGTACCTCCCTCTAACCAGCGACTGCTCCCCTGACAGCGGACCTCCCTCTAACGAGCTACTGCGCCCCTGACAGCGGACCTCCCTCTAACCAGACTGCTCCCCTGACAGCGAAACTCCTTCTAACCAGACTGCTCCCCTAACAGCAGACCTCCCTCTATCGAGCAACTGCTCCCCTGACAGCTAACCTCCCTCTGACCAGACTGCTCCCCTGGCAGCGGACCTTCCTCAAACCAGCGACTGCTCCACTGACAGCGGACTTCTATCAAACCAGCGACTGCTCCCCTGACAGCGGACCTTTATCAAACCAGCGACTGCTCCCCTGACAGCGGACCTCCCTCTAACCAGACTACTCCCCAGACAGCGGACCTTCCTCTAACCAGACTACTCGCCTGACAGCGGACTTCCCTCTAACCAGACTGCTCCCCTGACAGCGGACCTCCCTCTAACCAGACTATTCCCCTGACAGCGGACCTCCTTCTAACCAGACTAGTCCCCTGACAGGGGACCTCCCTCTAACCAGACTGCTCCCCTGACAGTTAACCTCCCTCTAACCAGCGACTGCTCTCCTGACAGCGGACCTCCCTCTAACCAGACTGCTCCCATGACAGCTAACCTCCATCTAACCAGACTGCTCCCCTGACAGCTAACCTCTCTCTAACCAGCGACTGCTCCCCTGACAGCGGACCTCCCTCTAAACAGACTGCTCTCCTGACAGCTAACCTCCATCTAACCAGACTGCTCCCCTGACAGCTAACCTCCCTCTAACCAGCGACTGCTCCCCTGACAGCGGACCTCTCTTGAACCAGACTGCTCCCCTGACAGCGGACCTCCCTCTAACCAGACTGCTCCCCTGACAGCTAACCTCCCTCTAACCAGACTGCTCCCCTGACAGCGGACCTCTAGCAAACCAGCGACTGCTCCCCTGACAGCTAACCTCCCTCTAACCAGCGACTGCTCCCCTGACAGCGGACCTCCCTTTAACGAGCGACTACTCCCCTGACAGCGGACCTCCCTCTAACCAGCGACTGGTCCCCTGACAGCGGACCTCCCTCTAACGAACGACTGCTCCCCTGACAGCGGACCTCCCTCTAACCAGACTGCTCCCCTGACAGCGGACCTCCCTCTAACCAGCGACTGCTTCCCTGACAGCTAACCTCCCTCTAACCAGACTACTCCCCTGACAGCGGACCTCCCTGTAACGAGCGACTGCTCCCCTGACAGCGGACCTCCCTCTAACCAGACTGCTCCCCTGACAGCGGACCTCTATCAAACCAGCGACTGCTCGCCTGACAGCGGACCTCCCTCTAACCAGACTGCTCCCCTGTCAGCGGACCTCCCTCTAACCAGCGACTGCTCCCCTGACAGCTAACCTCCCTCTAACCAGACTACTCCCCTGACAGCGGACCTCCTTCTAACGAGCGACTGCTCCCTGACCGCGGACCTCCCTCTAACCAGACTATTCCCCTGACAGCGGACCTCCCTCTTACGTGCGACTGCTCCCCTGACAGCGGGCATCCCTCTAACCAGACTGCTCCCCTGACAGATAACCTCCCTCTAACGAGCGACTGCTCCCCTGCCGCTAACCTCCCTCTAACCAGACTACTCCCCTGATAGCAGACCTCCCTCTAACCAGACTGCTCCCCTGTCAGCGGACCTCCCTCTAACCAGCGACTGCTCCCCTGACAGCTAACCTCCCTCTAACCAGACTACTCCCCTGACAGCGGACCTCCCTCTAACGAGCTACTGCTCCCCTGACAGCGGACCTCCCTCTAACCAGACTGCTCCCCTGACAGCGGACCTCCCTCTAACCAGACTGCTCCCCTAACAGCGGACCTCCCTCTATAGAGCGACTGCTCCCCTGACAGCTAACCTCCCTCTGACCAGACTGCTCCCCTGGCAGCGGAACTCCCTCAAACCAGCGACTGCTCCCCTCACAGCGGACTTCCCTCTAACCAGCGACTGCTCCCCTGACAGCGGACCTCCCTCTAACGAGCTACTGCTCCCCTGACAGCGGACCTCCCTCTAACCAGACTGCTCCCCTGACAGCAGACCTCCCTCTAACCAGACTGCTCCCCTAACAGCGGACCTCCCTCTATCGAGCGACTGCTCCCCTGACAGCCAACCTCCCTCTGACCAGACTGCTCCCCTGGCAGCGGACCTCCCTCAAACCAGCGACTGCTCCACTGACAGCGGACTTTTATCAAACCAGCGACTGCTTCCCTGACAGCGAACCTTTATCAAACCAGCGACTGCTCCCCTGACAGCGGACCTCCCTCTAACTAGACTACTCCCCTGACAGCGGACATCCTTCTAACCAGACTACTCCCCTGACAGCGGACCTCGCTCTAACCAGACTGCTCCCCTGACAGCTAACCTCCCTCTAACCAGCGACTGCTCCCCTGACAGCGGACCTCCCTCTCACCAGACTGCTCCCCTGACAGCTAACCTCCATGTAACCCGACTGCTCCCCTGACAGCTAACCTCTCTCTAACCAGCGACTGCTCCTCTGACAGCGGACCTCCCTCTAACCAGACTGCTCTCCTGACAGCGGACCTCCCTTTAACCAGCGACTGCTCCACTGACAGCGGACCTCCCTCTAACCAGACTGCTCCCCTGACAGCGGGCCTCCCTCTAACCAGACTGCTCCCCTGACAGCGTACCTCCCTGTAACCAGCGACTGCTCCCCTGACAGCGGACCTCTATCAAACCAGCGACTGCTCCCCTGACAGCGGACCTCCCTCCAACGAGCGACTGCTCCCCTGACAGCGGACCTCCCTCTAAACAACGACTGCTCCCCTGACAGCTAACCTCCCTCTAACCAGGCACTGCTCCCCTGACAGCGGACCTCCCTCTAATGAGCGACTGCTCCCCTGACAGCGGACCTCCCTTTAACCAGCGACTGCTCCCCTGACATCGGACCTCCCTCTAACCAGCGACTGCTCCCTGACAGCGGACCTCTATCAAACCAGCGACTGCTCCCAAGACAGCGGACCTCCCTCTAACGAGCGACTGCTCCCCTGACAGCGGACCTCCCTCTAACCAGCGACTGCTCCCCTGACAGCGGACCTCTATCAAACCAGCGACTGCTCCCTTGACAGCTAACCTCCCTCTAACCAGCGACTGCTCCCTTGACAGCGGACCTCCCTCTAACGAGCGACTGCTCCCCTGACAGCGGACCTCCCTCTAACCAGCGACTGCTCCCCTGACAGCGGACCTCCCTCTAACCAGCGACTGCTCCCCTGACAGCGGACCTCCCTCTAACGAGCTACTGCGCCCCTGACAGCGGACCTCCCTCTAACCAGACTGCTCCCCTGACAGCGAAACTCCTTCTAACCAGACTGCTCCCCTAACAGCGGACCTCTCTCTATCGAGCAACTGCTCCCCTGACAGCTAACCTCCCTCTGACCAGACTGCTCCCCTGGCAGCGGACCTCCCTCAAACCAGCGACTGCTCCACTGACAGCGGACTTCTATCAAACCAGCGACTGCTCCCCTGACAGCGGACCTTTATCAAACCAGCGACTGCTCCCCTGACAGCGGACCTCCCTCTAAACAGACTACTCCCCAGACAGCGGACCTTCCTCTAACCAGACTACTCGCCTGACAGCGGACTTCCCTCTAACCAGACTGCTCCCCTGACAGCGGACCTCCCTCTAACCAGACTATTCCCCTGACAGCGGACCTCCTTCTAACCAGACTACTCCCCTGACAGGGGACCTCCCTCTAACCAGACTGCTCCCCTGACAGTTAACCTCCCTCTAACCAGCGACTGCTCCCCTGACAGCGGACCTCCCTCTAACCAGACTGCTCCCCTGACAGCTAACCTCCATCTAACCAGACTGCTCCCCTGACAGCTAACCTCTCTCTAACCAGCGACTGCTCCCCTGACAGCGGACCTCCCTCTAAACAGACTGCTCTCCTGACAGCTAACCTCCATCTAACCAGACTGCTCCCCTGACAGCGAACCTTTATCAAACCAGCGACTGCTCCCCTGACAGCGGACCTCCCTCTAACCAGACTGCTCCCCTGACAGCTAACCTCTCTCTAACCAGACTGCTCCACTGAGAGCTAACCTCCCTCTAACCAGACTATTCCCCTGACAGCGGACCTCCCTCTTACGTGCGACTGCTCTCCTGACAGCGGACCTCCCTCTAACCAGACTGCTCCCCTGACAGCGGACCTCCCTCTAACCAGACTGCTCCCCTGACAGCTAACCTCCCTCTAACGAGCGACTGCTCCTCTAACAGCGGACCTCCCTTTAACCAGACTGCTCCCCTGTCAGCGGACCTCCGTCTAACCAGACTGCTCACCTGACAGCTAACCTCACTCTAACCAGACTATTCCCCTGACAGCGGACCTCCCTCTAACCAGACTGCTCCCCTGACAGCTAACCTCCCTCTAACGAGCGACTGCTCCCCTGCCGCTAACCTCCCTCTAACCAGACTACTCCCCTGATAGCAGACCTCCCTCTAACCAGACTGCTCCCCTGACAGCGGACCTCCCTCTAAACAGACTGATCCCCTAACAGCGGACCTCCCTCTAACCAGACTGCTCCCCTGACAGCTAACCTCTCTCTAACCAGACTGCTCCACTGAGAGCTAACCTCCCTCTAACCAGACTATTCCCCTGACAGCGGACCTCCCTCTTACGTGCGACTGCTCCCCTGACAGCGGGCATCCCTGTAACCAGACTGCTCCCCTGACAGCTAACCTCCCTCTAACCAGCGACTGCTCCCCTGACAGCGGAACTCCCTCTAACCAGCGACTGCTCCCCTCACAGCGGACTTCCCTCTAACTAGCGACTGCTCCCCTGACAGCGGACCTCCCTCTAACGAGCTACTGCTCCCTGACAGCGGACCTCCCTCTAACCAGACTGCTCCCCTGACAGCAGACCTCCCTCTAACCAGACTGCTCCCCTAACAGCGGACCTCCCTCTATCGAGCGACTGCTCCCCTGACAGCCAACCTCCCTCTGACCAGACTGCTCCCCTGGAAGCGGACCTCCCTCAAACCAGCGACTGCTCCACTGACAGCGGACTTTTATCAAACCAGCGACTGCTGCCCTGACAGCGAACCTTTATCAAACCAGCGACTGCTCCCCTGACAGCGGACCTCCCTCTAACTAGACTACTCCCCTGACAGCGGACCTCCTTCTAACCAGACTACTCCCCTGACAGCGGACCTCGCTCTAACCAGACTGCTCCCCTGACAGCTAACCTCCCTCTAACCAGCGACTGCTCCCCTGACAGCGGACCTCCCTCTCACCAGACTGCTCCCCTGACAGCTAACCTCCATCTAACCCGACTGCTCACCTGACAGCTAACCTCTCTCTAACCAGCGACTGCTCCTCTGACAGCGGACCTCCCTCTAACCAGACTGCTCCCCTGACAGCGGACCTCCCTCTAACCAGACTAATCCCCTAACAGCGGACCTCCCTCTAACCAGACTGCTCCCCTGACAGCTAACCTCTCTCTAACCAGACTGCTCCACTGAGAGCTAACCTCCCTCTAACCAGACTATTCCCCTGACAGCGGACCTCCCTCTTACGTGCGACTGCTCCCCTGACAGCGGGCATCCCTGTAACCAGACTGCTCCCCTGACAGCTAACCTCCCTCTAACCAGCGACTGCTCCCCTGACAGCGGAACTCCCTCTAACCAGCGACTGCTCCCCTCACAGCGGACTTCCCTCTAACCAGCGACTGCTCCCCTGACAGCGGACCTCCCTCTAACGAGCTACTGCTCCCCTGACAGCGGACCTCCCTCTAACCAGACTGCTCCCCTGACAGCAGACCTCCCTCTAACCAGACTGCTCCCCTAACAGCGGACCTCCCTCTATCGAGCGACTGCTCCCCTGACAGCCAACCTCCCTCTGACCAGACTGCTCCCCTGGCAGCGGACCTCCCTCAAACCAGCGACTGCTCCACTGACAGCGGACTTTTATCAAACCAGCGACTGCTTCCCTGACAGCGAACCTTTATCAAACCTGCGACTGCTCCCCTGACAGCGGACCTCCCTCTAACTAGACTACTCCCCTGACAGCGGACCTCCTTCTAACCAGACTACTCCCCTGACAGCGGACCTCGCTCTAACCAGACTGCTCCCCTGACAGCTAACCTCCCTCTAACCAGCGACTGCTCCCCTGACAGCGGACCTCCCTCTCACCAGACTGCTCCCCTGACAGCTAACCTCCATCTAACCCGACTGCTCCCCTGACAGCTAACCTCTCTCTAACCAGCGACTGCTCCTCTGACAGCGGACCTCCCTCTAACCAGACTGCTCTCCTGACAGCGGACCTCCCTTTAACCAGCGACTGCTCCACTGACAGCGGACCTCCCTCTAACCAGACTGCTCCCCTGACAGCGGGCCTCCCTCTAACCAGACTGCTCCCCTGACAGCGTACCTCCCTGTAACCAGCGACTGCTCCCCTGACAGCGGACCTCTATCAAACCAGCGACTGCTCCCCTGACAGCGGACCTCCCTCCAACGAGCGACTGCTCCCCTGACAGCGGACCTCCCTCTAAACAACGACTGCTCCCCTGACAGCTAACCTCCCTCTAGCCATCCACTGCTCCCCTGACAGCGGACCTCCCTCTAATGAGCGACTGCTCCCCTGACAGCGGACCTCCCTTTAACCAGCGACTGCTCCCCTGACATCGGACCTCCCTCTAACCAGCGACTGCTCCCTGACAGCGGACCTCTATCAAACCAGCGACTGCTCCCAAGACAGCGGACCTCCCTCTAACGAGCGACTGCTCCCCTGACAGCGGACCTCCCTCTAACCAGCGACTGCTCCCCTGACAGCGGACCTCTATCAAACCAGCGACTGCTCCCTTGACAGCTAACCTCCCTCTAACCAGCGACTGCTCCCTTGACAGCGGACCTCCCTCTAACGAGCGACTGCTCCCCTGACAGCAGACCTCCCTCTAACCAGCGACTGCTCCCCTGACAGCGGACCTCCCTCTAACCAGCGACTGCTCCCCTGACAGCGGACCTCCCTCTAACGAGCTACTGCGCCCCTGACAGCGGACCTCCCTCTAACCAGACTGCTCCCCTGACAGCGAAACTCCTTCTAACCAGACTGCTCCCCTAACAGCGGACCTCTCTCTATCGAGCAACTGCTCCCCTGACAGCTAACCTCCCTCTGACCAGACTGCTCCCCTGGCAGCGGACCTCCCTCAAACCAGCGACTGCTCCACTGACAGCGGACTTCTATCAAACCAGCGACTGCTCCCCTGACAGCGGACCTTTATCAAACCAGCGACTGCTCCCCTGACAGCGGACCTCCCTCTAACCAGACTACTCCCCAGACAGCGGACCTTCCTCTAACCAGACTACTTGCCTGACAGCGGACTTCCCTCTAACCAGACTGCTCCCTTGACAGCGGACCTCCCTCTAACCAGACTATTCCCCTGACAGCGGACCTTCTTCTAACCAGACTACTCCCCTGACAGGGGACCTCCCTCTAACCAGACTGCTCCCCTGACAGTTAACCTCCCTCTAACCAGCGACTGCTCCCCTGACAGCGGACCTCCCTCTAACCAGACTGCTCCCCTGACAGCTAACCTCCATCTAACCAGACTGCTCCCCTGACAGCTAACCTCTCTCTAACCAGCGACTGCTCCCCTGACAGCGGACCTCCCTCTAAACAGACTGCTCTCCTGACAGCTAACCTCCATCTAACCAGACTGCTCCCCTGACAGCTAACCTCCCTCTAACCAGCGACTGCTCCCCTGACAGCGGACCTCCCTTGAACCAGACTGCTCCCCTGACAGCGGACCTCCCTCTAACCAGACTGCTCCCCTGACAACTAACCTCCCTCTAACGAGCGACTGCTCCCCTGCCGCTAACCTCCCTCTAACCAGACTACTCCCCTGATAGCAGACCTCCCTCTAACCAGACTGCTCCCCTGACAGCGGACCTCCCTCTAACCAGACTAATCCCCTAACAGCGGACCTCCCTCTAACCAGACTGCTCCCCTGACAGCTAACCTCTCTCTAACCAGACTGCTCCACTGAGAGCTAACCTCCCTCTAACCAGACTATTCCCCTGACAGCGGACCTCCCTCTTACGTGCGACTGCTCCCCTGACAGCGGGCATCCCTGTAACCAGACTGCTCCCCTGACAGATAACCTCCCTCTAACCAGCGACTGCTCCCCTGACAGCGGACCTCCCTCTAACGAGCTACTGCTCCCCTGACAGCGGACCTCCCTCTAACCAGACTGCTCCCCTGACAGCAGACCTCCCTCTAACCAGACTGCTCCCCTAACAGCGGACCTCCCTCTATCGAGCGACTGCTCCCCTGACAGCCAACCTCCCTCTGACCAGACTGCTCCCCTGGCAGCGGACCTCCCTCAAACCAGCGACTGCTCCACTGACAGCGGACTTTTATCAAACCAGCGACTGCTTCCCTGACAGCGAACCTTTATCAAACCAGCGACTGCTCCCCTGACAGCGGACCTCCCTCTAACTAGACTACTCCCCTGACAGCGGACCTCCTTCTAACCAGACTACTCCCCTGACAGCGGACCTCGCTCTAACCAGACTGCTCCCCTGACAGCTAACCTCCCTCTAACCAGCGACTGCTCCCCTGACAGCGGACCTCCCTCTCACCAGACTGCTCCCCTGACAGCTAACCTCCATCTAACCCGACTGCTCCCCTGACAGCTAACCTCTCTCTAACCAGCGACTGCTCCTCTGACAGCGGACCTCCCTCTAACCAGACTGCTCTCCTGACAGCGGACCTCCCTTTAACCAGCGACTGCTCCACTGACAGCGGACCTCCCTCTAACCAGACTGCTCCCCTGACAGCGGGCCTCCCTCTAACCAGACTGCTCCCCTGACAGCGGACCTCCCTCTAACCGGCGACTGCTCCCCTGACAGCGTACCTCCCTGTAACCAGCGACTGCTCCCCTGACAGCGGACCTCTATCAAACCAGCGACTGCTCCCCTGACAGCGGACCTCCCTCCAATGAGCGACTGCTCCCCTGACAGCGGACCTCCCTCTAAACAACGACTGCTCCCCTGACAGCTAACCTCCCTCTAACCAGCCACTGCTCCCCTGACAGCGGACCTCCCTCTAATGAGCGACTGCTCCCCTGACAGCGGACCTCCCTTTAACCAGCGACTGCTCCCCTGACATCGGACCTCCCTCTAACCAGCGACTGCTCCCTGACAGCGGACCTCTATCAAACCAGCGACTGCTCCCAAGACAGCGGACCTCCCTCTAACGAGCGACTGCTCCCCTGACAGCGGACCTCTTTCTAACCAGCGACTGCTCCCCTGACAGCGGACCTCTATCAAACCAGCGACTGCTCCCTTGACAGCTAACCTCCCTCTAACCAGCGACTGCTCCCTTGACAGCGGACCTCCCTCTAACGAGCGACTGCTCCCCTGACAGCGGACCTCCCTCTAACCAGCGACTGCTCCCCTGACAGCGTACCTCCCTCTAACCAGCGACTGCTCCCCTGACAGCGGACCTCCCTCTAACGAGCTACTGCGCCCCTGACAGCGGACATCCCTCTAACCAGACTGCTCCCCTGACAGCGAAACTCCTTCTAACCAGACTGCTCCCCTAACAGCGGACCTCCCTCTATCGAGCAACTGCTCCCCTGACAGCTAACCTCCCTCTGACCAGACTGCTCCCCTGGCAGCGGACCTCCCTCAAACCAGCGACTGCTCCACTGACAGCGGACTTCTATCAAACCAGCGACTGCTCCCCTGACAGCGGACCTTTATCAAACCAGCGACTGCTCCCCTGACAGCGGACCTCCCTCTAACCAGACTACTCCCCAGACAGCGGACGTTCCTCTAACCAGACTACTCGCCTGACAGCGGACTTCCCTCTAACCAGACTGCTCCCCTGACAGCGGACCTCCCTCTAACCAGACTATTCCCCTGACAGCGGACCTCCTTCTAACCAGACTAGTCCCCTGACAGGGGACCTCCCTCTAACCAGACTGCTCCCCTGACAGTTAACCTCCCTCTAACCAGCGACTGCTCCCCTGACAGCGGACCTCCCTCTAACCAGACTGCTCCCCTGACAGCTAACCTCCATCTAACCAGACTGCTCCCCTGACAGCTAACCTCTCTCTAACCAGCGACTGCTCCCCTGACAGCGGACCTCCCTCTAAACAGACTGCTCTCCTGACAGCTAACCTCCAACTAACCAGACTGCTCCCCTGACAGCTAACCTCCCTCTAACCAGCGACTGCTCCCCTGACAGCGGACCTCTCTTGAACCAGACTGCTCCCCTGACAGCGGACCTCCCTCTAACCAGACTGCTCCCCTGACAGCTAACCTCCCTCTAACCAGACTGCTCCCCTGACAGCTGACCTCTAGCAAACCAGCGACTGCTCCCCTGACAGCTAACCTCCCTCTAACCAGCGACTGCTCCCCTGACAGCGGACCTCCCTTTAACGAGCGACTACTCCCCTGACAGCGGACCTCCCTCTAACCAGCGACTGGTCCCCTGACTGCGGACCTCCCTCTAACGAACGACTGCTCCCCTGACAGCGGACCTCCCTCTAACCAGACTGCTCCCCTGACAGCGGACCTCCCTCTAACCAGCGACTGCTTCCCTGACAGCTAACCTCCCTCTAACCAGACTACTCCCCTGACAGCGGACCTCCCTGTAACGAGCGACTGCTCCCCTGACAGCGGACCTCCCTCTAACCAGACTGCTCCCCTGACAGCGGACCTCTATCAAACCAGCGACTGCTCGCCTGACAGCGGACCTCTTTCTAACCAGACTGCTCCCCTGTCAGCGGACCTCCCTCTAACCAGCGACTGCTCCCCTGACAGCTAACCTCCCTCTAACCAGACTACTCCCCTGACAGCGGACCTCCTTCTAACGAGCGACTGCTCCCTGACCGCGGACCTCCCTCTAACCAGACTATTCCCCTGACAGCGGACCTCCCTCTTACGTGCGACTGCTCCCCTGACAGCGGGCATCCCTCTAACCAGACTGCTCCCCTGACAGATAACCTCCCTCTAACGAGCGACTGCTCCCCTGCCGCTAACCTCCCTCTAACCAGACTACTCCCCTGATAGCAGACCTCCCTCTAACCAGACTGCTCCCCTGTCAGCGGACCTCCCTCTAACCAGCGACTGCTCCCCTGACAGCTAACCTCCCTCTAACCAGACTACTCCCCTGACAGCGGACCTCCCTCTAACGAGCTACTGCTCCCCTGACAGCGGACCTCCCTCTAACCAGACTGCTCCCCTGACAGCGGACCTCCCTCTAACCAGACTGCTCCCCTAACAGCGGACCTCCCTCTATAGAGCGACTGCTCCCCTGACAGCTAACCTCCCTCTGACCAGACTGCTCCCCTGGCAGCGGAACTCCCTCAAACCAGCGACTGCTCCACTGACAGCGGACTTTTATCAAACCAGCGACTGCTCTCCTGACAGCGGACCTTTATCAAACCAGCGACTGCTCCCCTGACAGCGGACCTCCCTCTAACCAGCGACTGCTCCCCTCACAGCGGACTTCCCTCTAACCAGCGACTGCTCCCCTGACAGCGGACCTCCCTCTAACGAGCTACTGCTCCCCTGACAGCGGACCTCCCTCTAACCAGACTGCTCCCCTGACAGCGGACCTCCCTCTAACCAGACTGCTCCCCTAACAGCGGACCTCCCTCTATAGAGCGACTGCTCCCCTGACAGCTAACCTCCCTCTGATCACACTGCTCCCCTGGCAGCGGAACTCCCTCAAACCAGCGACTGCTCCACTGACAGCGGACTTTTATCAAACCAGCAACTGCTCCCCTGACAGCGGACCTTTAACAAACCAGCGACTGCTCCCCTGACAGCGGACCTCCCTCTAACTAGACTACTCCCCTGACAGCGGACCTCCCTCTAACCAGACTACTCGCCTGACGGCGGACCTCCCTCTAACCAGACTGCTCCCCTGACAGCGGACCTCCCTCTAACCAGACTATTCCCCTGACAGCGGACCTCCTTCTAACCAGACTACTCCCCTGACAGCGGACCTCGCTCTAACCAGACTGCTCCCCTGACAGCTAACCTCCCTCTAACCAGCGACTGCTCCCCTGTTAGCGGACTTCCCTCTAACCAGACTGCTCCCCTGACAGCTAACCTATCTCTAACCTGCGACTGCTCCTTTGACAGCGGACCTCCCTCTAACCAGACTGCTCCCCTGACAGAGGACCTCCCTTTAACCAGCGACTGCTCCACTGACAGCGGACCTCCCTCTAACCAGACTGCTCCCCTGACAGCGGACCCCCCTCTAGCCAGACTGCTCCCCTGACAGCGGACCTCCCTCTAACCAGCGACTGCTCCCATGACAGCGGACCTCCCTCTAACCAGCGACTGCTCCCCTCACAGCGGACTTCCCTCTAACCAGCGACTGCTCCCCTGACAGCGGACCTCCCTCTAACGAGATACTGCTCCCCTGACAGCGGACCTCCCTCTAACGAGATACTGCTCCCCTGACAGCGGACCTCCCTCGAACCAGACTGCTCTCTTGACAGTTAACCTCCATCTAACCAGACTGCTCCCCTGACAGCTAACCTCCCTCTAACCAGCGACTGCTCGCCTGACAGCGGACCTCCCTCTAACCAGCGACTGCTCCCCTGACAGCGGACCTCCCTCTAACGAGCGACTGCTCCCCTGACAGCGGATCTCCCTCTAACCAGCGACTGCTCCCCTGACAGCGGACCTTTATCAAATCAGCGACTGCTCCCCTGACAGCTAACCTCCCTCTAACCAGCGACTGCTCCTTTGACAGGGGACCTCCCTCTAACCAGACTGCTCCCCTGACAGAGGACCTCCCTTTAACCAGCGACTGCTCCACTGACAGCAGACCTCCCTCTAACCAGACTGCTCCCCTGACAGCGGACCTCCCTCTAACCAGACTGCTCCCCTAACAGCGGACCTCCCTCTAACCAGACTGCTCCCCTGACAGCGGACCTGCTTCTAACCAGCGACTGCTCCCCTGACAGCTAACCTCTCTCTAACCAGACTACTCCCCGACAACAGACCTCCCTCTAACCAGACTGCTCCCCTGACAGCTAACCTCTCTCTAACCAGATTGCTCCCCTGACAGCGGACCTCCCTCTAACCAGACTGCTCCCCTGACAGCGGACCTCCCTCTAACCAGACTGCTCCCCTAACAGCTTACCTCCCTCTAACCCGCGACTGCTCCCCTGACAGCGGACCTCCCTCTAACCAGACTGCTCCCCTGACAGCGGACCTCCCTCTAACCAGCGACTGCTCCCCTGACAGCGGACCTCCCTCTAACCAGCAACTGCTCCCCTGACAGCGGACCTCCCTCTAACCATTCTGCTCCCCTGACAGCTAACCTCCCTCTTACCAGATTACTCCCCTGACAGCGGACCTCCCTCTAACGAGCGACTGCTCCCCTGACAGAGGACCTCCCTCTAACCAGACTGCTCCACTGACAGCTAACCTCCCTCTAACCAGACTACTCCCCTGACAGCGGACTCCCCTCTAACCAGCGACTGTTCCCCTGCCAGCGGACCTGCCTCTAACCAGACTGCTCCCCTGACAGCTAACCTCCCTCTAACGAGACTACTCCCCTGACAGCTAACCTCCCTCTAACCAGACTACTCCCCTGACAGCGGACCTCCCTCTAACCAGACCGCTCCCTTGACAGCTAACCTCCCTCTAACCAGTCTGCTTTCCTGACAGCGGACCTCCCTCTAACCAGCGACTGTTCCCCTGACACCGGACCTCCCTCTAACCAGACTGCTCTCCTGACAGCTAAACTCCCTCTAACTAGCGACTGCTCCCATCACAGCTAACTTCCCTCTAACCAGACTACTCCCCGACAGCGGACCTCCCTCTAACCAGACTGCTCCCCTGACAGCTAACCTCCCTCCAACGAGCGACTGCTCCTCTAACAGCGGACCTCCCATTAACCAGACTGCTCCCCTGACAACGGACCTCCCTTTAACCAGACTGCTCCCCTGACAGCTAACCTCCCTCTAACCAGACTACTCCCCTGACAGCGGACCTCCCTCTAACCAGACTGCTCCCCTGACAGCTAATCTCCCTCTAACCAGACTGCTTTCCTGACAGCGGACCTCCCTCTAACGAGCGACTGCTCCCCTGACAGAGGACCTCCCTCTAACCAGACTGCTCCACTGACAGCTAACCTCCCTCTAACCAGACTGTTCCCCTGACAGCTAACCTCCCTCTAACGAACGACTGCTCCCCAACAGCGGACCTCCCTCTAACCAGTCTGCTTTCCTGACAGCGGACCTCCCTCTAACCAGCGACTGTTCCCCTGACACCGGACCTCCCTCTAACCAGACTGCTCCCCTGACAGCTAACCTCCCTCTAACGAGACTACTCCCCTGAATGCGGACCTCCCTCTAACCAGACTGTTCTCTTCTGACAGCTAACCTCCCTCTAACCAGACTGTTTTCCTGACAGCGGACCTCCCTCTAACCAGACTGCTCCCCTGACAGCTAACCTCCCTTTAACGAGCGACTTCTCCCCTGACAGCGGACCTCCCTCTAACCAGACTGCTCCCCTGACAGCGGACCTCCCTCTAACCAGACTGCTCCCCTGACAGCTAACCTCTCTCTAACCAGACTGCTCCCCTGACAGCGGACCTCCCTCTAACCAGACTGCTCCCCTGACAGCGGACCTCCCTCGAACCAGACTGCTTCCCTGACAGCGGACCTCCCTCTAACCAGACTGCTCTCCTGACAGCTAACCTCCCTCTAACCATACTGCTCCCCTGACAGCGGACCTCTAGCAAACCAGCCACTGCTCCCCTGACAGCTAACCTCCCTCTAACCAGCGACTGCTCCCCTGACAGCGGACCTCCCTCTAACGAGCGACTACTCCCCTGACAGCGGACCTCTATCAAACCAGCGACTGCTCCCCTGACAGCGGACCTCCCTCTAACCAGCGACTGCTCCCCTGGCAGGGGACCTCTATCAAACCAGTGACTGCTCCACTGACAGCGGACCTCTATCAAACCAGCGACGGCTCCCCTGACAGCGGACCTCCCTCTAACCAGACTACTCCACTGACAGCGGACCTCCCTCTAACCAGCGACTGCTCCCCTGACAGCGGACCTCCCTCTAACGAGCGAATGCTCCCCTGACAGCGGACCTCCCTCTAACCAGACTGCCCCCTTGACAGCGGACCTCCCTCTAACGAGCGACTGCTCCCCTGACAGCGGACCTCCCTCTAACCAGACTGCTCCCCTGACAGCGGACCTCCCTCTAACCAGCGACTGCTCCACTGACAGCTAACCTCCCTCTAACCAGACTACTCCCCTGACAGCGGACCTCCCTCTAACCAGCGACTGCTCCTCTGACAGCGGACCTCCCTCTAACCAGACTGCTCCCCTGACTGCGGACCTCCCTTTAACCAGCGACTGCTCCACTGACAGCGGACCTCCCTCTAACCAGCGACTGCTCCCCTGACAGCGGACCTCCCTCTAACGAGCGACTGCTCCCCTGACAGCGGACCTCCCTCTAACCAGCGACTGCTCGCCTGACAGCGGACCTCCCTCTAACCAGCGACTGCTCCCCTGACAGCGGACCTTTATCAAACCAGCGACTGGTCCCCTGACAGCTAACCTCCCTCTAACCAGCGACTGCTCCCCTGACAGCGGAACTCCCTCTAACGAGCGACTGCTCCCCTGACAGCGGACCTCCCTCTAACGAGCTACTGGTCCCCTGACAGCGGACCTCTCTCGAACCAGACTGCTCCCCTGACAGCGGACCTCTCTCTAACCAGACTGCTCCCCTGACAGCTAACCTCCCTCTAACCAGACTGCTCCCCTGACAGCGGACCTCTAGCAAACCAGCGACTGCTCCCCAGACAGCTAACTTCCCTCTAACCAGCGACTGCTCCCCTGACAGCGGACCTCCCTCTAACGAGCGATTGTTCCCCTGACAGCGGACCTATATCAAACCAGCGACTGCTCCCCTGACAGCGGACCTCCCTCTAACCAGCGACTGCTCCTCTGGCAGCGGACCTCTATCAAACCAGCGACTGCTCCACTGACAGCGGACCTCTATCAAACCAGCAACTGCTCCCCTGAGAGCAGACCTCCCTCTAACCAGACTACTCCACTGCCAGCGGACCTCCCTCTAACCAGCGACTGCTCCCCTGACAGCGGACCTCCCTCTAACGAGCGACTGCTCCCCTGACAGCGGACCTCCCTCTAACCAGACTGCTCCCCTGACAGCGGACCTCCCTCTAACCAGCGACTGCTCCCCTGACAGCTAACCTCCATCTAACCAGACTACTCCCCTGACAGCGGACCTCCCTCTAACCAGCGACTGCTCCCCTGACAGCTAACATCCATCTAACCAGACTGCTCCCCTGACAGCGGACCTCCCTCTAACCAGACTGCTCCCCTGACAGCGGACCTCCCTCTAACCAGCGACTGCTCCCCTGACAGCGGACCTCCCTCGAACCAGACTGCTCCCCTGACAGTGGACCTCCCTCTAACCAGACTGCACCCCTGATAGCGGACCTCCCTCTAACCAGAGACTGCTCCCCTGACAGCGGACCTCCCTCTAACCAGACTACTACCCTGACAGCGGACCTCCCTCTAACCAGACTACTCTCCTGACAGCGGATTTCCCTCTAACCAGCGACTGCTCCCCTGAGAGCTAACCTCCCTCTAACCAGCGACTGCTCCTCTGACAGCAGAGCTCCCTCTAACCAGCGACTGCTCCCCTCCCAGCGGACCTGCCTCTAACCAGCGACTGCTCCCCTGCAGCAGACCTCCCTCTAACCAGCGAATGCTCCCCTGACAGGTAACCTCCCTCTAACCAGCGACTACTCCCCTGACAGCGGACTTTCCTCTAACCAGACTGCTCTCCTGACAGCGGACCTCCCTCTAACCAGAATACTCCCCTGACAGCTAAACTCCCTCTAACCAGACTACTCCCCTGACAGCGGACCTCCCTCTAACCAGACTGCTCCCCTGACAGCGGACCTCCCTCTAACCAGCGACTGCTCCCCTGACAGCTAACCTCCCTCTAACCAGACTATTCCCTGACAGCGGACCTCCCTCTAACCAGACTGCTCCCCTGACAGCTAACCGCCCTCTAACCAGACTGTTTTTCTCACAGCGGACTTCCTTCTAACCAGACTGCTCCCCTGCCAGCTAACCTCCCTCTAACGGGTGACTGCTTCCCTGACAGCGGACCTCCCTCTAACCAGACTGCTCCCCTGACAGCGGACCGCCCTCTAATGAGACTACATCCCTGACTGCTAACCTCCTTCTAACCAGACTGCTCCCCTGACAGCTAACCTCCCTCTAACGAGCGACTGCTCTCCTGACAGCGGACCTCCCTCTAACCAGACTGCTCTCCTGACAGCGGACCTCCCTCTAACCAGACTGCTCCCCTGACAGCGGACCTCCCTCTAACCAGACTGCTCCCCTGACAGCTAACCTCCCTCTAACGAGCGACTGCTCCTCTAACAGCGGACCTCCCTTTAACCAGACTGCTCCCCTGTCAGCGGACCTCCGTCTAACCAGACTACTCCCCTAACAGCTTACCTCCCTCTAACCAGCGACTGCTCCCCTGACAGCGGACCTCCCTCTAACCAGACTGCTCCCCTGACAGCGGACCTCCCTCTAACCAGCGACTGCTCCCCTGACAGCGGACCTCCCTCTAACCAGCAACTGCTCCCCTGACAGCGGACCTCCCTCTAACCATTCTGCTCCCCTGACAGCTAACCTCCCTCTTACCAGATTACTCCCCTGACAGCGGACCTCCCTCTAACGAGCGACTGCTCCCCTGACAGAGGACCTCCCTCTAACCAGACTGCTCCACTGACAGCTAACCTCCCTCTAACCAGACTACTCCCCTGACAGCGGACTCCCCTCTAACCAACGACTGTTCCCCTGCCAGCGGACCTGCCTCTAACCAGACTGCTCCCCTGACAGCGGACCTCCCTCTAACCAGAATACTCCCCTGACAGCTAACCTCCCTCTAACCAGACTACTCCCCTGACAGCGGACCTCCCTCTAACCAGACCGCTCCCTTGACAGCTAACCTCCCTCTAACCAGTCTGCTTTCCTGACAGCGGACCTCCCTCTAACCAGCGACTGTTCCCCTGACACCGGACCTCCCTCTAACCAGACTGCTCTCCTGACAGCTAACCTCCCTCTAACGAGCGACTGCTCCCCTCACAGCTAACTTCCCTCTAACCAGACTACTCCCCGACAGCGGACCTCCCTCTAACCAGACTGCTCCCCTGACAGCTAACCTCCCTCCAACGAGCGACTGCTCCTCTAACAGCGGACCTCCCATTAACCAGACTGCTCCCCTGACAACGGACCTCCCTTTAACCAGACTGCTCCCCTGACAGCTAACCTCCCTCTAACCAGACTACTCCCCTGACAGCGGACCTCCCTCTAACCAGACTGCTCCCCTGACAGCTAATCTCCCTCTAACCAGACTGCTTTCCTGACAGAGGACCTCCCTCTAACGAGCGACTGCTCCCCTGACAGAGGACCTCCCTCTAACCAGACTGCTCCACTGACAGCTAACCTCCCTCTAACCAGACTGTTCCCCTGACAGCTAACCTCCCTCTAACGAACGACTGCTCCCCAACAGCGGACCTCCCTCTAACCAGTCTGCTTTCCTGACAGCGGACCTCCCTCTAACCAGCGACTGTTCCCCTGACACCGGACCTCCCTCTAACCAGACTGCTCCCCTGACAGCTAACCTCCCTCTAACGAGACTACTCCCCTGAAAGCGGACCTCCCTCTAACCAAAATGTTCTCTTCTGACAGCTAACCTCCCTCTAACCAGACTGTTTTCCTGACAGCGGACCTCCCTCTAACCAGACTGCTCCCCTGACAGCTAACCTCCCTTTAACGAGCGACTTCTCCCCTGACAGCGGAACTCCCTCTAACCAGACTGCTCCCCTGACAGCGGACCTCCCTCTAAACAGACTGCTCCCCTGACAGCTAACCTCTCTCCAACCAGACTGCTCCCCTGACAGCGGACCTCCCTCTAACCAGACTGCTCCCCTGACAGCGGACCTCCCTCGAACCAGACTGCTTCCCTGACAGCGGACCTCCCTCTAACCAGACTGCTCCCCTGACAGCGGACCTCCCTCTAACGAGCGACTACTCCCCTGACAGCGGACCTCTATCAAACCAGCGACTGCTCCCCTGACAGCGGACCTCCCTCTAACCAGCGACTGCTCCCCTGGCAGGGGACCTCTATCAAACCAGTGACTGATTTACTGACAGCGGACCTCTATCAAACCAGCGACGGCTCCCCTGACAGCGGACCTCCCTCTAACCAGACTACTCCACTGACAGCGGACCTCCCTCTAACCAGCGACTGCTCCCCTGACAGCGGACCTCCCTCTAACGAGCGACTGCTCCCCTGACAGCGGACCTCCCTCTAACCAGACTGCTCCCTTGACAGCGGACCTCCCTCTAACGAGCGACTGCTCCCCTGACAGCGGACCTCCCTCTAACCAGACTGCTCCCCTGACAGCGGACCTCCCTCTAACCAGCGACTGCTCCACTGACAGCTAACCTCCCTCTAACCAGACTACTCCCCTGACAGCGGACCTCCCTCTAACCAGCGACTGCTCCTCTGACAGCGGACCTCCCTCTAACCAGACTGCTCCCCTGACTGCGGACCTCCCTTTAACCAGCGACTGCTCCACTGACAGCGGACCTCCCTCTAACCAGCGACTGCTCCCCTGACAGCGGACCTCCCTCTAACGAGCGACTGCTCCCCTGACAGCGGACCTCCCTCTAACCAGCGACTGCTCGCCTGACAGCGGACCTCCCTCTAACCAGCGACTGCTCCCCTGACAGCGGACCTCCCTCTAACGAGCGACTGCTCCCCTGACAGCGGATCTCCCTCAAACCAGCGACTGGTCCCCTGACAGCTAACCTCCCTCTAACCAGCGACTGCTCCCCTGACAGCGGAACTCCCTCTAACGAGCGACTGCTCCCCTGACAGCGGACCTCCCTCTAACGAGCTACTGCTCCCCTGACAGCGGACCTCTCTCGAACCAGACTGCTCCCCTGACAGCGGACCTCTCTCTAACCAGACTGCTCCCCTGACAGCTAACCTCCCTCTAACCAGACTGCTCCCCTGACAGCGGACCTCTAGCAAACCAGCGACTGCTCCCCAGAGAGCTAACTTCCCTCTAACCAGCGACTGCTCCCCTAACAGCAGACCTCCCTCTAACGAGCGATTGTTCCCCTGACAGCGGACCTATATCAAACCAGCGACTGCTCCCCTGACAGCGGACCTCCCTCTAACCAGCGACTGCTCCTCTGGCAGCGGACCTCTATCAAACCAGCGACTGCTCCACTGACAGCGGACCTCTATCAAACCAGCAACTGCTCCCCTGAGAGCAGACCTCCCTCTAACCAGACTACTCCACTGCCAGCGGACCTCCCTCTAACCAGCGACTGCTCCCCTGACAGCGGACCTCCCTCTAACGAGCGACTGCTCCCCTGACAGCGGACCTCCCTCTAACCAGACTGCTCCCCTGACAGCGGACCTCCCTCCAACCAGCGACTGCTCCCCTGACAGCTAACCTCCATCTAACCAGACTACTCCCCTGACAGCGGACCTCCCTCTAACCAGCGACTGCTCCCCTGACAGCTAACATCCATCTAACCAGACTGCTCCCCTGACAGCGGACCTCCCTCTAACCAGACTGCTCCCCTGACAGCGGACCTCCCTCTAACCAGCGACTGCTCCCCTGACAGCGGACCTCCCTCGAACCAGACTGCTCCCCTGACAGTGGACCTCCCTCTAACCAGACTGCACCCCTGATAGCGGACCTCCCTCTAACCAGCGACTGCTCCCCTGACAGCGGACCTCCCTCTAACCAGACTACTACCCTGACAGCGGACCTCCCTCTAACCAGACTACTCTCCTGACAGCGGATTTCCCTCTAACCAGCGACTGCTCCCCTGACAGCTAACCTCCCTCTAACCAGCGACTGCTCCTCTGACAGCAGAGCTCCCTCTAACCAGCGACTGCTCCCCTCCCAGCGGACCTGCCTCTAACCAGCGACTGCTCCCCTGCAGCAGACCTCCCTCTAACCAGCGAATGCTCCCCTGACAGGTAACCTCCCTCTAACCAGCGACTACTCCCCTGACAGCGGACTTTCCTCTAACCAGACTGCTCTCCTGACAGCGGACCTCCCTCTAACCAGAATACTCCCCTGACAGCTAAACTCCCTCTAACCAGACTACTCCCCTGACAGCGGACCTCCCTCTAACCAGACTGCTCCCCTGAGAGCGGACCTCCCTCTAACCAGCGACTGCTCCCCTGACAGCTAACCTCCCTCTAACCAGACTATTCCCTGACAGCGGACCTCCCTCTAACCAGACTGCTCCCCTGACAGCTAACCGCCCTCTAACCAGACTGTTTTTCTCACAGCGGACCTCCTTCTAACCAGACTGCTCCCCTGCCAGCTAACCTCCCTCTAACGGGCGACTGCTTCCCTGACAGGGGACCTCCCTCTAACCAGACTGCTCCCCTGACAGCGGACCGCCCTCTAATGAGACTACATCCCTGACTGCTAACCTCCTTCTAACCAGACTGCTCCCCTGACAGCTAACCTCCCTCTAACGAGCGACTGCTCTCCTGACAGCGGACCTCCCTCTAACGAGACTGCTCTCCTGACAGCGGACCTCCCTCTAACCAGACTGCTCCCCTGACAGCGGACCTCCCTCTAACCAGACTGCTCCCCTGACAGCTAACCTCCCTCTAACGAGCGACTGCTCCTCTAAAAGCGGACCTCCCTTTAACCAGACTGCTCCACTGTCAGCGGACCTCCGTCTAACCAGACTGCTCCCCTGACAGCTAACCTCCCTCTAACCAGACTATTCCCCTGACAGCGGACCTCCCTCTAACCAGACTGCTCCCCTGACAGCTAACCTCCCTCTAACGAGCGACTGCTCCCCTGCCGCTAACCTCTCTCTAACCAGACTACTCCCCTGATAGCAGACCTCCCTCTAACCAGACTGCTCCCCTGACAGCGGACCTCCCTCTAACCAGACTGCTCCCCTAACAGCGGACCTCCCTCTAACCAGACTGCTCCCCTGACAGCTAACCTCCCTCTAACCAGCGACTGCTCCCCTGACAGCGGAACTCCCTCTAACCAGCGACTGATCCCCTCACAGCGGACTTCCCTCTAACCAGCGACTGCTCCCCTGACAGCGGACCTCCCTCTAACGAGCTACTGCTCCCCTGACAGCGGAACTCCCTCTAACCAGACTGCTCCCCTGACAGCAGACCTCCCTCTAACCAGACTGCTCCCCTAACAGCGGACCTCCCTCTATCGAGCGACTGCTCCCCTGACAGCCAACCTCCCTCTGACCAGACTGCTCCCCTGGCAGCGGACCTCCCTCAAACCAGCGACTGCTCCACTGACAGCGGACTTTTATCAAACCAGCGACTGCTGCCCTGACAGCGAACCTTTATCAAACCAGCGACTGCTCCCCTGACAGCGGACCTCCCTCTAACTAGACTACTCCCCTGACAGCGGACCTCCTTCTAACCAGACTACTCCCCTGACAGCGGACCTCTCTCTAACCAGACTGCTCCCCTGACAGCTAACCTCCCTCTAACCAGCGACTGCTCCCCTGACAGCGGACCTCCCTCTCACCAGACTGCTCCCCTGACAGCTAACCTCCATCTAACCCGACTGCTCCCCTGACAGCTAACCTCTCTCTAACCAGCGACTGCTCCTCTGACAGCGGACCTCCCTCTAACCAGACTGCTCTCCTGACAGCGGACCTCCCTTTAACCAGCGACTGCTCCACTGACAGCGGACCTCCCTCTAACCAGACTGCTCCCCTGACAGCGGGCCTCCCTCTAACCAGACTGCTCCCCTGACAGCGGACCTCCCTCTAACCAGCGACTGCTCCCCTGACAGCGTACCTCCCTGTAACCAGCGACTGCTCCCCTGACAGCGGACCTCTATCAAACCAGCGACTGCTCCCCTGACAGCGGACCTCCCTCCAACGAGCGACTGCTCCCCTGACAGCGGACCTCCCTCTAAACAACGACTGCTCCCCTGACAGACAGCGGACCTCCCTCTAATGAGCGACTGCTCCCCTGACAGCGGACCTCCCTTTAACCAGCGACTGCTCCCCTGACATCGGAACTCCCTCTAACCAGCGACTGCTCCCTGACAGCGGACCTCTATCAAACCAGCGACTGCTCCCAAGACAGCGGACCTCCCTCTAACGAGCGACTGCTCCCCTGACAGCGGACCTCCCTCTAACCAGCGACTGCTCCCCTGACAGCGGACCTCTATCAAACCAGCGACTGCTCCCTTGACAGCTAACCTCCCTCTAACCAGCGACTGCTCCCTTGACAGCGGACCTCCCTCTAACGAGCGACTGCTCCCCTGACAGCGGACCTCCCTCTAACCAGCGACTGCTCCCCTGACAGCGGACCTCCCTCTAACCAGCGACTGCTCCTCTGACAGCGGACCTCCCTCTAACGAGCTACTGCGCCCCTGACAGCGGACCTCCCTCTAACCAGACTGCTCCCCTGACAGCGAAACTCCTTCTAACCAGACTGCTCCCCTAACAGCGGACCTCCCTCTATCGAGCAACTGCTCCCCTGACAGCTAACCTCCCTCTGACCAGACTGCTCCCCTGGCAGCGGACCTCCCTCAAACCAGCGACTGCTCCACTGACAGCGGACTTCTATCAAACCAGCGACTGCTCCCCTGACAGCGGACCTTTATCAAACCAGCGACTGCTCCCCTGACAGCGGACCTCCCTCTAACCAGACTACTCCCCAGACAGCGGACCTTCCTCTAACCAGACTACTCGCCTGACAGCGGACTTCCCTCTAACCAGACTGCTCCCCTGACAGCGGACCTCCCTCTAACCAGACTATTCCCCTGACAGCGGACCTCCTTCTAACCAGACTACTCCCCTGACAGCGGACCTCCCTCTAACCAGACTGCTCCCCTGACAGTTAACCTCCCTCTAACCAGCGACTGCTCCCCTGACAGCGGACCTCCCTCTAACCAGACTGCTCCCCTGACAGCTAACCTCCATCTAACCAGACTGCTCCCCTGACAGCTAACCTCCATCTAACCAGACTGCTCCCCTGACAGCTAACCTCCCTCTAACCAGCGACTGCTCCCCTGACAGCGGACCTCCCTTGAACCAGACTGCTCCCCTGACAGCGGACCTCCCTCTAACCAGACTGCTCCCCTGACAGCTAACCTCCCTCTAACCAGACTGCTCCCCTGACAGCGGACCTCTAGCAAACCAGCGACTGCTCCCCTGACAGCTAACCTCCCTCTAACCAGCGACTGCTCCCCTGACAGCGGACCTCCCTCTAACGAGCGACTACTCCCCTGACAGCGGACCTCCCTCTAACCAGCGACTGGTCCCCTGACAGCGGACCTCCCTCTAACGAGCGACTGCTCCCCTGACAGCGGACCTCCCTCTAACCAGACTGCTCCCCTGACAGCGGACCTCCCTCTAACCAGCGACTGCTTCCCTGACAGCTAACCTCCCTCTAACCAGACTACTCCCCTGACAGCGGACCTCCCTGTAACGAGCGACTGCTCCCCTGACAGCGGACCTCCCTCTAACCAGACTGCTCCCCTGACAGCGGACCTCTATCAAACCAGCGACTGCTCGCCTGACAGCGGACCTCCCTCTAACCAGACTGCTCCCCTGTCAGCGGACCTCCCTCTAACCAGCGACTGCTCCCCTGACAGCTAACCTCCCTCTAACCAGACTACTCCCCTGACAGCGGACCTCCTTCTAACGAGCGACTGCTCCCTGACCGCGGACCTCCCTCTAACCAGACTGCTCCACTGAGAGCTAACCTCCCTCTAACCAGACTATTCCCCTGACAGCGGACCTCCCTCTTACGTGCGACTGCTCCCCTGACAGCGGGCATCCCTCTAACCAGACTGCTCCCCTGACAGATAACCTCCCTCTAACCAGCGACTGCTCCCCTGACAGCGGACCTCCCTCTAACCAGCGACTGCTCCCCTCACAGCGGACTTCCCTCTAACCAGCGACTGCTCCCCTGACAGCGGACCTCCCTCTAACGAGCTACTGCTCCCCTGACAGCGGACCTCCCTCTAACCAGACTGCTCCCCTGACAGCGGACCTCCCTCTAACCAGACTGCTCCCCTAACAGCGGACCTCCCTCTATAGAGCGACTGCTCCCCTGACAGCTAACCTCCCTCTGACCAGACTGCTCCCCTGGCAGCGGAACTCCCTCAAACCAGCGACTGCTCCACTGACAGCGGACTTTAATCAAACCAGCGACTGCTCTCCTGACAGCGGACCTTTATCAAACCAGCGACTGCTCCCCTGACAGCAGACCTCCCTCTAACCAGCGACTGCTCCCCTCACAGCGGACTTCCCTCTAACCAGCGACTGCTCCCCTGACAGCGGACCTCCCTCTAACGAGCTACTGCTCCCCTGACAGTGGACCTCCCTCTAACCATTCTGCTCCCCTGACAGCGGACCTCCCTCTAACCAGACTGCTCCCCTAACAGCGGACCTCCCTCTATAGAGCGACTGCTCCCCTGACAGCTAACCTCCCTCTGATCAGACTGCTCCCCTGGCAGCGGAACTCCCTCAAACCAGCGACTGCTCCACTGACAGCGGACTTTTATCAAACCAGCAACTGCTCCCCTGACAGCGGACCTTTAACAAACCAGCGACTGCTCCCCTGACAGCGGACCTCCCTCTAACTAGACTACTCCCCTGACAGCGGACCTCCCTCTAACCAGACTACTCGCCTGACAGCGGACCTCCCTCTAACCAGACTGCTCCCCTGACAGCGGACCTCCCTCTAACCAGACTATTCCCCTGACAGCGGACCTCCTTCTAACCAGACTACTCCCCTGACAGCGGACCTCGCTCTAACCAGACTGCTCCCCTGACAGCTAACCTCCCTCTAACCAGCGACTGCTCCCCTGTTAGCGGACTTCCCTCTAACCAGACTGCTCCCCTGACAGCTAACCTATCTCTAACCAGCGACTGCTCCTTTGACAGCGGACCTCCCTCTAACCAGACTGCTCCCCTGACAGCGGACCCCCCTCTAGCCAGACTGCTCCCCTGACAGCGGACCTCCCTCTAACCAGCGACTGCTCCCCTGACAGCGTACCTCCCTGTAACCAGCAACTGCTCCCCTGACAGCGGACCTCTATTAAACCAGCGACTGCTCCCCTGACAGCGGACCTCCCTCTAACCAGCGACTGCTCCCCTGACAGCGGACCTCCCTCTAATGAGCGACTGCTCCCCTGACAGCGGACCTCCCTTTAACCAGCGACTGCTCCCCTGACATCGGACCTCCCTTTAACCAGCGACTGCTCCCCTGACAGCGGATCTCTATCAAACCAGCGACTGCTCCCCTGACAGCGGACCTTCCTCTAACGAGCGACTGCTCCCCTGACAGCGGACCTCCCTCTAACCAGCGACTGCTCTCCTGACAGCGGGCCTCTAGCAAACCAGCGACTGCTCCCTTGATAGCTAACCTCCCTCTAACCAGCGACTGCTCCCCTGACAGCGGACCTCCCTCTATCAAGCGACTGCTCCCCTGACAGCTAACCTCCCTCTGACCAGACTGCTCCCCTGGCAGCGGACCTCCCTCAAACCAGCGACTGCTCCACTGACAGCGGACTTCTATCAAACCAGCGACTGCTCCCCTGACAGCGGACCTTTATCAAACCAGCGACTGCTCCCCTGACAGCGGACCTCCCACTAACCAGACTACTCCACAGACAGCGGACCTTCCTCTAACCAGACTACTCGCCTGACAGCGGACCTCCCTCTAACCAGACTGCTCCCCTGACAGCGGACCTCCCTCTAACCAGACTATTACCCTGACACCGGCCCTCCTTCTAACCAGACTACTCCCCTGACAGCGGACCTCCCTCTAACCAGACTGCTCCCCTGACAGTTAACCTCCCTCTAACCAGCGACTGCTACCCTGACAGCGGACCTCCCTGTAACCAGACTGCTTCCCTGACAGCTAACCTCCATCTAACCAGACTGCTCCCCTAACAGCTAACCTCTCTCTAACCAGCAACGGCTCCCCTGACAGCGGACCTCCCTCTAACCAGACTCCTCTCCTGACAGCTAACCTCCATCTAACCAGACTGCTCCCCTGACAGCTAACCTCCCTCTAACCAGCGACTGCTCCCCTGACAGCGGACCTCCTTCTAACCAGACTGCTCCCCTAACAGCGGACCTCCCTCTATCGAGCGACTGCTCCCCTGACAGCTAACCTCCCTCTGACCAGACTGCTCCCCTGGCAGCGGACCTCCCTCAAACCAGCGACTGCTCCACTGACAGCGGACTTCTATGAAACCAGCGACTTCTCCCCTGACAGCGGACCTTTATCAAACCAGCGACTGCTCCCCTGACAGCGGACCTCCCTCTAACCAGACTACTCCCCAGACAACGGACCTTCCTCTAACCAGACTACTCGCCTGACAGCGGACTTCCCTCTAACCAGACTGCTCCCCTGACAGCGGACCTCCCTCTAACCAGACTATTCCTCTGACAGCGGACCTCCTTCTAACCAGACTACTCCCCTGACAGCGGACCTCCCTCTAACCAGACTGCTCCCCTGACAGTTAACCTCCCTCTAACCAGCGACTGCTCCCCTGACATCGGACCTCCCTCTAACCAGCGACTGCACCCCTGACAGCGGACCTCTATCAAACCAGCGACTGCTCCCCTGACAGCGGACCTCCCTCTAACGAGCGACTGCTCCCCTGACAGCGGACCTCCCTCTAACCAGCGACTGCTCCCCTGACAGCGGACCTCCCTCTAACCAGCGACTGCTTCCCTGACAGCGGACCTCCCTCTAACCAGCGACTGCTCCCCTGACAGCGGACCTCCCTCTAACGAGCTACTGCTCCCCTGACAGCGGACCTCCTTATAACCAGACTGCTCCCCTAACAGCGGACCTCCCTCTATCGAGCGACTGCTCCCCTGACAGCTAACCTCCCCCTGACCAGACTGCTCCCCTGGCAGCGGACCTCCCTCAAACCAGCGACTGCTCCACTGACAGCGGACTTCTATGAAACCAGCGACTCCTTCCCTGACAGCGGACCTTTATCAAACCAGCGACTGCTCCCCTGACAGCGGACCTTTATCAAACCAGCGACTGCTCCCCTGACAGCTAACCTCCCTCTAACCAGCGACTGCTCCCCTGACAGCGGAACTCCCTCTAACGAGCGACTGCTCCCCTGACAGCGGACCTCCCTCTAACGAGCTACTGCTCCCCTGACAGCGGGCCTCTCTCGAATCAGACTGCTCCCCTGACAGCGGACCTCCCTCTAACCAGACTGCTCCCCTGACAGCTAACCTCCCTCTAACCAGACTACTCCCCTGACAGCGGACCTCCCTCTAACGAGCGACTGCTCCCCTGACAGCGGACCTCCCTCTAACCAGACTGCTCCACTGAGAGCTAACCTCCCTCTAACCAGACTATTCCCCTGACAGCGGACTTCCCTCTTACGTGCGACTGCTCCCCTGACAGCGGGCATCCCTCTAACCAGACTGCTCCTCTGGCAGCTAACCTCCCTCTAACCAGCGACGTCTCCCATGACAGCGGACCTCCCTCTAACCAGCGACTGCTCCCCTCACAGCGGACTTCCCTCTAACCAGCGACTGCTCCCCTGACAGCGGACCTCCCTCTAACGAGATACTGCTCCCCTGACAGCGGACCTCCCTCTAACGAGATACTGCTCCCCTGACAGCGGACCTCCCTCTAACCAGACTGCTCCCCTGACAGCGGACCTCTCTCTAACCAGACTGCTCCCCTAACAGCGGACCTCCCTCTATAGAGCGACTGCTCCCCTGACAGCTAACCTCCCACTGACCAGACTGCTCCCCTGGCAGCGGACCTCCCTCAAACCAGCGACTGCTCCACTGACAGCGGACTTTTATCAAACCAGCGACTGCTCCCCTGACAGCGGACCTTTATCAAACCAGCGACTGCTCCCCTGACAGCGGACCTCCCTCTAACTAGAATACTCCCCTGACAGCGGACCTCCCTCTAACCAGACTACTCCCCTGACCGCGGACCTCCCTCTAACGAGCGACTGCTCCCCTGACAGCTAACCTCCATCTAACCAGACTGCTCCCTTGACAGCTAACCTCTCTCTAACCAGCGACTGCTCCCCTGACAGCGGACCTCCCTCTAACCAGACTGCTCTCCTGACAGTTAACCTCCATCTAACCAGACTGCTCCCCTGACAGCTAACCTCCCTCTAACCAGCGACTGCTCCCCTGACAGCGGACCTCCCTCGAACCAGACTGCTTTCCTGACAGCGGACCTCCCTCTAACCAGACTGCTCCCCTGACAGCGGACCTCTAGCAAACCAGCGACTGCTCCCCTGACAGCTAACCTCCCTCTAACCAGCGACTGCTCCCCTGACAGCGGACCTTCCTCTAACGAGCGACTACTCACCTGACAGCGGACCTCTATCAAACCAGCGACTGCTCCCCTGACAGCAGACCTCCCTCTAACCAGCGACTGCTCCCCTGGCAGGGGACCTCTATCAAACCAGTGACTGTTCCACTGACAGCGGACCTCTATGAAACCAGCGACTGCTCCCCTGACAGCGGACCTCCCTCTAACCAGACTACTCCACTGACAGTGGACCTCCCTCTAACCAGCGACTGCTCCCCTGACAGCGGACCTCCCTCTAACGAGCGACTGCTCCCCTGACAGCGGACCTCCCTCTAACCAGACTGCTCCCTTGACAGCGGACCTCCCTCTAACGAACGACTGCTCCCCTGACAGCGGACCTCCCTCTAACCAGACTGCTCCCCTGACAGCGGACCTCCCTCTAACCAGCGACTGCTCCACTGACAGCTAACCTCCCTCTAACCAGACTACTCCCCTGACAGCGGACCTCCCTCTAACCAGCGACTGCTCCTCTGACAGCGGACCTCCCTCTAACCAGACTGCTCCCCTGACAGCGGACCTCCCTTTCACCAGCGACTGCTCCACTGACAGCGGACCTCCCTCTAACCAGCGACTGCTCCCCTGACAGCGGACCTCCCTCTAACGAGCGACTGCTCCCCTGACAGCGGACATCCCTCTAACCAGCGACTGCTCGCCTGACAGCGGACCTCCATCTAACCAGCGACTGCTCCCCTGACAGCGGACCTCCCTCTAACGAGCGACTGCTCCCCTGACAGCGGATCTCCCTCTAACCAGCGACTGCTCCCCTGACAGCGGACCTTTATCAAACCAGCGACTGCTCCCCTGACAGCTAACCTCCCTCTAACCAGCGACTGCTCCCCTGACAGCGGAACTCCCTCTAACGAGCGACTGCTCCCCTGACAGCGGACCTCCCTCTAACGAGCTACTGCTCCCCTGACAGCGGGCCTCTCTCGAATCAGACTGCTCCCCTGACAGCGGACCTCCCTCTAACCAGACTGCTCCCCTGTCAGCTAACCTCCCTCTAACCAGACTGCTCCCCTGACAGCGGACCTCTAGCAAACCAGCGAATGCTCCCCTGACAGCTAACTTCCCTCTAACCAGCGACTGCTCCCCTGACAGCGGACCTCCCTCTAACGAGCGACTGTTCCCCTGACAGCGGACCTATATAAAACCAGCGACTGCTCCCCTGAGAGCGGACCTCCCTCTAACCAGCGACTGCTCCTCTGGCAGCGGACCTCTATCAAACCAGCGACTGCTCCACTGACAGCGGACCTCTATCAAACCAGTGACTGCTCCCCTGAGAGCAGACCTCCCTCTAACCAGACTACTCCACTGCCAGCGGACCTCCCTCTAACCAGCGACTGCTCCCCTGACAGCGGACCTCCCTCTAACGAGCGACTGCTCCCCTGACAGCGGACCTCCCTCTAACCAGACTGCTCCCCTGACAGCGGACCTCCCTCTAACCAGCGACTGCTCCCCTGACAGCTAACCTCCATCTAACCAGACTACTCCCCTGACAGCGGACCTCCCTCTAACCAGCGACTGCTCCCCTGACAGCTAACCTCCATCTAACCAGACTGCTCCCCTGATAGCAGACCTCCCTCTAACCAGACTGCTCCCCTGACAGCGGACCTCCCTCTAACCAGACTAATCCCCTAACAGCGGACCTCCCTCTAACCAGACTATTCCCCTGACAGCGGACCTCCCTCTTACGTGCGACTGCTCCCCTGACAGCGGGCATCCCTCTAACCAGACTGCTCCCCTGACAGATAACCTCCCTCTAACGAGCGACTGCTCCCCTGCCGCTAACCTCCCTCTAACCAGACTACTCCCCTGATAGCAGACCTCCCTCTAACCAGACTGCTCCCCTGTCAGCGGACCTCCCTCTAACCAGCGACTGCTCCCCTGACAGCTAACCTCCCTCTAACCAGACTACTCCCCTGACAGCGGACCTCCCTCTAACGAGCTACTGCTCCCCTGACAGCGGACCTCCCTCTAACCAGACTGCTCCCCTGACAGCGGACCTCCCTCTAACCAGACTGCTCCCCTAACAGCGGACCTCCCTCTATAGAGCGACTGCTCCCCTGACAGCTAACCTCCCTCTGACCAGACTGCTCCCCTGGCAGCGGAACTCCCTCAAACCAGCGACTGCTCCACTGACAGCGGACTTTTATCAAACCAGCGACTGCTCTCCTGACAGCGGACCTTTATCAAACCAGCGACTGCTCCCCTGACAGCGGACCTCCCTCTAACCAGCGACTGCTCCCCTCACAGCGGACTTCCCTCTAACCAGCGACTGCTCCCCTGACAGCGGACCTCCCTCTAACGAGCTACTGCTCCCCTGACAGCGGACCTCCCACTAACCAGACTGCTCCCCTGACAGCGGACCTCCCTCTAACCAGCGACTGCTCCCATGACAGCGGACCTCCCTCTAACCAGCGACTGCTCCCCTCACAGCGGACTTCCCTCTAACCAGCGACTGCTCCCCTGACAGCGGACCTCCCTCTAACGAGATACTGCTCCCCTGACAGCGGACCTCCCTCTAACGAGATACTGCTCCCCTGACAGCGGACCTCCCTCGAACCAGACTGCTCTCTTGACAGTTAACCTCCATCTAACCAGACTGCTCCCCTGACAGCTAACCTCCCTCTAACCAGCGACTGCTCGCCTGACAGCGGACCTCCCTCTAACCAGCGACTGCTCCCCTGACAGCGGACCTCCCTCTAACGAGCGACTGCTCCCCTGACAGCGGATCTCCCTCTAACCAGCGACTGCTCCCCTGACAGCGGACCTTTATCAAATCAGCGACTGCTCCCCTGACAGCTAACCTCCCTCTAACCAGCGACTGCTCCTTTGACAGCGGACCTCCCTCTAACCAGACTGCTCCCCTGACAGAGGACCTCCCTTTAACCAGCGACTGCTCCACTGACAGCAGACCTCCCTCTAACCAGACTGCTCCCCTGACAGCGGACCTCCCTCTAACCAGACTGCTCCCCTAACAGAGGACCTCCCTCTAACCAGACTGCTCCCCTGACAGCGGACCTGCTTCTAACCAGCGACTGCTCCCCTGACAGCTAACCTCTCTCTAACCAGACTACTCCCCGACAACAGACCTCCCTCTAACCAGACTGCTCCCCTGACAGCTAACCTCTCTCTAACCAGATTGCTCCCCTGACAGCGGACCTCCCTCTAACCAGACTGCTCCCCTGACAGCGGACCTCCCTCTAACCAGACTGCTCCCCTAACAGCTTACCTCCCTCTAACCCGCGACTGCTCCCCTGACAGCGGACCTCCCTCTAACCAGACTGCTCCCCTGACAGCGGACCTCCCTCTAACCAGCGACTGCTCCCCTGACAGCGGACCTCCCTCTAACCAGCAACTGCTCCCCTGACAGCGGACCTCCCTCTAACCATTCTGCTCCCCTGACAGCTAACCTCCCTCTTACCAGATTACTCCCCTGACAGCGGACCTCCCTCTAACGAGCGACTGCTCCCCTGACAGAGGACCTCCCTCTAACCAGACTGCTCCACTGACAGCTAACCTCCCTCTAACCAGACTACTCCCCTGACAGCGGACTCCCCTCTAACCAGCGACTGTTCCCCTGCCAGCGGACCTGCCTCTAACCAGACTGCTCCCCTGACAGCAGACCTCCCTCTAACCAGCGACTGCTCCCCTGGCAGGGGACCTCTATCAAACCAGTGACTGTTCCACTGACAGCGGACCTCTATGAAACCAGCGACTGCTCCCCTGACAGCGGACCTCCCTCTAACCAGACTACTCCACTGACAGCGGACCTCCCTCTAACCAGCGACTGCTCCCCTGACAGCGGACCTCCCTCTAACGAGCGACTGCTCCCCTGACAGCGGACCTTCCTCTAACCAGACTGCTCCCTTGACAGCGGACCTCCCTCTAACGAACGACTGCTCCCCTGACAGCGGACCTCCCTCTAACCAGACTGCTCCCCTGACAGCGGACCTCCCTCTAACCAGCGACTGCTCCACTGACAGCTAACCTCCCTCTAACCAGACTACTCCCCTGACAGCGGACCTCCCTCTAACCAGCGACTGCTCCTCTGACAGCGGACCTCCCTCTAACCAGACTGCTCCCCTGACAGCGGACCTCCCTTTCACCAGCGACTGCTCCACTGACAGCGGACCTCCCTCTAACCAGCGACTGCTCCCCTGACAGCGGACCTCCCTCTAACGAGCGACTGCTCCCCTGACAGCGGACATCCCTCTAACCAGCGACTGCTCGCCTGACAGCGGACCTCCATCTAACCAGCGACTGCTCCCCTGACAGCGGACCTCCCTCTAACGAGCGACTGCTCCCCTGACAGCGGATCTCCCTCTAACCAGCGACTGCTCCCCTGACAGCGGACCTTTATCAAACCAGCGACTGCTCCCCTGACAGCTAACCTCCCTCTAACCAGCGACTGCTCCCCTGACAGCGGAACTCCCTCTAACGAGCGACTGCTCCCCTGACAGCGGACCTCCCTCTAACGAGCTACTGCTCCCCTGACAGCGGGCCTCTCTCGAATCAGACTGCTCCCCTGACAGCGGACCTCCCTCTAACCAGACTGCTCCCCTGACAGCTAACCTCCCTCTAACCAGACTGCTCCCCTGACAGCGGACCTCTAGCAAACCAGCGAATGCTCCCCTGACAGCTAACTTCCCTCTAACCAGCGACTGCTCCCCTGACAGCGGACCTCCCTCTAACGAGCGACTGTTCCCCTGACAGCGGACCTATATAAAACCAGCGACTGCTCCCCTGAGAGCGGACCTCCCTCTAACCAGCAACTGCTCCTCTGGCAGCGGACCTCTATCAAACCAGCGACTGCTCCACTGACAGCGGACCTCTATCAAACCAATGACTGCTCCCCTGAGAGCAGACCTCCCTCTAACCAGACTACTCCACTGCCAGCGGACCTCCCTCTAACCAGCGACTGCTCCCCTGACAGCGGACCTCCCTCTAACGAGCGACTGCTCCCCTGACAGCGGACCTCCCTCTAACCAGACTGCTCCCCTGACAGCGGACCTCCCTCTAACCAGCGACTGCTCCCCTGACAGCTAACCTCCATCTAACCAGACTACTCCCCTGACAGCGGACCTCCCTCTAACCAGCGACTGCTCCCCTGACAGCTAACCTCCATCTAACCAGACTGCTCCCCTGATAGCAGACCTCCCTCTAACCAGACTGCTCCCCTGACAGCGGACCTCCCTCTAACCAGACTAATCCCCTAACAGCGGACCTCCCTCTAACCAGACTGCTCCCCTGACAGCTAACCTCTCTCTAACCAGACTGCTCCACTGAGAGCTAACCTCCCTCTAACCAGACTATTCCCCTGACAGCGGACCTCCCTCTTACGTGCGACTGCTCCCCTGACAGCGGGCATCCCTGTAACCAGACTGCTCCCCTGACAGATAACCTCCCTCTAACCAGCGACTGCTCCCCTGACAGCGGACCTCCCTCTAACGAGCTACTGCTCCCCTGACAGCGGACCTCCCTCTAACCAGACTGCTCCCCTGACAGCAGACCTCCCTCTAACCAGACTGCTCCCCTAACAGCGGACCTCCCTCTATCGAGCGACTGCTCCCCTGACAGCCAACCTCCCTCTGACCAGACTGCTCCCCTGGCAGCGGACCTCCCTCAAACCAGCGACTGCTCCACTGACAGCGGACTTTTATCAAACCAGAGACTGCTTCCCTGACAGCGAACCTTTATCAAACCAGCGACTGCTCCCCTGACAGCGGACCTCCCTCTAACTAGACTACTCCCCTGACAGCGGACCTCCTTCTAACCAGACTACTCCCCTGACAGCGGACCTCGCTCTAACCAGACTGCTCCCCTGACAGCTAACCTCCCTCTAACCAGCGACTGCTCCCCTGACAGCGGACCTCCCTCTCACCAGACTGCTCCCCTGACAGCTAACCTCCATCTAACCCGACTGCTCCCCTGACAGCTAACCTCTCTCTAACCAGCGACTGCTCCTCTGACAGCGGACCTCCCTCTAACCAGAGTGCTCTCCTGACAGCGGACCTCCCTTTAACCAGCGACTGCTCCACTGACAGCGGACCTCCCTCTAACCAGACTGCTCCCCTGACAGCGGGCCTCCCTCTAACCAGACTGCTCCCCTGACAGCGGACCTCCCTCTAACCGGCGACTGCTCCCCTGACAGCGTACCTCCCTGTAACCAGCGACTGCTCCCCTGACAGCGGACCTCTATCAAACCAGCGACTGCTCCCCTGACAGCGGACCTCCCTCCAATGAGCGACTGCTCCCCTGACAGCGGACCTCCCTCTAAACAACGACTGCTCCCCTGACAGCTAACCTCCCTCTAACCAGCCACTGCTCCCCTGACAGCGGACCTCCCTCTAATGAGCGACTGCTCCCCTGACAGCGGACCTCCCTTTAACCAGCGACTGCTCCCCTGACATCGGACCTCCCTCTAACCAGCGACTGCTCCCTGACAGCGGACCTCTATCAAACCAGCGACTGCTCCCAAGACAGCGGACCTCCCTCTAACGAGCGACTGCTCCCCTGACAGCGGACCTCCCTCTAACCAGCGACTGCTCCCCTGACAGCGGACCTCTATCAAACCAGCGACTGCTCCCTTGACAGCTAACCTCCTTCTAACCAGCGACTGCTCCCTTGACAGCGGACCTCCCTCTAACGAGCGACTGCTCCCCTGACAGCGGACCTCCCTCTAACCAGCGACTGCTCCCCTGACAGCGTACCTCCCTCTAACCAGCGACTGCTCCCCTGACAGCGGACCTCCCTCTAACGAGCTACTGCGCCCCTGACAGCGGACCTCCCTCTAACCAGACTGCTCCCCTGACAGCGAAACTCCTTCTAACCAGACTGCTCCCCTAACAGCGGACCTCCCTCTATCGAGCAACTGCTCCCCTGACAGCTAACCTCCCTCTGACCAGACTGCTCCCCTGGCAGCGGACCTCCCTCAAACCAGCGACTGCTCCACTGACAGCGGACTTCTATCAAACCAGCGACTGCTCCCCTGACAGCGGACCTTTATCAAACCAGCGACTGCTCCCCTGACAGCGGACCTCCCTCTAACCAGACTACTCCCCAGACAGCGGACCTTCCTCTAACCAGACTACTCGCCTGACAGCGGACTTCCCTCTAACCAGACTGCTCCCCTGACAGCGGACCTCCCTCTAACCAGACTATTCCCCTGACAGCGGACCTCCTTCTAACCAGACTAGTCCCCTGACAGGGGACCTCCCTCTAACCAGACTGCTCCCCTGACAGTTAACCTCCCTCTAACCAGCGACTGCTCCCCTGACAGCGGACCTCCCTCTAACCAGACTGCTCCCCTGACAGCTAACCTCCATCTAACCAGACTGCTCCCCTGACAGCTAACCTCTCTCTAACCAGCGACTGCTCCCCTGACAGCGGACCTCCCTCTAAACAGACTGCTCTCCTGACAGCTAACCTCCATCTAACCAGACTGCTCCCCTGACAGCTAACCTCCCTCTAACCAGCGACTGCTCCCCTGACAGCGGACCTCTCTTGAACCAGACTGCTCCCCTGACAGCGGACCTCCCTCTAACCAGACTGCTCCCCTGACAGCTAACCTCCCTCTAACCAGACTGCTCCCCTGACAGCGGACCTCTAGCAAACCAGCGACTGCTCCCCTGACAGCTAACCTCCCTCTAACCAGCGACTGCTCCCCTGACAGCGGACCTCCCTTTAACGAGCGACTACTCCCCTGACAGCGGACCTCCCTCTAACCAGCGACTGGTCCCCTGACAGCGGACCTCCCTCTAACGAACGACTGCTCCCCTGACAGCGGACCTCCCTCTAACCAGACTGCTTCCCTGACAGCGGACCTCCCTCTAACCAGCGACTGCTTCCCTGACAGCTAACCTCCCTCTAACCAGACTACTCCCCTGACAGCGGACCTCCCTGTAACGAGCGACTGCTCCCCTGACAGCGGACCTCCCTCTAACCAGACTGCTCCCCTGACAGCGGACCTCTATCAAACCAGCGACTGCTCGCCTGACAGCGGACCTCCCTCTAACCAGACTGCTCCCCTGTCAGCGGACCTCCCTCTAACCAGCGACTGCTCCCCTGACAGCTAACCTCCCTCTAACCAGACTACTCCCCTGACAGCGGACCTCCTTCTAACGAGCGACTGCTCCCTGACCGCGGACCTCCCTCTAACCAGACTATTCCCCTGACAGCGGACCTCCCTCTTACGTGCGACTGCTCCCCTGACAGCGGGCATCCCTCTAACCAGACTGCTCCCCTGACAGATAACCTCCCTCTAACGAGCGACTGCTCCCCTGCCGCTAACCTCCCTCTAACCAGACTACTCCCCTGATAGCAGACCTCCCTCTAACCAGACTGCTCCCCTGTCAGCGGACCTCCCTCTAACCAGCAACTGCTCCCCTGACAGCTAACCTCCCTCTAACCAGACTACTCCCATGACAGCGGACCTCCCTCTAACGAGCTACTGCTCCCCTGACAGCGGACCTCCCTCTAACCAGACTGCTCCCCTGACAGCGGACCTCCCTCTAACCAGACTGCTCCCCTAACAGCGGACCTCCCTCTATAGAGCGACTGCTCCCCTGACAGCTAACCTCCCTCTGACCAGACTGCTCCCCTGGCAGCGGAACTCCCTCAAACCAGCGACTGCTCCACTGACAGCGGACTTTTATCAAACCAGCGACTGCTCTCCTGACAGCGGACCTTTATCAAACCAGCGACTGCTCCCCTGACAGCGGACCTCCCTCTAACCAGCGACTTCTCCCCTCACAGCGGACTTCCCTCTAACCAGCGACTGCTCCCCTGACAGCGGACCTCCCTCTAACGAGCTACTGCTCCCCTGACAGCGGACCTCCCTCTAACCAGACTGCTCCCCTGACAGCGGACCTCCCTCTAACCAGACTGCTCCCCTAACAGCGGACCTCCCTCTATAGAGCGACTGCTCCCCTGACAGCTAACCTCCCTCTGATCACACTGCTCCCCTGGCAGCGGAACTCCCTCAAACCAGCGACTGCTCCACTGACAGCGGACTTTTATCAAACCAGCAACTGCTCCCCTGACAGCGGACCTTTAACAAACCAGCGACTGCTCCCCTGACAGCGGACCTCCCTCTAACTAGACTACTCCCCTGACAGCGGACCTCCCTCTAACCAGACTACTCGCCTGACGGCGGACCTCCCTCTAACCAGACTGCTCCCCTGACAGCGGACCTCCCTCTAACCAGACTATTCCCCTGACAGCGGACCTCCTTCTAACCAGACTACTCCCCTGACAGCGGACCGCGCTCTAACCAGACTGCTCCCCTGACAGCTAACCTCCCTCTAACCAGCGACTGCTCCCCTGTTAGCGGACTTCCCTCTAACCAGACTGCTCCCCTGACAGCTAACCTATCTCTAACCTGCGACTGCTCCTTTGACAGCGGACCTCCCTCTAACCAGACTGCTCCCCTGACAGAGGACCTCCCTTTAACCAGCGACTGCTCCACTGACAGCGGATCTCCCTCTAACCAGACTGCTCCCCTGACAGCGGACCCCCCTCTAGCCAGACTGCTCCCCTGACAGCGGACCTCCCTCTAACCAGCGACTGCTCCCATGACAGCGGACCTCCCTCTAACCAGCGACTGCTCCCCTCACAGCGGACTTCCCTCTAACCAGCGACTGCTCCCCTGACAGCGGACCTCCCTCTAACGAGATACTGCTCCCCTGACAGCGGACCTCCCTCTAACGAGATACTGCTCCCCTGACAGCGGACCTCCCTCGAACCAGACTGCTCTCTTGACAGTTAACCTCCATCTAACCAGACTGCTCCCCTGACAGCTAACCTCCCTCTAACCAGCGACTGCTCGCCTGACAGCGGACCTCCCTCTAACCAGCGACTGCTCCCCTGACAGCGGACCTCCCTCTAACGAGCGACTGCTCCCCTGACAGCGGATCTCCCTCTAACCAGCGACTGCTCCCCTGACAGCGGACCTTTATCAAATCAGCGACTGCTCCCCTGACAGCTAACCTCCCTCTAACCAGCGACTGCTCCTTTGACAGCGGACCTCCCTCTAACCAGACTGCTCCCCTGACAGAGGACCTCCCTTTAACCAGCGACTGCTCCACTGACAGCAGACCTCCCTCTAACCAGACTGCTCCCCTGACAGCGGACCTCCCTCTAACCAGACTGCTCCCCTAACAGCGGACCTCCCTCTAACCAGACTGCTCCCCTGACAGCGGACCTGCTTCTAACCAGCGACTGCTCCCCTGACAGCTAACCTCTCTCTAACCAGACTACTCTCCGACAACAGACCTCCCTCTAACCAGACTGCTCCCCTGACAGCTAACCTCTCTCTAACCAGATTGCTCCCCTGACAGCGGACCTCCCTCTAACCAGACTGCTCCCCTGACAGCGGACCTCCCTCTAACCAGACTGCTCCCCTAACAGCTTACCTCCCTCTAACCCGCGACTGCTCCCCTGACAGCGGACCTCCCTCTAACCAGACTGCTCCCCTGACAGCGGACCTCCCTCTAACCAGCGACTGCTCCCCTGACAGCGGACCTCCCTCTAACCAGCAACTGCTCCCCTGACAGCGGACCTCCCTCTAACCATTCTGCTCCCCTGACAGCTAACCTCCCTCTTACCAGATTACTCCCCTGACAGCGGACCTCCCTCTAACGAGCGACTGCTCCCCTGACAGAGGACCTCCCTCTAACCAGACTGCTCCACTGACAGCTAACCTCCCTCTAACCAGACTACTCCCCTGACAGCGGACTCCCCTCTAACCAGCGACTGTTCCCCTGCCAGCGGACCTGCCTCTAACCAGACTGCTCCCCTGACAGCGGACCTCCCTCTAACCAGAATACTCCCCTGACAGCTAACCTCCCTCTAACCAGACTACTCCCCTGACAGCGGACCTCCCTCTAACCAGACCGCTCCCTTGACAGCTAACCTCCCTCTAACCAGTCTGCTTTCCTGACAGCGGACCTCCCTCTAACCAGCGACTGTTCCCCTGACACCGGACCTCCCTCTAACCAGACTGCTCTCCTGACAGCTAACCTCCCTCTAACGAGCGACTGCTCCCCTCACAGCTAACTTCCCTCTAACCAGACTACTCCCCGACAGCGGACCTCCCTCTAACCAGACTGCTCCCCTGACAGCTAACCTCCCTCCAACGAGCGACTGCTCCTCTAACAGCGGACCTCCCATTAACCAGACTGCTCCCCTGACAACGGACCTCCCTTTAACCAGACTGCTCCCCTGACAGCTAACCTCCCTCTAACCAGACTACTCCCCTGACAGCGGACCTCCCTCTAACCAGACTGCTCCCCTGACAGCTAATCTCCCTCTAACCAGACTGCTTTCCTGACAGCGGACCTCCCTCTAACGAGCGACTGCTCCCCTGACAGAGGACCTCCCTCTAACCAGACTGCTCCACTGACAGCTAACCTCCCTCTAACCAGACTGTTCCCCTGACAGCTAACCTCCCTCTAACGAACGACTGCTCCCCAACAGCGGACCTCCCTCTAACCAGTCTGCTTTCCTGACAGCGGACCTCCCTCTAACCAGCGACTGTTCCCCTGACACCGGACCTCCCTCTAACCAGACTGCTCCCCTGACAGCTAACCTCCCTCTAACGAGACTACTCCCCTGAAAGCGGACCTCCCTCTAACCAGACTGTTCTCTTCTGACAGCTAACCTCCCTCTAACCAGACTGTTTTCCTGACAGCGGACCTCCCTCTAACCAGACTGCTCCCCTGACAGCTAACCTCCCTTTAACGAGCGACTTCTCCCCTGACAGCGGACCTCCCTCTAACCAGACTGCTCCCCTGACAGCGGACCTCCCTCTAACCAGACTGCTCCCCTGACATCTAACCTCTCTCTAACCAGACTGCTCCCCTGACAGCGGACCTCCCTCTAACCAGACTGCTCCCCTGACAGCGGACCTCCCTCGAACCAGACTGCTTCCCTGACAGCGGACCTCCCTCTAACCAGACTGCTCTCCTGACAGCTAACCTCCCTCTAACCATACTGCTCCCCTGACAGCGGACCTCTAGCAAACCAGCCACTGCTCCCCTGACAGCTAACCTCCCTCTAACCAGCGACTGCTCCCCTGACAGCGGACCTCCCTCTAACGAGCGACTACTCCCCTGACAGCGGACCTCTATCAAACCAGCGACTGCTCCCCTGACAGCGGACCTCCCTCTAACCAGCGACTGCTCCCCTGGCAGGGGACCTCTATCAAACCAGTGACTGCTCCACTGACAGCGGACCTCTATCAAACCAGCGACGGCTCCCCTGACAGCGGACCTCCCTCTAACCAGACTACTCCACTGACAGCGGACCTCCCTCTAACCAGCGACTGCTCCCCTGACAGCGGACCTCCCTCTAACGAGCGACTGCTCCCCTGACAGCGGACCTCCCTCTAACCAGACTGCCCCCTTGACAGCGGACCTCCCTCTAACGAGCGACTGCTCCCCTGACAGCGGACCTCCCTCTAACCAGACTGCTCCCCTGACAGCGGACCTCCCTCTAACCAGCGACTGGTCCCCTGACAGCGGACCTCCCTCTAACGAACGACTGCTCCCCTGACAGCGGACCTCCCTCTAACCAGACTGCTCCCCTGACAGCGGACCTCCCTCTAACCAGCGACTGCTTCCCTGACAGCTAACCTCCCTCTAACCAGACTACTCCCCTGACAGCGGACCTCCCTGTAACGAGCGACTGCTCCCCTGACAGCGGACCTCCCTCTAACCAGACTGCTCCCCTGACAGCGGACCTCTATCAAACCAGCGACTGCTCGCCTGACAGCGGACCTCCCTCTAACCAGACTGCTCCCCTGTCAGCGGACCTCCCTCTAACCAGCGACTGCTCCCCTGACAGCTAACCTCCCTCTAACCAGACTACTCCCCTGACAGCGGACCTCCTTCTAACGAGCGACTGCTCCCTGACCGCGGACCTCCCTCTAACCAGACTATTCCCCTGACAGCGGACCTCCCTCTTACGTGCGACTGCTCCCCTGACAGCGGGCATCCCTCTAACCAGACTGCTCCCCTGACAGATAACCTCCCTCTAACGAGCGACTGCTCCCCTGCCGCTAACCTCCCTCTAACCAGACTACTCCCCTGATAGCAGACCTCCCTCTAACCAGACTGCTCCCCTGTCAGCGGACCTCCCTCTAACCAGCGACTGCTCCCCTGACAGCTAACCTCCCTCTAACCAGACTACTCCCCTGACAGCGGACCTCCCTCTAACGAGCTACTGCTCCCCTGACAGCGGACCTCCCTCTAACCAGACTGCTCCCCTGACAGCGGACCTCCCTCTAACCAGACTGCTCCCCTAACAGCGGACCTCCCTCTATAGAGCGACTGCTCCCCTGACAGCTAACCTCCCTCTGACCAGACTGCTCCCCTGGCAGCGGAACTCCCTCAAACCAGCGACTGCTCCACTGACAGCGGACTTTTATCAAACCAGCGACTGCTCTCCTGACAGCGGACCTTTATCAAACCAGCGACTGCTCCCCTGACAGCGGACCTCCCTCTAACCAGCGACTGCTCCCCTCACAGCGGACTTCCCTCTAACCAGCGACTGCTCCCCTGACAGCGGACCTCCCTCTAACGAGCTACTGCTCCCCTGACAGCGGACCTCCCTCTAACCAGACTGCTCCCCTGACAGCGGACCTCCCTCTAACCAGACTGCTCCCCTAACAGCGGACCTCCCTCTATAGAGCGACTGCTCCCCTGACAGCTAACCTCCCTCTGATCACACTGCTCCCCTGGCAGCGGAACTCCCTCAAACCAGCGACTGCTCCACTGACAGCGGACTTTTATCAAACCAGCAACTGCTCCCCTGACAGCGGACCTTTAACAAACCAGCGACTGCTCCCCTGACAGCGGACCTCCCTCTAACTAGACTACTCCCCTGACAGCGGACCTCCCTCTAACCAGACTACTCGCCTGACGGCGGACCTCCCTCTAACCAGACTGCTCCCCTGACAGCGGACCTCCCTCTAACCAGACTATTCCCCTGACAGCGGACCTCCTTCTAACCAGACTACTCCCCTGACAGCGGACCTCGCTCTAACCAGACTGCTCCACTGACAGCTAACCTCCCTCTAACCAGCGACTGCTCCCCTGTTAGCGGACTTCCCTCTAACCAGACTGCTCCCCTGACAGCTAACCTATCTCTAACCTGCGACTGCTCCTTTGACAGCGGACCTCCCTCTAACCAGACTGCTCCCCTGACAGAGGACCTCCCTTTAACCAGCGACTGCTCCACTGACAGCGGACCTCCCTCTAACCAGACTGCTCCCCTGACAGCGGACCCCCCTCTAGCCAGACTGCTCCCCTGACAGCGGACCTCCCTCTAACCAGCGACTGCTCCCATGACAGCGGACCTCCCTCTAACCAGCGACTGCTCCCCTCACAGCGGACTTCCCTCTAACCAGCGACTGCTCCCCTGACAGCGGACCTCCCTCTAACGAGATACTGCTCCCCTGACAGCGGACCTCCCTCTAACGAGATACTGCTCCCCTGACAGCGGACCTCCCTCGAACCAGACTGCTCTCTTGACAGTTAACCTCCATCTAACCAGACTGCTCCCCTGACAGCTAACCTCCCTCTAACCAGCGACTGCTCGCCTGACAGCGGACCTCCCTCTAACCAGCGACTGCTCCCCTGACAGCGGACCTCCCTCTAACGAGCGACTGCTCCCCTGACAGCGGATCTCCCTCTAACCAGCGACTGCTCCCCTGACAGCGGACCTTTATCAAATCAGCGACTGCTCTCCTGACAGCTAACCTCCCTCTAACCAGCGACTGCTCCTTTGACAGCGGACCTCCCTCTAACCAGACTGCTCCCCTGACAGAGGACCTCCCTTTAACCAGCGACTGCTCCACTGACAGCAGACCTCCCTCTAACCAGACTGCTCCCCTGACAGCGGACCTCCCTCTAACCAGACTGCTCCCCTAACAGCGGACCTCCCTCTAACCAGACTGCTCCCCTGACAGCGGACCTGCTTCTAACCAGCGACTGCTCCCCTGACAGCTAACCTCTCTCTAACCAGACTACTCCCCGACAACAGACCTCCCTCTAACCAGACTGCTCCCCTGACAGCTAACCTCTCTCTAACCAGATTGCTCCCCTGACAGCGGACCTCCCTCTAACCAGACTGCTCCCCTGACAGCGGACCTCCCTCTAACCAGACTGCTCCCCTAACAGCTTACCTCCCTCTAACCCGCGACTGCTCCCCTGACAGCGGACCTCCCTCTAACCAGACTGCTCCCCTGACAGCGGACCTCCCTCTAACCAGCGACTGCTCCCCTGACAGCGGACCTCCCTCTAACCAGCAACTGCTCCCCTGACAGCGGACCTCCCTCTAACCATTCTGCTCCCCTGACAGCTAACCTCCCTCTTACCAGATTACTCCCCTGACAGCGGACCTCCCTCTAACGAGCGACTGCTCCCCTGACAGAGGACCTCCCTCTAACCAGACTGCTCCACTGACAGCTAACCTCCCTCTAACCAGACTACTCCCCTGACAGCGGACTCCCCTCTAACCAGCGACTGTTCCCCTGCCAGCGGACCTGCCTCTAACCAGACTGCTCCCCTGACAGCGGACCTCCCTCTAACCAGAATACTCCCCTGACAGCTAACCTCCCTCTAACCAGACTACTCCCTGACAGCGGACCTCCCTCTAACCAGACCGCTCCCTTGACAGCTAACCTCCCTCTAACCAGTCTGCTTTCCTGACAGCGGACCTCCCTCTAACCAGCGACTGTTCCCCTGACACCGGACCTCCCTCTAACCAGACTGCTCTCCTGACAGCTAACCTCCCTCTAACGAGCGACTGCTCCCCTCACAGCTAACTTCCCTCTAACCAGACTACTCCCCGACAGCGGACCTCCCTCTAACCAGACTGCTCCCCTGACAGCTAACCTCCCTCCAACGAGCGACTGCTCCTCTAACAGCGGACCTCCCATTAACCAGACTGCTCCCCTGACAACGGACCTCCCTTTAACCAGACTGCTCCCCTGACAGCTAACCTCCCTCTAACCAGACTACTCCCCTGACAGCGGACCTCCCTCTAACCAGACTGCTCCCCTGACAGCTAATCTCCCTCTAACCAGACTGCTTTCCTGACAGCGGACCTCCCTCTAACGAGCGACTGCTCCCCTGACAGAGGACCTCCCTCTAACCAGACTGCTCCACTGACAGCTAACCTCCCTCTAACCAGACTGTTCCCCTGACAGCTAACCTCCCTCTAACGAACGACTGCTCCCCAACAGCGGACCTCCCTCTAACCAGTCTGCTTTCCGGACAGCGGACCTCCCTCTAACCAGCGACTGTTCCCCTGACACCGGACCTCCCTCTAAACAGACTGCTCCCCTGACAGCTAACCTCCCTCTAACGAGACTACTCCCCTGAAAGCGGACCTCCCTCTAACCAGACTGTTCTCTTCTGACAGCTAACCTCCCTCTAACCAGACTGTTTTCCTGACAGCGGACCTCCCTCTAACCAGACTGCTCCCCTGACAGCTAACCTCCCTTTAACGAGCGACTTCTCCCCTGACAGCGGACCTCCCTCTAACCAGACTGCTCCCCTGACAGCGGACCTCCCTCTAACCAGACTGCTCCCCTGACAGCGGACCTCCCTCGAACCAGACTGCTTCCCTGACAGCGGACCTCCCTCTAACCAGACTGCTCTCCTGACAGCTAACCTCCCTCTAACCATACTGCTCCCCTGACAGCGGACCTCTAGCAAACCAGCCACTGCTCCCCTGACAGCTAACCTCCCTCTAACCAGCGACTGCTCCCCTGACAGCGGACCTCCCTCTAACGAGCGACTACTCCCCTGACAGCGGACTTCTATCAAACCAGCGACTGCTCCCCTGACAGCGGACCTCCCTCTAACCAGCGACTGCTCCCCTGGCAGGGGACCTCTATCAAACCAGTGACTGCTCCACTGACAGCGGACCTCTATCAAACCAGCGACGGCTCCCCTGACAGCGGACCTCCCTCTAACCAGACTACTCCACTGACAGCGGACCTCCCTCTAACCAGCGACTGCTCCCCTGACAGCGGACCTCCCTCTAACGAGCGACTGCTCCCCTGACAGCGGACCTCCCTCTAACCAGACTGCCCCCTTGACAGCGGACCTCCCTCTAACGAGCGACTGCTCCCCTGACAGCGGACCTCCCTCTAACCAGACTGCTCCCCTGACAGCGGACCTCCCTCTAACCAGCGACTGCTCCACTGACAGCTAACCTCCCTCTAACCAGACTACTCCCCTGACAGCGGACCTCCCTCTAACCAGCGACTGCTCCTCTGACAGCGGACCTCACTCTAACCAGACTGCTCCCCTGACTGCGGACCTCCCTTTAACCAGCGACTGCTCCACTGACAGCGGACCTCCCTCTAACCAGCGACTGCTCCCCTGACAGCGGACCTCCCTCTAACGAGCGACTGCTCCCCTGACAGCGGACCTCCCTCTAACCAGCGACTGCTCGCCTGACAGCGGACCTCCCTCTAACCAGCGACTGCTCCCCTGACAGCGGACTTCCCTCTAACGAGCGACTGCTCCCCTGACAGCGGATCTCCCTCTAACCAGCGACTGCTCCCCTGACAGCGGACCTTTATCAAACCAGCGACTGGTCCCCTGACAGCTAACCTCCCTCTAACCAGCGACTGCTCCCCTGACAGCGGAACTCCCTCTAACGAGCGACTGCTCCCCTGACAGCGGACCTCCCTCTAACGAGCTACTGCTCCCCTGACAGCAGACCTCTCTCGAACCAGACTGCTCCCCTGACAGCGGACCTCTCTCTAACCAGACTGCTCCCCTGACAGCTAACCTCCCTCTAACCAGACTGCTCCCCTGACAGCGGACCTCTAGCAAACCAGCGACTGCTCCCCAGACAGCTAACTTCCCTCTAACCAGCGACTGCTCCCCTGACAGCGGACCTCCCTCTAACGAGCGATTGTTCCCCTGACAGCGGACCTATATCAAACCAGCGACTGCTCCCCTGACAGCGGACCTCCCTCTAACCAGCGACTGCTCCTCTGGCAGCGGACCTCTATCAAACCAGCGACTGCTCCACTGACAGCGGACCTCTATCAAACCAGCAACTGCTCCCCTGAGAGCAGACCTCCCTCTAACCAGACTACTCCACTGCCAGCGGACCTCCCTCTAACCAGCGACTGCTCCCCTGACAGCGGACCTCCCTCTAACGAGCGACTGCTCCCCTGACAGCGGACCTCCCTCTAACCAGACTGCTCCCCTGACAGCGGACCTCCCTCTAACCAGCGACTGCTCCCCTGACAGCTAACCTCCATCTAACCAGACTACTCCCCTGACAGCGGACCTCCCTCTAACCAGCGACTGCTCCCCTGACAGCTAACATCCATCTAACCAGACTGCTCCCCTGACAGCGGACCTCCCTCTAACCAGACTGCTCCCCTGACAGCGGACCTCCCTCTAACCAGCGACTGCTCCCCTGACAGCGGACCTCCCTCGAACCAGACTGCTCCCCTGACAGTGGACCTCCCTCTAACCAGACTGCACCCCTGATAGCGGACCTCCCTCTAACCAGCGACTGCTCCCCTGACAGCGGACCTCCCTCTAACCAGACTACTACCCTGACAGCGGACCTCCCTCTAACCAGACTACTCTCCTGACAGCGGATTTCCCTCTAACCAGCGACTGCTCCCCTGACAGCTAACCTCCCTCTAACCAGCGACTGCTCCTCTGACAGCAGAGCTCCCTCTAACCAGCGACTGCTCCCCTCCCAGCGGACCTGCCTCTAACCAGCGACTGCTCCCCTGCAGCAGACCTCCCTCTAACCAGCGAATGCTCCCCTGACAGGTAACCTCCCTCTAACCAGCGACTACTCCCCTGACAGCGGACTTTCCTCTAACCAGACTGCTCTCCTGACAGCGGACCTCCCTTTAACCAGAATACTCCCCTGACAGCTAAACTCCCTCTAACCAGACTACTCCCCTGACAGCGGACCTCCCTCTAACCAGACTGCTCCCCTGACAGCGGACCTCCCTCTAACCAGCGACTGCTCCCCTGACAGCTAACCTCCCTCTAACCAGACTATTCCCTGACAGCGGACCTCCCTCTAACCAGACTGCTCCCCTGACAGCTAACCGCCCTCTAACCAGACTGTTTTTCTCACAGCGGACTTCCTTCTAACCAGACTGCTCCCCTGCCAGCTAACCTCCCTCTAACGGGTGACTGCTTCCCTGACAGCGGACCTCCCTCTAACCAGACTGCTCCCCTGACAGCGGACCGCCCTCTAATGAGACTACATCCCTGACTGCTAACCTCCTTCTAACCAGACTGCTCCCCTGACAGCTAACCTCCCTCTAACGAGCGACTGCTCTCCTGACAGCGGACCTCCCTCTAACCAGACTGCTCTCCTGACAGCGGACCTCCCTCTAACCAGACTGCTCCCCTGACAGCGGACCTCCCTCTAACCAGACTGCTCCCCTGACAGCTAACCTCCCTCTAACGAGCGACTGCTCCTCTAACAGCGGACCTCCCTTTAACCAGACTGCTCCCCTGTCAGCGGACCTCCGTCTAACCAGACTGCTCCCCTAACAGCTTACCTCCCTCTAACCAGCGACTGCTCCCCTGACAGCGGACCTCCCTCTAACCAGACTGCTCCCCTGACAGCGGACCTCCCTCTAACCAGCGACTGCTCCCCTGACAGCGGACCTCCCTCTAACCAGCAACTGCTCCCCTGACAGCGGACCTCCCTCTAACCATTCTGCTCCCCTGACAGCTAACCTCCCTCTTACCAGATTACTCCCCTGACAGCGGACCTCCCTCTAACGAGCGACTGCTCCCCTGACAGAGGACCTCCCTCTAACCAGACTGCTCCACTGACAGCTAACCTCCCTCTAACCAGACTACTCCCCTGACAGCGGACTCCCCTCTAACCAGCGACTGTTCCCCTGCCAGCGGACCTGCCTCTAACCAGACTGCTCCCCTGACAGCGGACCTCCCTCTAACCAGAATACTCCCCTGACAGCTAACCTCCCTCTAACCAGACTACTCCCCTGACAGCGGACCTCCCTCTAACCAGACCGCTCCCTTGACAGCTAACCTCCCTCTAACCAGTCTGCTTTCCTGACAGCGGACCTCCCTCTAACCAGCGACTGTTCCCCTGACACCGGACCTCCCTCTAACCAGACTGCTCTCCTGACAGCTAACCTCCCTCTAACGAGCGACTGCTCCCCTCACAGCTAACTTCCCTCTAACCAGACTACTCCCCGACAGCGGACCTCCCTCTAACCAGACTGCTCCCCTGACAGCTAACCTCCCTCCAACGAGCGACTGCTCCTCTAACAGCGGACCTCCCATTAACCAGACTGCTCCCCTGACAACGGACCTCCCTTTAACCAGACTGCTCCCCTGACAGCTAACCTCCCTCTAACCAGACTACTCCCCTGACAGCGGACCTCCCTCTAACCAGACTGCTCCCCTGACAGCTAATCTCCCTCTAACCAGACTGCTTTCCTGACAGCGGACCTCCCTCTAACGAGCGACTGCTCCCCTGACAGAGGACCTCCCTCTAACCAGACTGCTCCACTGACAGCTAACCTCCCTCTAACCAGACTGTTCCCCTGACAGCTAACCTCCCTCTAACGAACGACTGCTCCCCAACAGCGGACCTCCCTCTAACCAGTCTGCTTTCCTGACAGCGGACCTCCCTCTAACCAGCGACTGTTCCCCTGACACCGGACCTCCCTCTAACCAGACTGCTCCCCTGACAGCTAACCTCCCTCTAACGAGACTACTCCCCTGAAAGCGGACCTCCCTCTAACCAGACTGTTCTCTTCTGACAGCTAACCTCCCTCTAACCAGACTGTTTTCCTGACAGCGGACCTCCCTCTAACCAGACTGCTCCCCTGACAGCTAACCTCCCTTTAACGAGCGACTTCCCCCCTGACAGCGGACCTCCCTCTAACCAGACTGCTCCCCTGACAGCGGACCTCCCTCTAACCAGACTGCTCCCCTGACAGCTAACCTCTCTCTAACCAGACTGCTCCCCTGACAGCGGACCTCCCTCTAACCAGACTGCTCCCCTGACAGCGGACCTCCCTCGAACCAGACTGCTTCCCTGACAGCGGACCTCCCTCTAACCAGACTGCTCTCCTGACAGCCAACCTCCCTCTAACCATACTGCTCCCCTGACAGCGGACCTCTAGCAAACCAGCCACTGCTCCCCTGACAGCTAACCTCCCTCTAACCAGCGACTGCTCCCCTGACAGCGGACCTCCCTCTAACGAGCGACTACTCCCCTGACAGCGGACCTCTATCAAACCAGCGACTGCTCCCCTGACAGCGGACCTCCCTCTAACCAGCGACTGCTCCCCTGGTAGGGGACCTCTATCAAACCAGTGACTGCTTTACTGACAGCGGACCTCTATCAAACCAGCGACGGCTCCCCTGACAGCGGACCTCCCTCTAACCAGACTACTCCACTGACAGCGGACCTCCCTCTAACCAGCGACTGCTCCCCTGACAGCGGACCTCCCTCTAACGAGCGACTGCTCCCCTGACAGCGGACCTCCCTCTAACCAGACTGCTCCCTTGACAGCGGACCTCCCTCTAACGAGCGACTGCTCCCCTGACAGCGGACCTCCCTCTAACCAGACTGCTCCCCTGACAGCGGACCTCCCTCTAACCAGCGACTGCTCCACTGACAGCTAACCTCCCTCTAACCAGACTACTCCCCTGACAGCGGACCTCCCTCTAACCAGCGACTGCTCCTCTGACAGCGGACCTCCCTCTAACCAGACTGCTCCCCTGACTGCGGACCTCCCTTTAACCAGCGACTGCTCCACTGACAGCGGACCTCCCTCTAACCAGCGACTGCTCCCCTGACAGCGGACCTCCCTCTAACGAGCGACTGCTCCCCTGACAGCGGACCTCCCTCTAACCAGCGACTGCTCGCCTGACAGCGGACCTCCCTCTAACCAGCGACTGCTCCCCTGACAGCGGACCTCCCTCTAACGAGCGACTGCTCCCCTGACAGCGGATCTCCCTCAAACCAGCGACTGGTCCCCTGACAGCTAACCTCCCTCTAACCAGCGACTGCTCCCCTGACAGCGGAACTCCCTCTAACGAGCGACTGCTCCCCTGACAGCGGACCTCCCTCTAACGAGCTACTGCTCCCCTGACAGCGGACCTCTCTCGAACCAGACTGCTCCCCTGACAGCGGACCTCTCTCTAACCAGACTGCTCCCCTGACAGCTAACCTCCCTCTAACCAGACTGCTCCCCTGACAGCGGACCTCTAGCAAACCAGCGACTGCTCCCCAGAGAGCTAACTTCCCTCTAACCAGCGACTGCTCCCCTGACAGCGGACCTCCCTCTAACGAGCGATTGTTCCCCTGACAGCGGACCTATATCAAACCAGCGACTGCTCCCCTGACAGCGGACCTCCCTCTAACCAGCGACTGCTCCTCTGGCAGCGGACCTCTATCAAACCAGCGACTGCTCCCCTGAGAGCAGACCTCCCTCTAACCAGACTACTCCACTGCCAGCGGACCTCCCTCTAACCAGCGACTGCTCCCCTGACAGCGGACCTCCCTCTAACGAGCGACTGCTCCCCTGACAGCGGACCTCCCTCTAACCAGACTGCTCCCCTGACAGCGGACCTCCCTCTAACCAGCGACTGCTCCCCTGACAGCTAACCTCCATCTAACCAGACTACTCCCCTGACAGTTGACCTCCCTCTAACCAGCGACTGCTCCCCTGACAGCTAACATCCATCTAACCAGACTGCTCCCCTGACAGCGGACCTCCCTCTAACCAGACTGCTCCCCTGACAGCGGACCTCCCTCTAACCAGCGACTGCTCCCCTGCCAGCGGACCTCCCTCGAACCAGACTGCTCCCCTGACAGTGGACCTCCCTCTAACCAGACTGCACCCCTGATAGCGGACCTCCCTCTAACCAGCGACTGCTCCCCTGACAGCGGACCTCCCTCTAACCAGACTACTACCCTGACAGCGGACCTCCCTCTAACCAGACTACTCTCCTGACAGCGGATTTCCCTCTAACCAGCGACTGCTCCCCTGACAGCTAACCTCCCTCTAACCAGCGACTGCTCCTCTGACAGCAGAGCTCCCTCTAACCAGCGACTGCTCCCCTCCCAGCGGACCTGCCTCTAACCAGCGACTGCTCCCCTGCAGCAGACCTCCCTCTAACCAGCGAATGCTCCCCTGACAGGTAACCTCCCTCTAACCAGCGACTACTCCCCTGACAGCGGACTTTCCTCTAACCAGACTGCTCTCCTGACAGCGGACCTCCCTCTAACCAGAATACTCCCCTGACAGCTAAACTCCCTCTAACCAGACTACTCCCCTGACAGCGGACCTCCCTCTAACCAGACTGCTCCCCTGAGAGCGGACCTCCCTCTAACCAGCGACTGCTCCCCTGACAGCTAACCTCCCTCTAACCAGACTATTCCCTGACAGCGGACCTCCCTCTAACCAGACTGCTCCCCTGACAGCTAACCGCCCTCTAACCAGACTGTTTTTCTCACAGCGGACCTCCTTCTAACCAGACTGCTCCCCTGCCAGCTAACCTCCCTCTAACGGGCGACTGCTTCCCTGACAGGGGACCTCCCTCTAACCAGACTGCTCCCCTGACAGCGGACCGCCCTCTAATGAGACTACATCCCTGACTGCTAACCTCCTTCTAACCAGACTGCTCCCCTGACAGCTAACCTCCCTCTAACGAGCGACTGCTCTCCTGACAGCGGACCTCCCTCTAACCAGACTGCTCTCCTGACAGCGGACCTCCCTCTAACCAGACTGCTCCCCTGACAGCGGACCTCCCTCTAACCAGACTGCTCCCCTGACAGCTAACCTCCCTCTAACGAGCGACTGCTCCTCTAAAAGCGGACCTCTCTTTAACCAGACTGCTCCCCTGTCAGCGGACCTCCGTCTAACCAGACTGCTCCCCTGACAGCTAACCTCCCTCTAACCAGACTATTCCCCTGACAGCGGACCTCCCTCTAACCAGACTGCTCCCCTGACAGCTAACCTCCCTCTAACGAGCGACTGCTCCCCTGCCGCTAACCTCTCTCTAACCAGACTACTCCCCTGATAGCAGACCTCCCTCTAACCAGACTGCTCCCCTGACAGCGGACCTCCCTCTAACCAGACTGCTCCCCTAACAGCGGACCTCCCTCTAACCAGACTGCTCCCCTGACAGCTAACCTCTCTCTAACCAGACTGCTCCACTGAGAGCTAACCTCCCTCTAACCAGACTATTCCCCTGACAGCGGACCTCCCTCTTACGTGCGACTGCTCCCCTGACAGCGGGCATCCCTGTAACCAGACTGCTCCCCTGACAGCTAACCTCCCTCTAACCAGCGACTGCTCCCCTGACAGCGGAACTCCCTCTAACCAGCGACTGATCCCCTCACAGCGGACTTCCCTCTAACCAGCGACTGCTCCCCTGACAGCGGATCTCCCTCTAACGAGCTACTGCTCCCCTGACAGCGGACTTCCCTCTAACCAGACTGCTCCCCTGACAGCAGACCTCCCTCTAACCAGACTGCTCCCCTAACAGCGGACCTCCCTCTATCGAGCGACTGCTCCCCTGACAGCCAACCTCCCTCTGACCAGACTGCTCCCCTGGCAGCGGACCTCCCTCAAACCAGCGACTGCTCCACTGACAGCGGACTTTTATCAAACCAGCGACTGCTGCCCTGACAGCGAACCTTTATCAAACCAGCGACTGCTCCCCTGACAGCGGACCTCCCTCTAACTAGACTACTCCCCTGACAGCGGACCTCCTTCTAACCAGACTACTCCCCTGACAGCGGACCTCTCTCTAACCAGACTGCTCCCCTGACAGCTAACCTCCCTCTAACCAGCGACTGCTCCCCTGACAGCGGACCTCCCTCTCACCAGACTGCTCCCCTGACAGCTAACCTCCATCTAACCCGACTGCTCCCCTGACAGCTAACCTCTCTCTAACCAGCGACTGCTCCTCTGACAGCGGACCTCCCTCTAACCAGACTGCTCTCCTGACAGCGGACCTCTCTTTAACCAGCGACTGCTCCACTGACAGCGGACCTCCCTCTAACCAGACTGCTCCCCTGACAGCGGGCCTCCCTATAACCAGACTGCTCCCCTGACAGCGGACCTCCCTCTAACCAGCGACTGCTCCCCTGACAGCGTACCTCCCTGTAACCAGCGACTGCTCCCCTGACAGCGGACCTCTATCAAACCAGCGACTGCTCCCCTGACAGCGGACCTCCCTCCAACGAGCGACTGCTCCCCTGACAGCGGACCTCCCTCTAAACAACGACTGCTCCCCTGACAGCTAACCTCCCTCTAACCAGCCACTGCTCCCCTGACAGCGGACCTCCCTCTAATGAGCGACTGCTCCCCTGACAGCGGACCTCCCTTTAACCAGCGACTGCTCCCCTGACATCGGAACTCCCTCTAACCAGCGACTGCTCCCTGACAGCGGACCTCTATCAAACCAGCGACTGCTCCCAAGACAGCGGACCTCCCTCTAACGAGCGACTGCTCCCCTGACAGCGGACCTCCCTCTAACCAGCGACTGCTCCCCTGACAGCGGACCTCTATCAAACCAGCGACTGCTCCCTTGACAGCTAACCTCCCTCTAACCAGCGACTGCTCCCTTGACAGCGGACCTCCCTCTAACGAGCGACTGCTCCCCTGACAGCGGACCTCCCTCTAACCAGCGACTGCTCCCCTGACAGCGGACCTCCCTCTAACCAGCGACTGCTCCCCTGACAGCGGACCTCCCTCTAACGAGCTACTGCGCCCCTGACAGCGGACTTCCCTCTAACCAGACTGCTCCCCTGACAGCGAAACTCCTTCTAACCAGACTGCTCCCCTAACAGCGGACCTCCCTCTATCGAGCAACTGCTCCCCTGACAGCTAACCTCCCTCTGACCAGACTGCTCCCCTGGCAGCGGACCTCCCTCAAACCAGCGACTGCTCCACTGACAGCGGACTTCTATCAAACCAGCGACTGCTCCCCTGACAGCGGACCTTTATCAAACCAGCGACTGCTCCCCTGACAGCGGACCTCCCTCTAACCAGACTACTCCCCAGACAGCGGACCTTCCTCTAACCAGACTACTCGCCTGACAGCGGACTTCCCTCTAACCAGACTGCTCCCCTGACAGCGGACCTCCCTCTAACCAGACTATTCCCCTGACAGCGGACCTCCTTCTAACCAGACTACTCCCCTGACAGCGGACCTCCCTCTAACCAGACTGCTCCCCTGACAGTTAACCTCCCTCTAACCAGCGACTGCTCCCCTGACAGCGGACCTCCCTCTAACCAGACTGCTCCCCTGACAGCTAGCCTCCATCTAACCAGACTGCTCCCCTGACAGCTAACCTCCATCTAACCAGACTGCTCCCCTGACAGCTAACCTCCCTCTAACCAGCGACTGCTCCCCTGACAGCGGACCTCCCTTGAACCAGACTGCTCCCCTGACAGCGGACCTCCCTCTAACCAGACTGCTCCCCTGACAGCTAACCTCCCTATAACCAGACTGCTCCCCTGACAGCGGACCTCTAGCAAACCAGCGACTGCTCCCCTGACAGCTAACCTCCCTCTAACCAGCGACTGCTCCCCTGACAGCGGACCTCCCTCTAACGAGCGACTACTCCCCTGACAGCGGACCTCCCTCTAACCAGCGACTGGTCCCCTGACAGCGGACCTCCCTCTAACGAGCGACTGCTCCCCTGACAGCGGACCTCCCTCTAACCAGACTGCTCCCCTGACAGCGGACCTCCCTCTAACCAGCGACTGCTTCCCTGACAGCTAACCTCCCTCTAACCAGACTACTCCCCTGACAGCGGACCTCCCTGTAACGAGCGACTGCTCCCCTGACAGCGGACCTCCCTCTAACCAGACTGCTCCCCTGACAGCGGACCTCTATCAAACCAGCGACTGCTCGCCTGACAGCGGACCTCCCTCTAACCAGACTGCTCCCCTGTCAGCAAACCTCCCTCTAACCAGCGACTGCTCCCCTGACAGCTAACCTCCCTCTAACCAGACTACTCCCCTGACAGCGGACCTCCTTCTAACGAGCGACTGCTCCCTGACCGCGGACCTCCCTCTAACCAGACTGCTCCACTGAGAGCTAACCTCCCTCTAACCAGACTATTCCCCTGACAGCGGACCTCCCTCTTACGTGCGACTGCTCCCCTGACAGCGGGCATCCCTCTAACCAGACTGCTCCCCTGACAGATAACCTCCCTCTAACCAGCGACTGCTCCCCTGACAGCGGACCTCCCTCTAACCAGAGACTGCTCCCCTCACAGCGGACTTCCCTCTAACCAGCGACTGCTCCCCTGACAGCGGACCTCCCTCTAACGAGCTACTGCTCCCATGACAGCGGACCTCCCTCTAACCAGACTGCTCCCCTGACAGCGGACCTCCCTCTAACCAGACTGCTCCCCTAACAGCGGACCTCCCTCTATAGAGCGACTGCTCCCCTGACAGCTAACCTCCCTCTGACCAGACTGCTCCCCTGGCAGCGGAACTCCCTCAAACCAGCGACTGCTCCACTGACAGCGGACTTTAATCAAACCAGCGACTGCTCTCCTGACAGCGGACCTTTATCAAACCAGCGACTGCTCCCCTGACAGCAGACCTCCCTCTAACCAGCGACTGCTCCCCTCACAGCGGACTTCCCTCTAACCAGCGACTGCTCCCCTGACAGCGGACCTCCCTCTAACGAGCTACTGCTCCCCTGACAGTGGACCTCCCTCTAACCAGACTGCTCCCCTGACAGCGGACCTCCCTCTAACCAGACTGCTCCCCTAACAGCGGACCTCCCTCTATAGAGCGACTGCTCCCCTGACAGCTAACCTCCCTCTGATCAGACTGCTCCCCTGGCAGCGGAACTCCCTCAAACCAGCGACTGCTCCACTGACAGCGGACTTTTATCAAACCAGCAACTGCTCCCCTGACAGCGGACCTTTAACAAACCAGCGACTGCTCCCCTGACAGCGGACCTCCCTCTAACTAGACTACTCCCCTGACAGCGGACCTCCCTCTAACCAGACTACTCGCCTGACAGCGGACCTCCCTCTAACCAGACTGCTCCCCTGACAGCGGACCTCCCTCTAACCAGACTATTCCCCTGACAGCGGACCTCCTTCTAACCAGACTACTCCCCTGACAGCGGACCTCGCTCTAACCAGACTGCTCCCCTGACAGCTAACCTCCCTCTAACCAGCGACTGCTCCCCTGTTAGCGGACTTCCCTCTAACCAGACTGCTCCCCTGACAGCTAACCTATCTCTAACCAGCGACTGCTCCTTTGACAGCGGACCTCCCTCTAACCAGACTGCTCCCCTGACAGCGGACCCCCCTCTAGCCAGACTGCTCCCCTGACAGCGGACCTCCCTCTAACCAGCGACTGCTCCACTGACAGCGTACCTCCCTGTAACCAGCAACTGCTCCCCTGACAGCGGACCTCTATTAAACCAGCGACTGCTCCCCTGACAGCGGACCTTCCTACTACGAGCGACTGCTCCCCTGAGAGCGGACCTCCCTCTAACCAAAGACTGCTCCCCTGACAGCTAACCTCCCTCTAACCAGCCACTGCTCCCCTGACAGCGGACCTCCCTCTAATGAGCGACTGCTCCCCTGACAGCGGACCTCCCTTTAACCAGCGACTGCTCCCCTGACATCGGACCTCCCTTTAACCAGCGACTGCTCCCCTGACAGCGGATCTCTATCAAACCAGCGACTGCTCCCCTGACAGCGGACCTTCCTCTAACGAGCGACTGCTCCCCTGACAGCGGACCTCCCTCTAACCAGCGACTGCTCTCCTGACAGCGGGCCTCTAGCAAACCAGCGACTGCTCCCTTGACAGCTAACCTCCCTCTAACCAGCGACTGCTCCCCTGACAGCGGACCTCCCTCTATCAAGCGACTGCTCCCCTGACAGCTAACCTCCCTCTGACCAGACTGCTCCCCTGGCAGCGGACCTCCCTCAAACCAGCGACTGCTCCACTGACAGCGGACTTCTATCAAACCAGCGACTGCTCCCCTGACAGCGGACCTTTATCAAACCAGCGACTGCTCCCCTGACAGCGGACCTCCCACTAACCAGACTACTCCACAGACAGCGGACCTTCCTCTAACCAGACTACTCGCCTGACAGCGGACCTCCCTCTAACCAGACTGCTCCCCTGACAGCGGACCTCCCTCTAACCAGACTATTACCCTGACACCGGCCCTCCTTCTAACCAGACTACTCCCATGACAGCGGACCTCCCTCTTACCAGACTGCTCCCCTGACAGTTAACCTCCCTCTAACCAGCGACTGCTACCCTGACAGCGGACCTCCCTGTAACCAGACTGCTTCCCTGACAGCTAACCTCCATCTAACCAGACTGCTCCCCTGACAGCTAACCTCTCTCTAACCAGCCACGGCTCCCCTGACAGCGGACCTCCCTCTAACCAGACTCCTCTCCTGACAGCTAACCTCCATCTAACCAGACTGCTCCCCTGACAGCTAACCTCCCTCTAACCAGCGACTGCTCCCCTGACAGCGGACCTCCTTCTAACCAGACTGCTCCCCTAACAGCGGACCTCCCTCTATCGAGCGACTGCTCCCCTGACAGCTAACCTCCCTCTGACCAGACTGCTCCCCTGGCAGCGGACCTCCCTCAAACCAGCGACTGCTCCACTGACAGCGGACTTCTATGAAACCAGCGACTTCTCCCCTGACAGCGGACCTTTATCAAACCAGCGACTGCTCCCCTGACAGCGGACCTCCCTCTAACCAGACTACTCCCCAGACAACGGACCTTCCTCTAACCAGACTACTCGCCTGACAGCGGACTTCCCTCTAACCAGACTGCTCCCCTGACAGTTAACCTCCCTCTAACCAGCGACTGCTCCCCTGACATCGGACCTCCCTCTAACCAGCGACTGCACCCCTGACAGCGGACCTCTATCAAACCAGCGACTGCTCCCCTGACAGCGGACCTCCCTCTAACGAGCGACTGCTCCCCTGACAGCGGACCTCCCTCTAACCAGCGACTGCTCCCCTGACAGCGGACCTCCCTCTAACCAGCGACTGCTTCCCTGACAGCGGACCTCCCTCTAACCAGCGACTGCTCCCCTGACAGCGGACCTCCCTCTAACGAGCTACTGCTCCCCTGACAGCGGACCTCCTTATAACCAGACTGCTCCCCTAACAGCGGACCTCCCTCTATCGAGCGACTGCTCCCCTGACAGCTAACCTCCCCCTGACCAGACTGCTCCCCTGGCAGCGGACCTCCCTCAAACCAGCGACTGCTCCACTGACAGCGGACTTCTATGAAACCAGCGACTGCTTCCCTGACAGCGGACCTTTATCAAACCAGCGACTGCTCCCCTGACAGCGGACCTTTATCAAACCAGCGACTGCTCCCCTGACAGCTAACCTCCCTCTAACCAGCGACTGCTCCCCTGACAGCGGAACTCCCTCTAACGAGCGACTGCTCCCCTGACAGCGGACCTCCCTCTAACGAGCTACTGCTCCCCTGACAGCGGGCCTCTCTCGAATCAGACTGCTCCCCTGACAGCGGACCTCCCTCTAACCAGACTGCTCCCCTGACAGCTAACCTCCCTCTAACCAGCCTGCTCCCCTGACAGCGGACCTCTAGCAAACCAGCGAATGCTCCCCTGACAGCTAACTTCCCTCTAACCAGCGACTGCTCCCCTGACAGCGGACCTCCCTCTAACGAGCGACTGTTCCCCTGACAGTGGACCTATATCAAACCAGCGACTGCTCCCCTGAGAGCGGACCTCCCTCTAACCAGCGACTGCTCCTCTGGCAGCGGAACTCTATCAAACCAGCGACTGCTCCACTGACAGCGGACCTCTATCAAACCAGTGACTGCTCCCCTGAGAGCAGACCTCCCTCTAACCAGACTACTCCACTGCCAGCGGACCTCCCTCTAACCAGCGACTGCTCCCCTGACAGCGGACCTCCCTCTAACGAGCGACTGCTCCCCTGACAGCGGACCTCCCTCTAACCAGACTGCTCCCTTGACAGCGGACCTCCCTCTAACCAGCGACTGCTCCCCTGACAGTGGACCTCCCTCTAACCAGACTGCTCCACTGACAGCTAACCTCTCTCTAACCAGACTGTTCCCCTGACAGCTAACCTCCCTCTAACCAGCGACTGCTCCCCTGACAGCGGACCTCCCTCTAACCAGACTACTCCCCTGACAGCGGACCTCCCTCTAACTAGCGACTGCTCCCCTGACAGATCACCTCCTTCTAACCAGGCTACTCTCCTGACAGCGGACCTCCCTCTAACCAGACTGCTCCCCTGACAGCGGACCTCTATCAAACCAGCGACTGCTCCCCTGACAGCGGACCTCCCGCTAACCAGACTGCTCCCCTGACAGCTAATCTGCCTCTAACCAGCGGCTGCTCCCCTGACAGCGGACCTCCCTCTAACCAGACTGCTCCCCTGACAGCTAACCTCCCTCTAACCAGACTACTCCCCTGACAGCGGACCTCCCTCTAACGAGCGACTGCTCCCCTGACAGCGGACCTCCCTCTAACCAGACTGCTCCACTGAGAGCTAACCTCCCTCTAACCAGACTATTCCCCTGACAGCGGACTTCCCTCTTACGTGCGACTGCTCCCCTGACAGCGGGCATCCCTCTAACCAGACTGCTCCTCTGGCAGCTAACCTCCCTCTAACCAGCGACGTCTCCCATGACAGCGGACCTCCCTCTAACCAGCGACTGCTCCTCTCACAGCGGACTTCCCTCTAACCAGCGACTGCTCCCCTGACAGCGGACCTCCCTCTAACGAGATACTGCTCCCCTGACAGCGGACCTCCTCTAACGAGATACTGCTCCCCTGACAGCGGACCTCCCTCTAACCAGACTGCTCTCCTGACAGTTAACCTCCATCTAACCAGACTGCTCCCCTGACAGCTAACCTCCCTCTAACCAGCGACTGCTCCCCTGACAGCGGACCTCCCTCGAACCAGACTGCTTCCCTGACAGCGGACCTCCCTCTAACCAGACTACTCCACTGACAGCGGACCTCCCTCTAACCAGCGACTGCTCCCCTGACAGCGGACCTCCCTCTAACGAGCGACTGCTCCCCTGACAGCGGACCTCCCTCTAACCAGACTGCTCCCTTGACAGCGGACCTCCCTCTAACGAACGACTGCTCCCCTGACAGCGGACCTCCCTCTAACCAGACTGCTCCCCTGACAGCGGACCTCCCTCTAACCAGACTGCTCTCCTGACAGTTAACCTCCATCTAACCAGACTCCTCCCCTGACAGCTAACCTCCCTCTAACCAGCGACTGCTCCCCTGACAGCGGACCTCCCTCGAACCAGACTGCTTCCCTGACAGCGGACCTCCCTCTAACCAGACTGCTCCCCTGACAGCGGACCTCTAGCAAACCAGCGACTGCTCCCCTGACATCTAACCTCCCTCTAACCAGCGACTGCTCCCCTGACAGCGGACCTTCCTCTAACGAGCGACTACTCCCCTGACAGCGGACCTCTATCAAACCAGCGACTGCTCCCCTGACAGCAGACCTCCCTCTAACCAGCGACTGCTCCCCTGGCAGGGGACCTCTATCAAACCAGTGACTGTTCCACTGACAGCGGACCTCTATGAAACCAGCGACTGCTCCCCTGACAGCGGACCTCCCTCTAACCAGACTACTCCACTGACAGCGGACCTCCCTCTAACCAGCGACTGCTCCCCTGACAGCGGACCTCCCTCTAACGAGCGACTGCTCCCCTGACAGCGGACCTCCCTCTAACCAGACTGCTCCCTTGACAGCGGACCTCCCTCTAACGAACGACTGCTCCCCTGACAGCTGACCTCCCTCTAACCAGACTGCTCCCCTGACAGCGGACCTCCCTCTAACCAGCGACTGCTCCACTGACAGCTAACCTCCCTCTAACCAGACTACTCCCCTGACAGCGGACCTCCCTCTAACCAGCGACTGCTCCTCTGACAGCGGACCTCCCTCTAACCAGACTGCTCCCCTGACAGCGGACCTCCCTTTCACCAGCGACTGCTCCACTGACAGCGGACCTCCCTCTAACCAGCGACTGCTCCCCTGACAGCGGACCTCCCTCTAACGAGCGACTGCTCCCCTGACAGCGGACCTCCCTCTAACCAGCGACTGCTCGCCTGACAGCGGACCTCCATCTAACCAGCGACTGCTCCCCTGACAGCGGACCTCCCTCTAACGAGCGACTGCTCCCCTGACAGCGGATCTCCCTCTAACCAGCGACTGCTCCCCTGAAAGCGGACCTTTATCAAACCAGCGACTGCTCCCCTGACAGCTAACCTCCCTCTAACCAGCGACTGCTCCCCTGACAGCGGAACTCCCTCTAACGAGCGACTGCTCCCCTGACAGCGGACCTCCCTCTAACGAGCTACTGCTCCCCTGACAGCGGGCCTCTCTCGAATCAGACTGCTCCCCTGACAGCGGACCTCCCTCTAACCAGACTGCTCCCCTGACAGCTAACCTCCCTCTAACCAGACTGCTCCCCTGACAGCGGACCTCTAGCAAACCAGCGAATGCTCCCCTGACAGCTAACTTCCCTCTAACCAGCGACTGCTCCCCTGACAGCGGACCTCCCTCTAACGAGCGACTGTTCCCCTGACAGCGGACCTATATAAAACCAGCGACTGCTCCCCTGAGAGCGGACCTCCCTCTAACCAGCGACTGCTCCTCTGGCAGCGGACCTCTATCAAACCAGCGACTGCTCCACTGACAGCGGACCTCTATCAAACCAGTGACTGCTCCCCTGAGAGCAGACCTCCCTCTAACCAGACTACTCCACTGCCAGCGGACCTCCCTCTAACCAGCGACTGCTCCCCTGACAGCGGACCTCCCTCTAACGAGCGACTGCTCCCCTGACAGCGGACCTCCCTCTAACCAGACTGCTCCCCTGACAGCGGACCTCCCTCTAACCAGCGACTGCTCCCCTGACAGCTAACCTCCATCTAACCAGACTACTCCCCTGACAGCGGACCTCCCTCTAACCAGCGACTGCTCCCCTGACAGCTAACCTCCATCTAACCAGACTGCTCCCCTGACAGCGGACCTCCCTCTAACCAGACTGCTCCCCTGACAGCGGTCCTCCCTCTAACCAGCGACTTCTCCCCTGACAGTGGACCTCCCTCTAACCAGACTGCACCCCTGATAGCGGACCTCCCTCTAACCAGCGACTGCTCCCCTGACAGCGGACCTCCCTCTAACCAGACTACTACCCTGACAGCGGACCTCCCTCTAACCAGACTACTCTCCTGACAGCGGATTTCCCTCTAACCAGCGACTGCTCCCCTGACAGCTAACCTCCCTCTAACCAGACTATTCCCTGACAGCGGACCTGCCTCTATCCAGACTGCTCCCCTGACAGCGGACCTCTATCAAACCAGCGACTGCTCCCCTGACAGCGGACCTCCCGCTAACCAGACTGCTCCCCTGACAGCTAATCTGCCTCTAACCAGCGGCTGCTCCCCTGACAGCGGACCTCCCTCTAACCAGACTGCTCCCCTGACAGCTAACCTCCCTCTAACCAGACTACTCCCCTGACAGCGGACCTCCCTCTAACCAGACTGCTCCACTGAGAGCTAACCTCCCTCTAACCAGACTATTCCCCTGACAGCGGACTTCCCTCTTACGTGCGACTGCTCCCCTGACAGCGGGCATCCCTCTAACCAGACTGCTCCTCTGACAGCTAACCTCCCTCTAACCAGCGACGTCTCCCATGACAGCGGACCTCCCTCTAACCAGCGACTGCTCCCCTGACAGATAACCTCCCTCTAACCAGACTATTCCCTGACAGCGGACCTCCCTCTATCCAGACTGCTCCCCTGACAGCGGACCTCTATCAAACCAGCGACTGCTCCCCTGACAGCGGACCTCCCGCTAACCAAACTGCTCCCCTGACAGCTAATCTGCCTCTAACCAGCGGCTGCTCCCCTGACAGCGGACCTCCCTCTAACCAGACTGCTCCCCTGACAGCTAATCTCCCTCTAACCAGACTGCTTTCCTGACAGCGGACCTCCCTCTAACGAGCGACTGCTCCCCTGACAGAGGACCTCCCTCTAACCAGACTGCTCCACTGACAGCTAACCTCCCTCTAACCAGACTGTTCCCCTGACAGCTAACCTCCCTCTAACGAACGACTGCTCCCCAACAGCGGACCTCCCTCTAACCAGTCTGCTTTCCTGACAGCGGACCTCCCTCTAACCAGCGACTGTTCCCCTGACACCGGACCTCCCTCTAACCAGACTGCTCCCCTGACAGCTAACCTCCCTCTAACGAGACTACTCCCCTGAAAGCGGACCTCCTCTAACCAGACTGTTCTCTTCTGACAGCTAACCTCCCTCTAACCAGACTGTTTTCCTGACAGCGGACCTCCCTCTAACCAGACTGCTCCCCTGACAGCTAACCTCCCTTTAACGAGCGACTTCTCCCCTGACAGCGGACCTCCCTCTAACCAGACTGCTCCCCTGACAGCGGACCTCCCTCTAACCAGACTGCTCCCCTGACAGCTAACCTCTCTCTAACCAGACTGCTCCCCTGACAGCGGACCTCCCTCTAACCAGACTGCTCCCCTGACAGCGGACCTCCCTCGAACCAGACTGCTTCCCTGACAGCGGACCTCCCTCTAACCAGACTGCTCTCCTGACAGCTAACCTCCCTCTAACTATACTGCTCCCCTGACAGCGGACCTCTTGCAAACCAGCCACTGCTCCCCTGACAGCTAACCTCCCTCTAACCAGCGACTGCTCCCCTGACAGCGGACCTCCCTCTAACGAGCGACTACTCCCCTGACAGCGGACCTCTATCAAACCAGCGACTGCTCCCCTGACAGCGGACCTCCCTCTAACCAGCGACTGCTCCCCTGGCAGGGGACCTCTATCAAACCAGTGACTGCTCCACTGACAGCGGACCTCTATCAAACCAGCGACGGCTCCCCTGACAGCGGACCTCCCTCTAACCAGACTACTCCACTGACAGCGGACCTCCCTCTAACCAGCGACTGCTCCCCTGACAGCGGACCTCCCTCTAACGAGCGACTGCTCCCCTGACAGCGGACCTCCCTCTAACCAGACTGCTCCCTTGACAGCGGATCTCCCTCTAACGAGCGACTGCTCCCCTGACAGCGGACCTCCCTCTAACCAGACTGCTCCCCTGACAGCGGACCTCCCTCTAACCAGCGACTGCTCCACTGACAGCTAACCTCCCTCTAACCAGACTACTCCCCTGACAGCGGACCTCCCTCTAACCAGCGACTGCTCCTCTGACAGCGGACCTCCCTCTAACCAGACTGCTCCCCTGACTGCGGACCTCCCTTTAACCAGCGACTGCTCCACTGACAGCGGACCTCCCTCTAACCAGCGACTGCTCCCCTGACAGCGGACCTCCCTCTAACGAGCGACTGCTCCCCTGACAGCGGACCTCCCTCTAACCAGCGACTGCTCGCCTGACAGCGGACCTCCCTCTAACCAGCGACTGCTCCCCTGACAGCGGACCTCCCTCTAACGAGCGACTGCTCCCCTGACAGCGGATCTCCCTCTAACCAGCGACTGCTCCCCTGACAGCGGACCTTTATCAAACCAGCGACTGGTCCCCTGACAGCTAACCTCCCTCTAACCAGCGACTGCTCCCCTGACAGCGGAACTCCCTCTAACGAGCGACTGCTCCCCTGACAGCGGACCTCCCTCTAACGAGCTACTGCTCCCCTGACAGCGGACCTCTCTCGAACCAGACTGCTCCCCTGACAGCGGACCTCTCTCTAACCAGACTGCTCCCCTGACAGCTAACCTCCCTCTAACCAGACTGCTCCCCTGACAGCGGACCTCTAGCAAACCAGCGACTGCTCCCCAGACAGCTAACTTCCCTCTAACCAGCGACTGCTCCCCTGACAGCGGACCTCCCTCTAACGAGCGATTGTTCCCCTGACAGCGGACCTATATCAAACCAGCGACTGCTCCCCTGACAGCGGACCTCCCTCTAACCAGCGACTGCTCCTCTGGCAGCGGACCTCTATCAAACCAGCGACTGCTCCACTGACAGCGGACCTCTATCAAACCAGCAACTGCTCCCCTGAGAGCAGACCTCCCTCTAACCAGACTACTCCACTGCCAGCGGACCTCCCTCTAACCAGCGACTGCTCCCCTGACAGCGGACCTCCCTCTAACGAGCGACTGCTCCCCTGACAGCGAACCTCCCTCTAACCAGACTGCTCCCCTGACAGCGGACCTCCCTCTAACCAGCGACTGCTCCCCTGACAGCTAACCTCCATCTAACCAGACTACTCTCCTGACAGCGGACCTCCCTCTAACCAGCGACTGCTCCCCTGACAGCTAACATCCATCTAACCAGACTGCTCCCCTGACAGCGGACCTCCCTCTAACCAGACTGCTCCCCTGACAGCGGACCTCCCTCTAACCAGCGACTGCTCCCCTGACAGCGGACCTCCCTCGAACCAGACTGCTCCCCTGACAGTGGACCTCCCTCTAACCAGACTGCACCCCTGATAGCGGACCTCCCTCTAACCAGCGACTGCTCCCCTTACAGCGGACCTCCCTCTAACCAGACTACTACCCTGACAGCGGACCTCCCTCTAACCAGACTACTCTCCTGACAGCGGATTTCCCTCTAACCAGCGACTGCTCCCCTGACAGCTAACCTCCCTCTAACCAGCGACTGCTCCTCTGACAGCAGAGCTCCCTCTAACCAGCGACTGCTCCCCTCCCAGCGGACCTGCCTCTAACCAGCGACTGCTCCCCTGCAGCAGACCTCCCTCTAACCAGCGAATGCTCCCCTGACAGGTAACCTCCCTCTAACCAGCGACTACTCCCCTGACAGCGGACTTTCCTCTAACCAGACTGCTCTCCTGACAGCGGACCTCCCTCTAACCAGAATACTCCCCTGACAGCTAAACTCCCTCTAACCAGACTACTCCCCTGACAGCGGACCTCCCTCTAACCAGACTGCTCCCCTGAGAGCGGACCTCCCTCTAACCAGCGACTGCTCCCCTGACAGCTAACCTCCCTCTAACCAGACTATTCCCTGACAGCGGACCTCCCTCTAACCAGACTGCTCCCCTGACAGCTAACCGCCCTCTAACCAGACTGTTTTTCTCACAGCGGACCTCCTTCTAACCAGACTGCTCCCCTGCCAGCTAACCTCCCTCTAACGGGCGACTGCTTCCCTGACAGCGGACCTCCCTCTAACCAGACTGCTCCCCTGACAGCGGACCGCCCTCTAATGAGACTACATCCCTGACTGCTAACCTCCTTCTAACCAGACTGCTCCCCTGACAGCTAACCTCCCTCTAACGAGCGACTGCTCTCCTGACAGCGGACCTCCCTCTAACCAGACTGCTCTCCTGACAGCGGACCTCCCTCTAACCAGACTGCTCCCCTGACAGCGGACCTCCCTCTAACCAGACTGCTCCCCTGACAGCTAACCTCCCTCTAACGAGCGACTGCTCCTCTAACAGCGGACCTCCCTTTAAACAGACTGCTCCCCTGTCAGCGGACCTCCGTCCAACCAGACTGCTCCCCTGACAGCTAACCTCCCTCTAACCAGACTATTCCCCTGACAGCGGACCTCCCTCTAACCAGACTGCTCCCCTGACAGCTAACCTCCCTCTAACGAGCGACTGCTCCCCTGCCGCTAACCTCTCTCTAACCAGACTACTCCCCTGATAGCAGACCTCCCTCTAACCAGATTGCTCCCCTGACAGCGGACCTCCCTCTAACCAGACTGCTCCCCTAACAGCGGACCTCCCTCTAACCAGACTGCTCCCCTGACAGCTAACCTCTCTCTAACCAGACTGCTCCACTGAGAGCTAACCTCCCTCTAACCAGACTATTCCCCTGACAGCGGACCTCCCTCTTACGTGCGACTGCTCCCCTGACAGCGGGCATCCCTGTAACCAGACTGCTCCCCTGACAGCTAACCTCCCTCTAACCAGCGACTGCTCCCCTGACAGCGGAACTCCCTCTAACCAGCGACTGATCCCCTCACAGCGGACTTCCCTCTAACCAGCGACTGCTCCCCTGACAGCGGACCTCCGTCTAACGAGCTACTGCTCCCCTGACAGCGGACCTCCCTCTAACCAGACTGCTCCCCTGACAGCAGACCTCCCTCTAACCAGACTGCTCCCCTAACAGCGGACCTCCCTCTATCGAGCGACTGCTCCCCTGACAGCCAACCTCCCTCTGACCAGACTGCTCCCCTGGCAGCGGACCTCCCTCAAACCAGCGACTGCTCCACTGACAGCGGACTTTTATCAAACCAGCGACTGCTGCCCTGACAGCGGACCTCCCTCTAACTAGACTACTCCCCTGACAGCGGACCTCCTTCTAACCAGACTACTCCCCTGACAGCGGACCTCTCTCTAACCAGACTGCTCCCCTGACAGCTAACCTCCCTCTAACCAGCGACTGCTCCCCTGACAGCGGACCTCCCTCTCACCAGACTGCTCCCCTGACAGCTAACCTCCATCTAACCCGACTGCTCCCCTGACAGCTAACCTCTCTCTAACCAGCGACTGCTCCTCTGACAGCGGACCTCCCTCTAACCAGACTGCTCTCCTGACAGCGGACCTCCCTTTAACCAGCGACTGCTCCACTGACAGCGGACCTCCCTCTAACCAGACTGCTCCCCTGACAGCGGACCTCCCTCTAACCAGCGACTGCTCCCCTGACAGCGTACCTCCCTGTAACCAGCGACTGCTCCCCTGACAGCGGACCTCTATCAAACCAGCGACTGCTCCCCTGACAGCGGACCTCCCTCCAACGAGCGACTGCTCCCCTGACAGCGGACCTCCCTCTAAACAACGACTGCTCCCCTGACAGCTAACCTCCCTCTAACCAGCCACTGCTCCCCTGACAGCGGACCTCCCTCTAATGAGCGACTGCTCCCCTGACAGCGGACCTCCCTTTAACCAGCGACTGCTCCCCTGACATCGGAACTCCCTCTAACCAGCGACTGCTCCCTGACAGCGGACCTCTATCAAACCAGCGACTGCTCCCAAGACAGCGGACCTCCCTCTAACGAGCGACTGCTCCCCTGACAGCGGACCTCCCTCTAACCAGCGACTGCTCCCCTGACAGCGGACCTCTATCAAACCAGCGACTGCTCCCTTGACAGCTAACCTCCCTCTAACCAGCGACTGCTCCCTTGACAGCGGACCTCCCTCTAACGAGCGACTGCTCCCCTGACAGCGGACCTCCCTCTAACCAGCGACTGCTCCCCTGACAGCGGACCTCCCTCTAACCAGCGACTGCTCCTCTGACAGCGGACCTCCCTCTAACGAGCTACTGCGCCCCTGACAGCGGACCTCCCTCTAACCAGACTGCTCCCCTGACAGCGAAACTCCTTCTAACCAGACTGCTCCCCTAACAGCGGACCTCCCTCTATCGAGCAACTGCTCCCCTGACAGCTAACCTCCCTCTGACCAGACTGCTCCCCTGGCAGCGGACCTCCCTCAAACCAGCGACTGCTCCACTGACAGCGGACTTCTATCAAACCAGCGACTGCTCCCCTGACAGCGGACCTTTATCAAACCAGCGACTGCTCCCCTGACAGCGGACCTCCCTCTAACCAGACTACTCCCCAGACAGCGGACCTTCCTCTAACCAGACTACTCGCCTGACAGCGGACTTCCCTCTGACCAGACTGCTCCCCTGACAGCGGACCTCCCTCTAACCAGACTATTCCCCTGACAGCGGACCTCCTTCTAACCAGACTACTCCCCTGACAGCGGACCTCCCTCTAACCAGACTGCTCCCCTGACAGTTAACCTCCCTCTAACCAGCGACTGCTCCCCTGACAGCGGACCTCCCTCTAACCAGACTGCTCCCCTGACAGCTAACCTCCATCTAACCAGACTGCTCCCCTGACAGCTAAACTCTCTCTAACCAACGACTGCTCCCCTGACAGCGGACCTCCCTCTAAACAGACTGCTCTCCTGACAGCTAACCTCCATCTAACCAGACTGCTCCCCTGACAGCTAACCTCCCTCTAACCAGCGACTGCTCCCCTGACAGCGGACCTCCCTTGAACCAGACTGCTCCCCTGACAGCGGACCTCCCTCTAACCAGACTGCTCCCCTGACAGCTAACCTCCCTCTAACCAGACTGCTCCCCTGACAGCAGACCTCTAGCAAACCAGCGACTGCTCCCCTGACAGCTAACCTCTCTCTAACCAGCGACTGCTCCCCTGACAGCGGACCTCCCTCTAACCAGCGACTGGTCCCCTGACAGCGGACCTCCCTCTAACGAGCGACTGCTCCCCTGACAGCGGACCTCCCTCTAACCAGACTGCTCCCCTGACAGCGGACTTCCCTCTAACCAGCGACTGCTTCCCTGACAGCTAACCTCCCTCTAACCAGACTACTCCCCTGACAGCGGACCTCCCTGTAACGAGCGACTGCTCCCCTGACAGCGGACCTCCCTCTAACCAGACTGCTCCCCTGACAGCGGACCTCTATCAAACCAGCGACTGCTCGCCTGACAGCGGACCTCCCTCTAACCAGACTGCTCCCCTGTCAGCGGACCTCCCTCTAACCAGCGACTGCTCCCCTGACAGCTAAGCTCCCTCTAACCAGACTACTCCCCTGACAGCGGACCTCCTTCTAACGAGCGACTGCTCCCTGACCGCGGACCTCCCTCTAACCAGACTGCTCCACTGAGAGCTAACCTCCCTCTAACCAGACTATTCCCCTGACAGCGGACCTCCCTCTTACGTGCGACTGCTCCCCTGACAGCGGGCATCCCTCTAACCAGACTGCTCCCCTGACAGATAACCTCCCTCTAACCAGCGACTGCTCCCCTGACAGCGGACCTCCCTCTAACCAGCGACTGCTCCCCTCACAGCGGACTTCCCTCTAACCAGCGACTGCTCCCCTGACAGCGGACCTCCCTCTAACGAGCTACTGCTCCCCTGACAGCGGACCTCCCTCTAACCAGACTGCTCCCCTGACAGCGGACCTCCCTCTAACCAGACTGCTCCCCTAACAGCGGACCTCCCTCTATAGAGCGACTGCTCCCCTGACAGCTAACCTCCCTCTGACCAGACTGCTCCCCTGGCAGCGGAACTCCCTCAAACCAGCGACTGCTCCACTGACAGCGGACTTTAATCAAACCAGCGACTGCTCTCCTGACAGCGGACCTTTATCAAACCAGCGACTGCTCCCCTGACAGCAGACCTCCCTCTAACCAGCGACTGCTCCCCTCACAGCGGACTTCCCTCTAACCAGCGACTGCTCCCCTGACAGCGGACCTCCCTCTAACGAGCTACTGCTCCCCTGAAAGCGGACCTCCCTCTAACCAGACTGCTCCCCTGACAGCGGACCTCCCTCTAACCAGACTGCTCCCCTAACAGCGGACCTCCCTCTATAGAGCGACTGCTCCCCTGACAGCTAACCTCCCTCTGATCAGACTGCTCCCCTGGCAGCGGAACTCCCTCAAACCAGCGACTGCTCCACTGACAGCGGACTTTTATCAAACCAGCAACTGCTCCCCTGACAGCGGACCTTTAACAAACCAGCGACTGCTCCCCTGACAGCGGACCTCCCTCTAACTAGACTACTCCCCTGACAGCGGACCTCCCTCTAACCAGACTACTCGCCTGACAGCGGACCTCCCTCTAACCAGACTGCTCCCCTGACAGCGGACCTCCCTCTAACCAGACTATTCCCCTGACAGCGGACCTCCTTCTAACCAGACTACTCCCCTGACAGCGGACCTCGCTCTAACCAGACTGCTCCCCTGACAGCTAACCTCCCTCTAACCAGCGACTGCTCCCCTGTTAGCGGACTTCCCTCTAACCAGACTGCTCCCCTGACAGCTAACCTATCTCTAACCAGCGACTGCTCCTTTGACAGCGGACCTCCCTCTAACCAGACTGCTCCCCTGACAGCGGACCCCCCTCTAGCCAGACTGCTCCCCTGACAGCGGACCTCCCTCTAACCAGCGACTGCTCCCCTGACAGCGTACCTCCCTGTAACCAGCAACTGCTCCCCTGACAGCGGACCTCTATTAAACCAGCGACTGCTCCCCTGACAGCGGACCTTCCTCCAACGAGCGACTGCTCCCCTGAGAGCGGACCTCCCTCTAACCAACGACTGCTCCCCTGACAGCTAACCTCCCTCTAACCAGCCACTGCTCCCCTGACAGCGGACCTCCCTCTAATGAGTGACTGCTCCCCTGACAGCGGACCTCCCTTTAACCAGCGACTGCTCCCCTGACATCGGACCTCCCTTTAACCAGCGACTGCTCCCCTGACAGCGGATCTCTATCAAACCAGCGACTGCTCCCCTGACAGCGGACCTTCCTCTAACGAGCGACTGCTCCCCTGACAGCGGACCTTTATCAAACCAGCGACTGCTCCCCTGACAGCGGACCTCCCACTAACCAGACTACTCCACAGACAGCGGACCTTCCTCTAACCAGACTACTCGCCTGACAGCGGACCTCCCTCTAACCAGACTGCTCCCCTGACAGCGGACCTCCCTCTAACCAGACTATTACCCTGACACCGGACCTCCTTCTAACCAGACTACTCCCCTGACAGCGGACCTCCCTCTAACCAGACTGCTCCCCTGACAGTTAACCTCCCTCTAACCAGCGACTGCTACCCTGACAGCGGACCTCCCTGTAACCAGACTGCTCCCCTGACAGCTAACCTCTCTCTAACCAGCGACGGCTGCCCTGACAGCGGACCTCCCTCTAACCAGACTCCTCTCCTGACAGCTAACCTCCATCTAACCAGACTGCTCCCCTGACAGCTAACCTCCCTCTAACCAGCGACTGCTCCCCTGACAGCGGACCTCCTTCTAACCAGACTGCTCCCCTAACAGCGGACCTCCCTCTATCGAGCGACTGCTCCCCTGACAGCTAACCTCCCTCTGACCAGACTGCTCCCCTGGCAGCGGACCTCCCTCAAACCAGCGACTGCTCCACTGACAGCGGACTTCTATGAAACCAGCGACTTCTCCCCTGACAGCGGACCTTTATCAAACCAGCGACTGCTCCCCTGACAGCGGACCTCCCTCTAACCAGACTACTCCCCAGACAACGGACCTTCCTCTAACCAGACTACTCGCCTGACAGCGGACTTCCCTCTAACCAGACTGCTCCCCTGACAGCGGACCTCCCTCTAACCAGACTATTCCTCTGACAGCGGACCTCCTTCTAACCAGACTACTCCCCTGACAGCGGACCTCCCTCTAACCAGACTGCTCCCCTGACAGCTAACCTCCCTCTGACCAGACTGCTCCCCTGGCAGCGGACCTCCCGCAAACCAGCGACTGCTCCACTGACAGCGGACTTCTATCAAACCAGCGACTGCTCCCCTGACAGCGGACCTTTATCAAACCAGCGACTGCTCCCCTGACAGCGGACCTCCCTCTAACCAGACTACTCCCCAGACAGCGGACCTTCCTCTAACCAGACTACTCGCCTGACAGCGGACTTCCCTCTAACCAGACTGCTCCCCTGACAGCGGACCTCCCTCTAACCAGACTATTCCCCTGACAGCGGACCTCCTTCTAACCAGACTACTCCCCTGACAGCGGACCTCCCTCTAACCAGACTGCTCCCCTGACAGTTAACCTCCCTCTAACCAGCGACTGCTCCCCTGACAGCGGACCTCCCTCTAACCAGACTGCTCCCCTGACAGCTAACCTCCATCTAACCAGACTGCTCCCCTGACAGCTAAACTCTCTCTAACCAACGACTGCTCCCCTGACAGCGGACCTCCCTCTAAACAGACTGCTCTCCTGACAGCTAACCTCCATCTAACCAGACTGCTCCCCTGACAGCTAACCTCCCTCTAACCAGCGACTGCTCCCCTGACAGCGGACCTCCCTTGAACCAGACTGCTCCCCTGACAGCGGACCTCCCTCTAACCAGACTGCTCCCCTGACAGCTAACCTCCCTCTAACCAGACTGCTCCCCTGACAGCGGACCTCTAGCAAACCAGCGACTGCTCCCCTGACAGCTAACCTCTCTCTAACCAGCGACTGCTCCCCTGACAGCGGACCTCCCTCTAACGAGCGACTACTCCCCTGACAGCGGACCTCCCTCTAACCAGCGACTGGTCCCCTGACAGCGGACCTCCCTCTAACCAGACTGCTCCCCTGACAGCTAACCTCCCTCTAACCAGACTTCTCCCCTGACAGCGGACCTCTAGGAAACCAGCGACTGCTCCCCTTACAGCTAACCTCCCTCTAACCAGACTGCTCCTCTGACAGCGGACCTCCCTCTAACCAGACTGCTCCCCTGACAGCTAACCTCCCTTTAACAAGCGACTGCTCCCCTGACAGCGGACCTCCCTCTAACCAGACTGCTCCCTTGACAGCGGACCTCCCTCTAACCAGAATGCTCCACTGACAGCTAACCTCCCACTAACCAGACTAACCTAACCAAAATCTAACGCAAATAACGCAAATCGCAAATCTAACCAGATTTGCATATCATGCTCCAGCGTTGTACAACGCACTGCCTGCCGGTGTCACCGAAATGACACAGAGATGCTTTGTTCGTGCTGTGGAGGCACATCTGACAACCGCTGGCGATACAGGACGTCGCTGAATGTGTTTGTGTGTGTTTATGTGTGTGTGTGTTTGTGGCATATGTCTCGTGTTTTGGACCTGCATGTTTCTATTCTTTTACCGTTTGACTCGGGGTGGTAATAGCCACGACTTATTGTGGATAACCCTACGATCGTAATACAATACAATACAATACAATACAGACTACTCCCCGACAGCGGACCTCCCTCTAACCAGACTGCTCCCCTGACAGCTAACCTCTCTCTAATCAGACTGCTCCCCTGACAGCGGACCTCCCTCTAACCAGACTGCTCCCTTGACAGCGTACCTCCCTCTAACCAGCGACTGCTCCCCTGACAGTGGACCTCCCTCTAACCAGACTGCTCCACTGACAGCTAACCTCGCTCTAACCAGAGTGTTCCCCTGACAGCTAACCTCCCTCTAACCAGCGACTGCTCCCCTGACAGCGGACCTCCCTCTAACCAGACTACTCCCCTGACAGCGGACCTCCCTCTAACTAGCGACTGCTCCCCTGACAGATAACCTCCTTCTAACCAGGCTACTCCCCTGACATCGGACCTCCCTCTAACCAGACTGCTCCCCTGACAGCGGACCTCCCTCTAACCAGCGACTGCTTCCCTGACAGCTAACCTCCCTCTAACCAGACTACTCCCCTGACAGCGGACCTCCCTGTAACGAGCGACTGCTCCCCTGACAGCGGACCTCCCTCTAACCAGACTGCTCCCCTGACAGCGGACCTCTATCAAACCAGCGACTGCTCGCCTGACAGCGGACCTCCCTCTAACAAGACTGCTCCCCTGTCAGCGGACCTCCCTCTAACCAGCGACTGCTCCCCTGACAGCTAACCTCCCTCTAACCAGACTACTCCCCTGACAGCGGACCTCCTTCTAACGAGCGACTGCTCCCTGACCGCGGACCTCCCTCTAACCAGACTGCTCCACTGAGAGCTAACCTCCCTCTAACCAGACTATTCCCCTGACAGCGGACCTCCCTCTTACGTGCGACTGCTCCCCTGACAGCGGGCATCCCTCTAACCAGACTGCTCCCCTGACAGATAACCTCCCTCTAACCAGCGACTGCTCCCCTGACAGCGGACCTCCCTCTAACCAGCGACTGCTCCCCTCACAGCGGACTTCCCTCTAACCAGCGACTGCTCCCCTGACAGCGGACCTCCCTCTAACGAGCTACTGCTCCCCTGACAGCGGACCTCCCTCTAACCAGACTGCTCCCCTGACAGCGGACCTCCCTCTAACCAGACTGCTCCCCTAACAGCGGACCTCCCTCTATAGAGCGACTGCTCCCCTGACAGCTAACCTCCCTCTGACCAGACTGCTCCCCTGGCAGTGGAACTCCCTCAAACCAGCGACTGCTCCACTGACAGCGGACTTTAATCAAACCAGCGACTGCTCTCCTGACAGCGGACCTTTATCAAACCAGCGACTGCTCCCCTGACAGCAGACCTCCCTCTAACCAGCGACTGCTCCCCTCACAGCGGACTTCCCTCTAACCAGCGACTGCTCCCCTGACAGCGGACCTCCCTCTATAGAGCGACTGCTCCCCTGACAGCTAACCTCCCTCTGATCAGACTGCTCCCCTGGCAGCGGAACTCCCTCAAACCAGCGACTGCTCCACTGACAGCGGACTTTTATCAAACCAGCAACTGCTCCCCTGACAGCGGACCTTTAACAAACCAGCGACTGCTCCCCTGACAGCGGACCTCCCTCTAACTAGACTACTCCCCTGACAGCGGACCTCCCTCTAACCAGACTACTCGCCTGACAGCGGACCTCCCTCTAACCAGACTGCTCCCCTGACAGCGGACCTCCCTCTAACCAGACTATTCCCCTGACAGCGGACCTCCTTCTAACCAGACTACTCCCCTGACAGCGGACCTCGCTCTAACCAGACTGCTCCCCTGACAGCTAACCTCCCTCTAACCAGCGACTGCTCCCCTGTTAGCGGACTTCCCTCTAACCAGACTGCTCCCCTGACAGCTAACCTATCTCTAACCAGCGACTGCTCCTTTGACAGCGGACCTCCCTCTAACCAGACTGCTCCCCTGACAGCGACCCCCTCTAGCCAGACTGCTCCCCTGACAGCGGACCTCCCTCTAACCAGCGACTGCTCCCCTGACAGCGTACCTCCCTGTAACCAGCAACTGCTCCCCTGACAGCGGACCTCTATTAAACCAGCGACTGCTCCCCTGACAGCGGACCTTCCTCCAACGAGCGACTGCTCCCCTGAGAGCGGACCTCCCTCTAACCAACGACTGCTCCCCTGACAGCTAACCTCCCTCTAACCAGCCACTGCTCCCCTGACAGCGGACCTCCCTCTAATGAGCGACTGCTCCCCTGACAGCGGACCTCCCTTTAACCAGCGACTGCTCCCCTGACATCGGACCTCCCTTTAACCAGCGACTGCTCCCCTGACAGCGGATCTCTATCAAACCAGCGACTGCTCCCCTGACAGCGGACCTTCCTCTAACGAGCGACTGCTCCCCTGACAGCGGACCTCCCTCTAACCAGCGACTGCTCTCCTGACAGCGGGCCTCTAGCAAACCAGCGACTGCTCCCTTGACAGCTAACCTCCCTCTAACCAGCGACTGCTCCCCTGACAGCGGACCTTTATCAAACCAGCGACTGCTCCCCTGACAGCGGACCTCCCACTAACCAGACTACTCCACAGACAGCGGACCTTCCTCTAACCAGACTACTCGCCTGACAGCGGACCTCCCTCTAACCAGACTGCTCCCCTGCAGCAGACCTCCCTCTAACCAGCGAATGCTCCCCTGACAGGTAACCTCCCTCTAACCAGCGACTACTCCCCTGACAGCGGACTTTCCTCTAACCAGACTGCTCTCCTGACAGCGGACCTCCCTCTAACCAGAATACTCCCCTGACAGCTAAACTCCCTCTAACCAGACTACTCCCCTGACAGCGGACCTCCCTCTAACCAGACTGCTCCCCTGAGAGCGGACCTCCCTCTAACCAGCGACTGCTCCCCTGACAGCTAACCTCCCTCTAACCAGACTATTCCCTGACAGCGGACCTCCCTCTAACCAGACTGCTCCCCTGACAGCTAACCGCCCTCTAACCAGACTGTTTTTCTCACAGCGGACCTCCTTCTAACCAGACTGCTCCCCTGCCAGCTAACCTCCCTCTAACGGGCGACTGCTTCCCTGACAGCGGACCTCCCTCTAACCAGACTGCTCCCCTGACAGCGGACCGCCCTCTAATGAGACTACATCCCTGACTGATAACCTCCTTCTAACCAGACTGCTCCCCTGACAGCTAACCTCCCTCTAACGAGCGACTGCTCTCCTGACAGCGGACCTCCCTCTAACCAGACTGCTCTCCTGACAGCGGACCTCCCTCTAACCAGACTGCTCCCCTGACAGCGGACCTCCCTCTAACCAGACTGCTCCCCTGACAGCTAACCTCCCTCTAACGAGCGACTGCTCCTCTAACAGCGGACCTCCCTTTAACCAGACTGCTCCCCTGTCAGCGGACCTCCGTCCAACCAGACTGCTCCCCTGACAGCTAACCTCCCTCTAACCAGACTATTCCCCTGACAGCGGACCTCCCTCTAACCAGACTGCTCCCCTGACAGCTAACCTCCCTCTAACGAGCGACTGCTCCCCTGCCGCTAACCTCTCTCTAACCAGACTACTCCCCTGATAGCAGACCTCCCTCTAACCAGATTGCTCCCCTGACAGCGGACCTCCCTCTAACCAGACTGCTCCCCTAACAGCGGACCTCCCTCTAACCAGACTGCTCCCCTGACAGCTAACCTCTCTCTAACCAGACTGCTCCACTGAGAGCTAACCTCCCTCTAACCAGACTATTCCCCTGACAGCGGACCTCCCTCTTACGTGCGACTGCTCCCCTGACAGCGGGCATCCCTGTAACCAGACTGCTCCCCTGACAGCTAACCTCCCTCTAACCAGCGACTGCTCCCCTGACAGCGGAACTCCCTCTAACCAGCGACTGATCCCCTCACAGCGGACTTCCCTCTAACCAGCGACTGCTCCCCTGACAGCGGACCTCCCTCTAACGAGCTACTGCTCCCCTGACAGCGGACCTCCCTCTAACCAGACTGCTCCCCTGACAGCAGACCTCCCTCTAACCAGACTGCTCCCCTAACAGCGGACCTCCCTCTATCGAGCGACTGCTCCCCTGACAGCCAACCTCCCTCTGACCAGACTGCTCCCCTGGCAGCGGACCTCCCTCAAACCAGCGACTGCTCCACTGACAGCGGACTTTTATCAAACCAGCGACTGCTGCCCTGACAGCGAACCTTTATCAAACCAGCGACTGCTCCCCTGACAGCGGACCTCCCTCTAACTAGACTACTCCCCTGACAGCGGACCTCCTTCTAACCAGACTACTCCCCTGACAGCGGACCTCTCTCTAACCAGACTGCTCCCCTGACAGCTAACCTCCCTCTAACCAGCGACTGCTCCCCTGACAGCGGACCTCCCTCTCACCAGACTGCTCCCCTGACAGCTAACCTCCATCTAACCCGACTGCTCCCCTGACAGCTAACCTCTCTCTAACCAGCGACTGCTCCTCTGACAGCGGACCTCCCTCTAACCAGACTGCTCTCCTGACAGCGGACCTCCCTTTAACCAGCGACTGCTCCCCTGACAGCGGACCTCCCTCTAACCAGACTGCTCCCCTGACAGCAGACCTCCCTCTAACCAGACTGCTCCCCTAACAGCGGACCTCCCTCTATCGAGCGACTGCTCCCCTGACAGCCAACCTCCCTCTGATCAGACTGCTCCCCTGGCAGCGGAACTCCCTCAAACCAGCGACTGCTCCACTGACAGCGGACTTTTATCAAACCAGCAACTGCTCCCCTGACAGCGGACCTTTAACAAACCAGCGACTGCTCCCCTGACAGCGGACCTCCCTCTAACTAGACTACTCCCCTGACAGCGGACCTCCCTCTAACCAGACTACTCGCCTGACAGCGGACCTCCCTCTAACCAGACTGCTCCCCTGACAGCGGACCTCCCTCTAACCAGACTATTCCCCTGACAGCGGACCTCCTTCTAACCAGACTACTCCCCTGACAGCGGACCTCGCTCTAACCAGACTGCTCCCCTGACAGCTAACCTCCCTCTAACCAGCGACTGCTCCCCTGACAGTGGACCTCCCTCTAACCAGACTGCTCCACTGACAGCTAACCTCGCTCTAACCAGAGTGTTCCCCTGACAGCTAACCTCCCTCTAACCAGCGACTGCTCCCCTGACAGCGGACCTCCCTCTAACCAGACTACTCCCCTGACAGCGGACCTCCCTCTAACTAGCGACTGCTCCCCTGACAGATAACCTCCTTCTAACCAGGCTACTCCCCTGACAGCGGACCTCCCTCTAACCAGACTGCTCCCCTGACAGCGGACCTCCCTCTAACCAGCGACTGCTTCCCTGACAGCTAACCTCCCTCTAACCAGACTACTCCCCTGACAGCGGACCTCCCTGTAACGAGCGACTGCTCCCCTGACAGCGGACCTCCCTCTAACCAGACTGCTCCCCTGACAGCGGACCTCTATCAAACCAGCGACTGCTCGCCTGACAGCGGACCTCCCTCTAACCAGACTGCTCCCCTGTCAGCGGACCTCCCTCTAACCAGCGACTGCTCCCCTGACAGCTAACCTCCCTCTAACCAGACTACTCCCCTGACAGCGGACCTCCTTCTAACGAGCGACTGCTCCCTGACCGCGGACCTCCCTCTAACCAGACTGCTCCACTGAGAGCTAACCTCCCTCTAACCAGACTATTCCCCTGACAGCGGACCTCCCTCTTACGTGCGACTGCTCCCCTGACAGCGGGCATCCCTCTAACCAGACTGCTCCCCTGACAGATAACCTCCCTCTAACCAGCGACTGCTCCCCTGACAGCGGACCTCCCTCTAACCAGCGACTGCTCCCCTCACAGCGGACTTCCCTCTAACCAGCGACTGCTCCCCTGACAGCGGACCTCCCTCTAACGAGCTACTGCTCCCCTGACAGCGGACCTCCCTCTAACCAGACTGCTCCCCTGACAGCGGACCTCCCTCTAACCAGACTGCTCCCCTAACAGCGGACCTCCCTCTATAGAGCGACTGCTCCCCTGACAGCTAACCTCCCTCTGACCAGACTGCTCCCCTGGCAGCGGAACTCCCTCAAACCAGCGACTGCTCCACTGACAGCGGACTTTAATCAAACCAGCGACTGCTCTCCTGACAGCGGACCTTTATCAAACCAGCGACTGCTCCCCTGACAGCAGACCTCCCTCTAACCAGCGACTGCTCCCCTCACAGCGGACTTCCCTCTAACCAGCGACTGCTCCCCTGACAGCGGACCTCCCTCTAACGAGCTACTGCTCCCCTGAAAGCGGACCTCCCTCTAACCAGACTGCTCCCCTGACAGCGGACCTCCCTCTAACCAGACTGCTCCCCTAACAGCGGACCTCCCTCTATAGAGCGACTGCTCCCCTGACAGCTAACCTCCCTCTGATCAGACTGCTCCCCTGGCAGCGGAACTCCCTCAAACCAGCGACTGCTCCACTGACAGCGGACTTTTATCAAACCAGCAACTGCTCCCCTGACAGCGGACCTTTAACAAACCAGCGACTGCTCCCCTGACAGCGGACCTCCCTCTAACTAGACTACTCCCCTGACAGCGGACCTCCCTCTAACCAGACTACTCGCCTGACAGCGGACCTCCCTCTAACCAGACTGCTCCCCTGACAGCGGACCTCCCTCTAACCAGACTATTCCCCTGACAGCGGACCTCCTTCTAACCAGACTACTCCCCTGACAGCGGACCTCGCTCTAACCGGACTGCTCCCCTGACAGCTAACCTCCCTCTAACCAGCGACTGCTCCCCTGTTAGCGGACTTCCCTCTAACCAGACTGCTCCCCTGACAGCTAACCTATCTCTAACCAGCGACTGCTCCTTTGACAGCGGACCTCCCTCTAACCAGACTGCTCCCCTGACAGCGACCCCCTCTAGCCAGACTGCTCCCCTGACAGCGGACCTCCCTCTAACCAGCGACTGCTCCCCTGACAGCGTACCTCCCTGTAACCAGCAACTGCTCCCCTGACAGCGGACCTCTATTAAACCAGCGACTGCTCCCCTGACAGCGGACCTTCCTCCAACGAGCGACTGCTCCCCTGAGAGCGGACCTCCCTCTAACCAACGACTGCTCCCCTGACAGCTAACCTCCCTCTAACCAGCCACTGCTCCCCTGACAGCGGACCTCCCTCTAATGAGCGACTGCTCCCCTGACAGCGGACCTCCCTTTAACCAGCGACTGCTCCCCTGACATCGGACCTCCCTTTAACCAGCGACTGCTCCCCTGACAGCGGATCTCTATCAAACCAGCGACTGCTCCCCTGACAGCGGACCTTCCTCTAACGAGCGACTGCTCCCCTGACAGCGGACCTCCCTCTAACCAGCGACTGCTCCCCTGTTAGCGGACTTCCCTCTAACCAGACTGCTCCCCTGACAGCTAACCTATCTCTAACCAGCGACTGCTCCTTTGACAGCGGACCTCCCTCTAACCAGACTGCTCCCCTGACAGCGACCCCCTCTAGCCAGACTGCTCCCCTGACAGCGGACCTCCCTCTAACCAGCGACTGCTCCCCTGACAGCGTACCTCCCTGTAACCAGCAACTGCTCCCCTGACAGCGGACCTCTATTAAACCAGCGACTGCTCCCCTGACAGCGGACCTTCCTCCAACGAGCGACTGCTCCCCTGAGAGCGGACCTCCCTCTAACCAACGACTGCTCCCCTGACAGCTAACCTCCCTCTAACCAGCCACTGCTCCCCTGACAGCGGACCTCCCTCTAATGAGCGACTGCTCCCCTGACAGCGGACCTCCCTTTAACCAGCGACTGCTCCCCTGACATCGGACCTCCCTTTAACCAGCGACTGCTCCCCTGACAGCGGATCTCTATCAAACCAGCGACTGCTCCCCTGACAGCGGACCTTCCTCTAACGAGCGACTGCTCCCCTGACAGCGGACCTCCCTCTAACCAGCGACTGCTCTCCTGACAGCGGGCCTCTAGCAAACCAGCGACTGCTCCCTTGACAGCTAACCTCCCTCTAACCAGCGACTGCTCCCCTGACAGCGGACCTTTATCAAACCAGCGACTGCTCCCCTGACAGCGGACCTCCCACTAACCAGACTACTCCACAGACAGCGGACCTTCCTCTAACCAGACTACTCGCCTGACAGCGGACCTCCCTCTAACCAGACTGCTCCCCTGACAGCGGACCTCCCTCTAACCAGACTATTACCCTGACACCGGACCTCCTTCTAACCAGACTACTCCCCTGACAGCGGACCTCCCTCTAACCAGACTGCTCCCCTGACAGTTAACCTCCCTCTAACCAGCGACTGCTACCCTGACAGCGGACCTTCCTGTAACCAGACTGCTTCCCTGACAGCTAACCTCCATCTAACCAGACTGCTCCCCTGACAGCTAACCTCTCTCTAACCAGCGACGGCTCCCCTGACAGCGGACCTCCCTCTAACCAGACTCCTCTCCTGACAGCTAACCTCCATCTAACCAGACTGCTCCCCTGACAGCTAACCTCCCTCTAACCAGCGACTGCTCCCCTGACAGCGGACCTCCTTCTAACCAGACTGCTCCCCTAACAGCGGACCTCCCTCTATCGAGCGACTACTCCCCTGACAGCGGACCTCCCTCTAACCAGACCGCTCCCTTGACAGCTAACCTCCCTCTAACCAGTCTGCTTTCCTGACAGCGGACCTCCCTCTAACCAGCGACTGCTCCCCTGACAGCTAATCTCCCTCTGACCAGACTGCTCCCCTGACAGTGGACCTCCCTCTAACCAGACTGTTCCCCTGACAGCTAAACTCCCTCTAACGAGCGACTGCTCCCCGACAGCGCACCTCCCTCTAACCAGACTGCTCCCCTGACAGCAGACCTCCCTCTAACCAGACTGCTCCCCTAACAGCTTACCTCCCTCTAACCAGCGACTGCTCCCCTGACAGCGGACCTCCCTCTAACCAGACTGCTCCCCTGACAGCGGACCTCCCTCTAACCAGCGACTGCTCCCCTGACAGCGGACCTCCCTCTAACCAGCGACTGCTCCCCTGACAGCGGACCTCCCTCTAACCAGACTGCTCCCCTGACAGCTAACCTCCTTCTTACCAGACTACTACCCTGACAGCGGACCTCCCTCTAACGAGCGACTGCTCCCCTGACAGCGGACCTCCCTCTAACCAGCGACTGCTCCCCTGTTAGCGGACTTCCCTCTAACCAGACTGCTCCCCTGACAGCTAACCTATCTCTAACCAGCGACTGCTCCTTTGACAGCGGACCTCCCTCTAACCAGACTGCTCCCCTGACAGCGACCCCCTCTAGCCAGACTGCTCCCCTGACAGCGGACCTCCCTCTAGCCAGCGACTGCTCCCCTGACAGCGTACCTCCCTGTAACCAGCAACTGCTCCCCTGACAGCGGACCTCTATTAAACCAGCGACTGCTCCCCTGACAGCGGACCTTCCTCCAACGAGCGACTGCTCCCCTGAGAGCGGACCTCCCTCTAACCAACGACTGCTCCCCTGACAGCTAACCTCCCTCTAACCAGCCACTGCTCCCCTGACAGCGGACCTCCCTCTAATGAGCGACTGCTCCCCTGACAGCGGACCTCCCTTTAACCAGCGACTGCTCCCCTGACATCGGACCTCCCTTTAACCAGCGACTGCTCCCCTGACAGCGGATCTCTATCAAACCAGCGACTGCTCCCCTGACAGCGGACCTTCCTCTAACGAGCGACTGCTCCCCTGACAGCGGACCTCCCTCTAACCAGCGACTGCTCTCCTGACAGCGGGCCTCTAGCAAACCAGCGACTGCTCCCTTGACAGCTAACCTCCCTCTAACCAGCGACTGCTCCCCTGACAGCGGACCTTTATCAAACCAGCGACTGCTCCCCTGACAGCGGACCTCCCACTAACCAGACTACTCCACAGACAGCGGACCTTCCTCTAACCAGACTACTCGCCTGACAGCGGACCTCCCTCTAACCAGACTGCTCCCCTGACAGCGGACCTCCCTCTAACCAGACTATTACCCTGACACCGGACCTCCTTCTAACCAGACTACTCCCCTGACAGCGGACCTCCCTCTAACCAGACTGCTCCCCTGACAGTTAACCTCCCTCTAACCAGCGACTGCTACCCTGACAGCGGACCTTCCTGTAACCAGACTGCTTCCCTGACAGCTAACCTCCATCTAACCAGACTGCTCCCCTGACAGCTAACCTCTCTCTAACCAGCGACGGCTCCCCTGACAGCGGACCTCCCTCTAACCAGACTCCTCTCCTGACAGCTAACCTCCATCTAACCAGACTGCTCCCCTGACAGCTAACCTCCCTCTAACCAGCGACTGCTCCCCTGACAGCGGACCTCCTTCTAACCAGACTGCTCCCCTAACAGCGGACCTCCCTCTATCGAGCGACTACTCCCCTGACAGCGGACCTCCCTCTAACCAGACCGCTCCCTTGACAGCTAACCTCCCTCTAACCAGTCTGCTTTCCTGACAGCGGACCTCCCTCTAACCAGCGACTGCTCCCCTGACAGCTAATCTCCCTCTGACCAGACTGCTCCCCTGACAGTGGACCTCCCTCTAACCAGACTGTTCCCCTGACAGCTAAACTCCCTCTAACGAGCGACTGCTCCCCGACAGCGCACCTCCCTCTAACCAGACTGCTCCCCTGACAGCAGACCTCCCTCTAACCAGACTGCTCCCCTAACAGCTTACCTCCCTCTAACCAGCGACTGCTCCCCTGACAGCGGACCTCCCTCTAACCAGACTGCTCCCCTGACAGCGGACCTCCCTCTAACCAGCGACTGCTCCCCTGACAGCGGACCTCCCTCTAACCAGCGACTGCTCCCCTGACAGCGGACCTCCCTCTAACCAGACTGCTCCCCTGACAGCTAACCTCCTTCTTACCAGACTACTACCCTGACAGCGGACCTCCCTCTAACGAGCGACTGCTCCCCTGACAGCGGACCTCCCTCTAACCAGACTGCTCCCCTGACAGCTAACCTCCCTCTAACGAGCGACTGCTCCCCTGCCCCTAACCTCCCTCTAACCAGACTACTCCCCTGATAGCAGACCTCCCTCTAACCAGACTGCTCCCCTGACAGTGGACCTCCCTCTAACCAGACTGCTCCCCTAACAGCGGACTTCCCTCTAACCAGACTGCTCCCCTGACAGCTAACCTCTCTCTAACCAGACTGCTCCCCTTACAGCAGACCTCCCTCTAACCAGACTGCTCCCCTGACAGCGGACCTGCTTCTAACCAGCGACTGCTCCCCTGACAGCTAACCTCTTTCTAACCAGACTACTCCCCGACAGCGGACCTCCCTCTAACCAGACTGCTCCCCTGACAGCTAACCTCTCTCTAACCAGACTGCTCCCCTGACAGCGGAACTCCCTCTAACCGGACTGCTCCCCTGACAGCGGACCTCCCTCTAACCAGATTGCTCCCCTGACAGCGGACCTCTCTCTAACCAGAATACTCCCCTGACAGCTAACCTTCCTCTAACCAGACTACTCCCCTGACAGCGGACCTCCCTCTAACCAGACCGCTCCCTTGACAGCTAACCTCCCTCTAACCAGTCTGCTTTCCTGACAGCGGACCTCCCTCTAACCAGCGACTGTTCCCCTGACACCGGACCTCCCTCTAACCAGACCGCTCCCCTGACAGCTAAACTCCCTCTAACGAGACTACTCCCCTGACAGCGGACCTCCCTCTAACCAGACTGCTCACCTGACAGCTAACCTCCCTCTAACCAGACTGTTTTCCTGACAGCGGACCTCCCGCTAACCAGACTGCTCCCCTGACAGCTAACCTCCCTTTAACGAGCGACTTCTCCCCTGACAGCGGACCTCCCTCTAACCAGACTGCTCCCCTGACAGCGGACCTCCCTCTAACCAGACTGCTCCCCTGACAGCTAACCTCCCTCTAACCAGACTGCTCTTCTGACAGCGGACCTCCCTCTAACAAGACTGATCACATGACAGCTAACCTCCCTCTAACGAGCGACTGCTCCCCTGGCAGCGGACCTCCCTCTAACCAGACTGCTCCCCTGACAGCGGACCTCCCTCTAACCAGACTGCTCCCTGACAGAGGACCTCCCTCTAACCAGCGACTGCTCCCCTGACAGCGGACCTCCCTCTAACCATACTACTCCCCTGACAGCGGACCTCCTTCTAACCAGCGACTGCTCCCCTGGCAGCGGACCTCCCTCTAACCAGACTACTCCCCTGACAGCTAACCTCCCTCTAACCAAACTGCTCCCCTGACAGCGGACCTCCCTCTAACCAGACTGCTCCCCTGACAGCGGACCTCCCTCTAACCAGCGACTGCCCCGTGACAGCTAACCTCCCTCTAACCAGACTGCTCCCCTGACAGCGGACCTCCCTCTAACCAGACTGTTCCCCTGACAGGTAACTTCCCTCTAACGAGCGACTGCTCCCCTGACAGCGGACCTCCCTCTAACCAGACTGCTCCACTGACAGCTAACCTCCCTCTAACCAGACTACTCCCCTGACAGCGGACCTCCCTCTAACCAGCGACTGTTCTTCTGACACCGGACCTCCCTCTAACCAGACTGCTCTCCTGACAGCTAACCTCCCTCTAACGAGCGACTGCTCCCCTCACAGCTAACCTCCCTCTAACCAGACTACTCCCCGACAGCGGACCTCCCTCTAACCAGACTGCTCCCCTGACAGCTAACCTCCCTCCAACGAGCGACAGCTCCTCTAACAGCGGACCTCCCTTTAACCAGACTGCTCCCCTGACAACGGACCTCCCTCTAACCAGACTGCTCCCCTGACAGCTAACCTCCCTCTAACCAGACTACTCCCCTCACAGCGGACCTCCCTCTAACCAGACTGCTCTCCTGACAGCTAACCTCCCTCTAACCAGACTGCTTTCCTGACAGCGGACCTCCCTCTAACCAGACTGCTCCCCTGACAGCTAACCTCCCTCTAACGAGCGACTGCTCCCCTGACAGCGGACCTCCCTCTAACCAGACTGTTCCCCTGACAGCTAACCTCCCTCTAACGAGCGACTGCTCCCCGACAGCGGACCTCCCTCTAACCAGACTGCTCCCCTGAAGGCGGACCTCCCTCTAACCAGACTGCTCCCCTAACAGCTTACCTCCCTCTAACCAGCGACTGTTCCCCTGACAGCGGACCTCCCTCTAACCAGACTGCTCCCCTGACAGCGGACCTCCCTCTAACCAGCAACTGCTCCCCTGACAGCGGACCTCCCTCTAACCAGCGACTGCTCCCCTGACAGAGGACCTCCCTCTAACCAGACCTCTCCCCTGACAGCTAACCTCCCCTTTACCAGACTACTCCCCTGACAGCAGACCTCCCTCTAACGAGCGACTACTCCCCTGACAGCGGACCTCCCTCTAACCAGACTGCTCCACTGACAGCTAACCTCCATCTAACCAGACTACTCCCCTGACAGCGGACCTCCCTCTAACCAGCGACTGTTCTCCTGTCAGCTAACCTCCCTCTAAGCAGACTACTCCCCTGACAGCGGACCTGCCTCTAACCAGACTGCTCCCCTGACAGCTAACCTCCCTCTAACCAGACTGCTTTCCTGACAGCGGACCTCCCTCTAACCAGACTGCTCCCCTGACAGCTAACCTCCTTCTAACAAGCAACTGCTCCCCTGACAGCGGACCTCCCTCTAACCAGACTGCTCCCCTGACAGCGGACCTCCCTCTAACCAGACTTCTCCCCTGACAGCTAACCTCCCTCTAACCAGACTATTCCCCTGACAGCGGACCTCCCTCTAACCAGACTGCTCCCCTGACAGCTAACCTCTCTCTAACCAGACTGCTCCCCTGACAGCGGACCTCCCTCTAACCAGACTACTCCCCTGACATCGGACCTGCCTCTAACCAGACTGCTCCCCTGACAGCTAACCTCCCTCTAACCAGACTGCTTTCCTGACAGCGGACCTCCCTCTAACCAGACTGCTCCCCTGACAGCTAACCTCCTTCTAACGAGCAACTGCTCCCCTGACAGCGGACCTCCCTCTAACCAGACTGCTCCCCTGACAGCGGACCTCCCTCTAACCAGACTTCTTCCCTGACAGCTAACCTCCCTCTAACCAGACTACTCCCCTGACAGCGGACCTCCCTCTAACCAGACTGCTCCCCTGACAGCTAACCTCTCTCTAACCAGACTGCTCCCCTGACAGCGGACCTCCCTCTAACCAGACTGCGCCCCTGACAGCTAACCTCCCTCTAACCAGCGGCTGCTCCCCTGACAACGGACCTCCTTCTAACGAGCGACTGCTCCCCTGACAGCGGAACTCCCTCTAACCATACTACTCCCCTGACAGCGGACCTCCCTCCAACCAGCGACTGCTCCCCTGGCAGCGGACCTCCCTCTAACCAGACTACTCCCCTGACAGCTAACCTCCCTCTTACCCGACTACTCCCCTGACAGCGGACCTCCCTCTAACGAGCAACTGCTCCCCTGACAGCGGACCTCCCTCTAACCAGACTGCTCCCCTGACAGCGGACCTCCCTCTAACCAGCGACTGCTCCACTGGCAGCGGACCTCCCTCTAACCAGACTGCTCCCCTGCCAGCTAACCTCCCTCTTACCAGACTACTCCCCTGACAGCGGACCTCCCTCTAACGAGCAACTGCTCCCCTGACAGCGGACCTCCCTCTAACCAGACTGCTCCACTGACAGCTAACCTCCTCTAACCAGACTACTCCCCTGACAGCGGACCTCCCTCTAACCAGCGACTGTTCCCCTGACAGTTAACCTCCCTCTAAGCAGACTACTCCCCTGACAGCTGACCTCCCTCTAACCAGACTGTTCCCCTGACAGCTAACCTCCCTCTAACGAGCGACTGCTCCCCGACAGCGGACCTCCCTCTAACCAGACTGCTCCCCTGACAGCGGACCTCCCTCTAACCAGACTGCTCCCCTAACAGCTTACCTTCCTCTAACCAGCGACTGCTCCCCTGACAGCGGACCTCCCTCTAACCAGACTGCTCCCCTGACAGCGGACCTCCTTCTAACCAGCGACTGCTCCCCTGACAGTGGACCTCCCTCTAACCAGCGACTGCCCCCTGACAGCGGACCTCCCTCTAACCAGACTGCTCCCTTGACAGCTAACCTCCCTCTTACCCGACTACTCCCCTGACAGCGGACCTCCCTCTAACGAGCGACTGCTCCCCTGACAGCGGACCTCCCTCTAACCAGACTGCTCCACTGACAGCTAACCTCCCTCTAACCAGACTACTCCCCCGACAGCGGACCTCCCTCTAACCAGCGACTGTTCCCCTGACAGCGAACCTGCGTCTAACCAGACTGCTCCCCTGACAGCGGACCTCCCTCTAACCAGAATACTCCCCTGACAGCTAACCTCCCTCTAACGAGCGACTGCTCCTCTAACAGCGGACCTCCCTTTAACCAGACTGCTCCCCTGACAGCGGACCTCCGTCTAACTAGACTGCTCCCCTGACAGCTAACCTCCCTCTAACCAGACTACTCCCCTGACAGTGGACCTCCCTCTAACCAGACTGCTCCCCTGACAGCTAACCTCCCTCTTACCAGACTACTCCCCTGACAGCGGACCTCCCTCTAACCAGCGACTGCTCCCCTGACAGCGGACCTTCCTCTAACCAGCGACTGCTCCCCTGACAGCAGACCTTCCTCTAACCAGATTGCTCCCCTGACAGCTAACCTCCCTCTAACGAGCGACTGCTCCTCTAACAGCGGACCTCCCTTTAACCAGACTGCTCCCCTGACAGCGGACCTCCGTCTAACTAGACTGCTCCCCTGACAGCTAACCTCCCTCTAACCAGACTACTCCCCTGACAGTGGACCTCCCTCTAACCAGACTGCTCCCCTGACAGCTAACCTCCCTCTAACCAGACTGCTTTACTGACAGCGGACCTCCCTCTAACCAGACTGCTCCCCTGACAGCTAACCTCCCTCTAACGAGCAACTGCTCCCCTGACAGCGGACCTCCCTCTAACTAGACTGCTCCCCTGACAGCGGACCTCCCTCTAACCAGACTTCTCCCCTGACAGCTAACCTCCCTCTAACCAGACTACTCCCCTGACAGCGGACCTCCCTCTAACCAGACTGCTTCCCTGACAGCTACCTCTCTCTAACCAGACTGCTCCCCTGACAGCGGACCTCCCTCTAACCAGACTGCGCCCCTGACAGCTAACCTCTCTCTAACCAGCGGCTGCTCCCCTGACAGCGGACCTCCTTCTAACCAGCGACTGCTCCCCTGACAGCGGACCTCCCTCTAACCATACTACTCCCCTGACAGCGTACCTCCCTCCAACCAGCGACTGCTCCCCTGACAGCGGACCTCCCTCTAACCTGACTACTCCCCTGACAGCTAACCTCCCTCTAACCAGACTGCTCCCCTGACAGCGGACCTCCCTCTAACCAGCGACTGCTCTCCTGACAGTGGACCTCCCTCTAACCAGCGACTGCCCCCTGACAGCGGACCTCCCTCTAACCAGACTGCTCCCTTGACAGCTAACCTCCCTCTTACCCGACTACTCCCCTGACAGCGGACCTCCCTCTAACGAGCAACTGCTCCCCTGACAGCGGACCTCCCTCTAACCAGACTGCTCCACTGACAGCTAACCTCCCTCTAACTAGACTACTCCCCTGACAGCGGACCTCCCTCTAACCAGCGACTGTTCCCCTGACAGCGAACCTGCGTCTAACCAGACTGCTCCCCTGACAGCGGACTTCCCTCTAACCAGAATACTCCCCTGACAGCTAATCTCCCTCTAACCAGACTACTCCCCTGACAGCGGACCTCCCTCTAACCAGCGACTGCTCCCCTGACAGCGGACCTTCCTCTAACCAGCGACTGCTCCCCTAACAGCGGACCTCCGTCTAACTAGACTGCTCCCCTGACAGCTAACCTCCCTCTAACCAGACTACTCCCCTGACAGTGGACCTCCCTCTAACCAGACTGCTCCCCTGACAGCTAACCTCCTTCTAACCAGACTGCTTTCCTGACAGCGGACCTCCCTCTAACCAGACTGCTCCCCTGACAGCGGACCTCCCTCTAACCATACTGCTCCCCTGACAGCTAACCTCCCTCTAACCAGACTGCTTTCCTGACAGCGGAACTCCCTCTAACCAGACTGCTCCCCTGACAGCTAACCTCCCTCTAACGAGCAACTGCTCCCCTGACAGCAGACCTCCCTCTAACCAGACTGCTCCCCTGACAGCGGACCTCCCTCTAACCAGACTTCTCCCCTGACAGCTAACCTCCCTCTAACCAGCGACTGTTCCCCTGACAGCGGACCTCCCTCTAACCAGACTGCTCCCCTGACAGCGGACCTCCCTCTAACCAGCAACTGCTCCCCTGACAGCGGACCTCCCTCTAACCAGCGACTGCTCCCCTGACAGAGGACCTCCCTCTAACCAGACTGCTCCCCTGACAGCTAACCTCCCCTTTACCAGACTACTCCCCTGACAGCAGACCTCCCTCTAACGAACGACTACTCCCCTGACAGCGGACCTCCCTCTAACCAGACTGCTCCACTGACAGCTAACCTCCATCTAACCAGACTACTCCCCTGACAGCGGACCTCCCTCTAACCAGCGACTGTTCTCCTGTCAGCTAACCTCCCTCTAAGCAGACTACTCCCCTGACAGCGGAACTGCCTCTAACCAGACTGCTCCCCTGACAGCTAACCTCCCTCTAACGAGACTGCTTTCCTGACAGCGGACCTCCCTCTAACCAGACTGCTCCCCTGACAGCTAACCTCCTTCTAACGAGCAACTGCTCCCCTGACAGCGGACCTCCCTCTAACCAGACTGCTCCCCTGACAGCGGACCTCCCTCTAACCAGACTTCTCCCCTGACAGCTAACCTCCCTCTAACCAGACTACTCCCCTGACAGCGGACCTCCCTCTAACCAGACTGCTCCCCTGACAGCTAACCTCTCTCTAACCAGACTGCTCCCCTGACAGCGGACCTCCCTCTAACCAGACTACTCCCCTGACAGCGGACCTCCCTCTAACCAGACTGCTCCCCTGACAGCGGACCTCCCTCTAACCAGACTGCTCCCCTAACAGCTTACCTCCCTCTAACCAGCGACTGCTCCCCTGACAGCGGACCTCCCTCTAACCAGACTGCTCCCCTGACAGCGGACCTCCCTCTAACCAGCGACTGCTCCCCTGACAGCGGACCTCCCTCTAACCAGCGACTGCTCCCCTGACAGCGGACCTCCCTCTAACCAGACTGCTCCCCTGACAGCTAACCTCCTTCTTACCAGACTACTACCCTGACAGCGGACCTCCCTCTAACGAGCGACTGCTCCCCTGACAGCGGACCTCCCTCTAACCAGACTGCTCCCCTGACAGCTAACCTCCCTCTAACGAGCGACTGCTCCCCTGCCGCTAACCTCCCTCTAACCAGACTACTCCCCTGATAGCAGACCTCCCTCTAACCAGACTGCTCCCCTGACAGTGGACCTCCCTCTAACCAGACTGCTCCCCTAACAGCGGACTTCCCTCTAACCAGACTGCTCCCCTGACAGCTAACCTCTCTCTAACCAGACTGCTCCCCTGACAGCAGACCTCCCTCTAACCAGACTGCTCCCCTGACAGCGGACCTGCTTCTAACCAGCGACTGCTCCCCTGACAGCTAACCTCTTTCTAACCAGACTACTCCCCGACAGCGGACCTCCCTCTAACCAGACTGCTCCCCTGACAGCTAACCTCTCTCTAACCAGACTGCTCCCCTGACAGCGGAACTCCCTCTAACCGGACTGCTCCCCTGACAGCGGACCTCCCTCTAACCAGATTGCTCCCCTGACAGCGGACCTCTCTCTAACCAGAATACTCCCCTGACAGCTAACCTTCCTCTAACCAGACTACTCCCCTGACAGCGGACCTCCCTCTAACCAGACCGCTCCCTTGACAGCTAACCTCCCTCTAACCAGTCTGCTTTCCTGACAGCGGACCTCCCTCTAACCAGCGACTGTTCCCCTGACACCGGACCTCCCTCTAACCAGACCGCTCCCCTGACAGCTAACCTCCCTCTAACGAGACTACTCCCCTGACAGCGGACCTCCCTCTAACCAGACTGCTCACCTGACAGCTAACCTCCCTCTAACCAGACTGTTTTCCTGACAGCGGACCTCCCGCTAACCAGACTGCTCCCCTGACAGCTAACCTCCCTTTAACGAGCGACTTCTCCCCTGACAGCGGACCTCCCTCTAACCAGACTGCTCCCCTGACAGCGGACCTCCCTCTAACCAGACTGCTCCCCTGACAGCTAACCTCCCTCTAACCAGACTGCTCTTCTGACAGCGGACCTCCCTCTAACCAGACTGATCACATGACAGCTAACCTCCCTCTAACGAGCGACTGCTCCCCTGGCAGCGGACCTCCCTCTAACCAGACTGCTCCCCTGACAGCGGACCTCCCTCTAACCAGACTGCTCCCTGACAGCGGACCTCCCTCTAACCAGCGACTGCTCCCCTGACAGCGGACCTCCCTCTAACCATACTACTCCCCTGACAGCGGACCTCCTTCTAACCAGCGACTGCTCCCCTGGCAGCGGACCTCCCTCTAACCAGACTACTCCCCTGACAGCTAACCTCCCTCTAACCAAACTGCTCCCCTGACAGCGGACCTCCCTCTAACCAGACTGCTCCCCTGACAGCGGACCTCCCTCTAACCAGCGACTGCCCCGTGACAGCTAACCTCCCTCTAACCAGACTGCTCCCCTGACAGCGGACCTCCCTCTAACCAGACTGTTCCCCTGACAGCTAACTTCCCTCTAACGAGCGACTGCTCCCCTGACAGCGGACCTCCCTCTAACCAGACTGCTCCACTGACAGCTAACCTCCTCTAACCAGACTACTCCCCTGACAGCGGACCTCCCTCTAACCAGCGACTGTTCCCCTGACAGTTAACCTCCCTCTAAGCAGACTACTCCCCTGACAGCTGACCTCCCTCTAACCAGACTGTTCCCCTGACAGCTAACCTCCCTCTAACGAGCGACTGCTCCCCGACAGCGCACCTCCCTCTAACCAGACTGCTCCCCTGACAGCGGACCTCCCTCTAACCAGACTGCTCCCCTAACAGCTTACCTTCCTCTAACCAGCGACTGCTCCCCTGACAGCGGACCTCCCTCTAACCAGACTGCTCCCCTGACAGCGGACCTCCTTCTAACCAGCGACTGCTCCCCTGACAGTGGACCTCCCTCTAACCAGCGACTGCCCCCTGACAGCGGACCTCCCTCTAACCAGACTGCTCCCTTGACAGCTAACCTCCCTCTTACCCGACTACTCCCCTGACAGCGGACCTCCCTCTAACGAGCGACTGCTCCCCTGACAGCGGACCTCCCTCTAACCAGACTGCTCCACTGACAGCTAACCTCCCTCTAACCAGACTACTCCCCCGACAGCGGACCTCCCTCTAACCAGCGACTGTTCCCCTGACAGCGGACCTGCGTCCAACCAGACTGCTCCCCTGACAGCGGACCTCCCTCTAACCAGAATACTCCCCTGACAGCTAACCTCCCTCTAACCAGACTACTCCCCTGACAGCTAACCTCCCTCTAACGAGCGACTGCTCCTCTAACAGCGGACCTCCCTTTAACCAGACTGCTCCCCTGACAGCGGACCTCCGTCTAACTAGACTGCTCCCCTGACAGCTAACCTCCCTCTAACCAGACTACTCCCCTGACAGTGGACCTCCCTCTAACCAGACTGCTCCCCTGACAGCTAACCTCCCTCTTACCAGACTACTCCCCTGACAGCGGACCTCCCTCTAACCAGCGACTGCTCCCCTGACAGCGGACCTTCCTCTAACCAGCGACTGCTCCCCTGACAGCAGACCTTTCTCTAACCAGACTGCTCCCCTGACAGCTAACCTCCCTCTAACGAGCGACTGCTCTTCTAACAGCGGACCTCCCTTTAACCAGACTGCTCCCCTGACAGCGGACCTCCGTCTAACTAGACTGCTCCCCTGACAGCTAACCTCCCTCTAACCAGACTACTCCCCTGACAGTGGACCTCCCTCTAACCAGACTGCTCCCCTGACAGCTAACCTCCCTCTAACCAGACTGCTTTACTGACAGCGGACCTCCCTCTAACCAGACTGCTCCCCTGACAGCTAACCTCCCTCTAACGAGCAACTGCTCCCCTGACAGCGGACCTCCCTCTAACTAGACTGCTCCCCTGACAGCGGACCTCCCTCTAACCAGACTTCTCCCCTGACAGCTAACCTCCCTCTAACCAGACTACTCCCCTGACAGCGGACCTCCCTCTAACCAGACTGCTTCCCTGACAGCTACCTCTCTCTAACCAGACTGCTCCCCTGACAGCGGACCTCCCTCTAACCAGACTGCGCCCCTGACAGCTAACCTCCCTCTAACCAGCGGCTGCTCCCCTGACAGCGGACCTCCTTCTAACCAGCGACTGCTCCCCTGACAGCGGACCTCCCTCTAACCATACTACTCCCCTGACAGCGTACCTCCCTCCAACCAGCGACTGCTCCCCTGACAGCGGACCTCCCTCTAACCTGACTACTCCCCTGACAGCTACCCTCCCTCTAACCAGACTGCTCCCCTGACAGCGGACCTCCCTCTAACCAGCGACTGCTCTCCTGACAGTGGACCTCCCTCTAACCAGCGACTGCCCCCTGACAGCGGACCTCCCTCTAACCAGACTGCTCCCTTGACAGCTAACCTCCCTCTTACCCGACTACTCCCCTGACAGCGGACCTCCCTCTAACGAGCAACTGCTCCCCTGACAGCGGACCTCCCTCTAACCAGACTGCTCCACTGACAGCTAACCTCCCTCTAACTAGACTACTCCCCTGACAGCGGACCTCCCTCTAACCAGCGACTGTTCCCCTGACAGCGAACCTGCGTCTAACCAGACTGCTCCCCTGACAGCGGACCTCCCTCTAACCAGAATACTCCCCTGACAGCTAATCTCCCTCTAACCAGACTACTCCCCTGACAGCGGACCTCCCTCTAACCAGCGACTGCTCCCCTGACAGCGGACCTTCCTCTAACCAGCGACTGCTCCCCTAACAGCGGACCTTCCTCTAACCAGACTGCTCCCCTGACAGCTAACCTCCCTCTAACGAGCGACTGCTCCTCTAACAGCGGACCTCCCTTTAACCAGACTGCTCCCCTGACAGCGGACCTCCGTCTAACTAGACTGCTCCCCTGACAGCTAACCTCTCTCTAACCAGACTACTCCCCTGACAGTGGACCTCCCTCTAACCAGACTGCTCCCCTGACAGCTAACCTCCCTCTAACCAGACTGCTTTCCTGACAGCGGACCTCCCTCTAACCAGACTGCTCCCCTGACAGCTAACCTAACTCTAACGAGCAACTGCTCCCCTGACAGCGGACCTCCCTCTAACTAGACTGCTCCCCTGACAGCGGAACTCCCTCTAACCAGACTTCTCCCCTGACAGCTAACCTCTCTCTAACCAGACTACTCCCCTGACAGCGGACCTCCCGCTAACCAGACTGCTTCCCTGACAGCTACCTCTCTCTAACCAGACTGCTCCCCTGACAGCGGACCTCCCTCTAACCAGACTGCGCCCCTGACAGCTAACCTCCCTCTAACCAGCGGCTGCTCCCCTGACAGCGGACCTCCTTCTAACCAGCGACTGCTCCCCTGACAGCGGACCTCCCTCTAACCATACTACTCCCCTGACAGCGTACCTTCCTCCAACCAGCGACTGCTCCCCTGACAGCGGACCTCCCTCTAACAAGACTACTCCCCTGACAGCTAACCTCCCTCTAACCAGACTGCTCTTCTGACAGCGGACCTCCCTCTAACCAGACTGCTCCCCTGACAGCTTACCTCCCTCTAACCAGCGACTGCTCCCCTGACTGCGGACCTCCCTATAACCATACTGCTCCCCTGACAGCGGACCTCCCTCTAACCAGCGACTGCTCCCCTGACAGCGGACCTCCCTCTAACCAGACTGCTCCCCTGACAGCTAACCTCCATCTTACCAGACTACTCCCCTGACAGCGGACCTCCCTCTAACCAGCGACTGTTCCCCTGACAGCTAACCTCCCTCTAAGCAGACTATTCCCCTGACAGCGGACCTCCCTCTAACGAGCGACTGCTCCCCTGACAGCGGACATCCCTCTAACCAGACTACTCCCCTGACAGCGGACCTCCCTCTAACCAGCGACTGCTCTCCTGACAGCGGACCGCCCTCTAACCAGCGACTGCTCCCCTGACAGCGGACCTTCCTCTAACCAGACTGCTCCCCTGACAGCGTACCTCCCTCTAACCAGACTGCTCCCCTGACAGCTAACCTCCCTCTACCGAGCGACTGCTCCTCTAACAGCGGACCTCCCTTTAACCAGACTGCTCCCCTGACAGCGGACCTCCGTCTAACCAGACTGCTCCCCTGACAGCTAACCTCCCTCTAACCAGACTACTCCCCTGACAGTGGATTTCCCTCTAACCAGACTGCTCCCCTGACAGCTAACCTCCCTCTAAACAGACTGCTTTCCTGACAGCGGACCTCCCTCTAACCAGACTGCTCCCCTGCCAGCTAACCTCCCTCTAACGAGCAACTGCTCCCCTGACAGCGGACCTCCCTCTAACCAGCGATTGCTCCCCTGACAGCGGACCTCCCTCTAACAAGACTGCTCCCCTGACAGCTAACCTCCCTCTTACCAAACTACTCCCCTGACAGCGGACCTCCCTCTAACGAGTGACTGCTCCCCTGACAGCGGACCTCCCTCTAACCAGACTGCTCCACTGACAGCTAACCTCCCTCTAACCAGACTACTCCCCTGACAGCGGACCTCCCTCTAACCATACTGCTCCCCTGACAGCTAACCTCCCTCTAACCAGACTGCTTTCCTGACAGCGGAACTCCCTCTAACCAGACTGCTCCCCTGACAGCTAACCTCCCTCTAACGAGCAACTGCTCCCCTGACAGCAGACCTCCCTCTAACCAGACTGCTCCCCTGACAGCGGACCTCCCTCTAACCAGACTTCTCCCCTGACAGCTAACCTCCCTCTAACCAGCGACTGTTCCCCTGACAGCGGACATCCCTCTAACCAGACTGCTCCCCTGACAGCGGACCTCCCTCTAACCAGCAACTGCTCCCCTGACAGCGGACCTCCCTCTAACCAGCGACTGCTCCCCTGACAGAGGACCTCCCTCTAACCAGACTTCTCCCCTGACAGCTAACCTCCCCTTTACCAGACTACTCCCCTGACAGCAGACCTCCCTCTAACGAACGACTACTCCCCTGACAGCGGACCTCCCTCTAACCAGACTGCTCCACTGACAGCTAACCTCCATCTAACCAGACTACTCCCCTGACAGCGGACCTCCCTCTAACCAGCGACTGTTCTCCTGTCAGCTAACCTCTCTCTAAGCAGACTACTCCCCTGACAGCGGACCTGCCTCTAACCAGACTGCTCCCCTGACAGCTAACCTCCCTCTAACGAGACTGCTTTCCTGACAGCGGACCTCCCTCTAACCAGACTGCTCCCCTGACAGCTAACCTCCTTCTAACGAGCAACTGCTCCCCTGACAGCGGACCTCCCTCTAACCAGACTGCTCCCCTGACAGCGGACCTCCCTCTAACCAGACTTCTCCCCTGACAGCTAACCTCCCTCTAACCAGACTACTCCCCTGACAGCGGACCTCCCTCTAACCAGACTGCTCCCCTGACAGCTAACCTCTCTCTAACCAGACTGCTCCCCTGACAGCGGACCTACCTCTAACCAGACTACTCCCCTGACAGCGGACCTGCCTCTAACCAGACTGCTCCCCTGACAGCTAACCTCCCTCTAACCAGACTGCTTCCCTGACAGCGGACCTCCCTCTAACCAGACTGCTCCCCTGACAGCTAACCTCCTTCTAACGAGCAACTGCTCCCCTGACAGCGGACCTCCCTCTAACCAGACTGCTCCCCTGACAGCGGACCTCCCTCTAACCAGACTTCTTCCCTGACAGCTAACCTCCCTCTAACCAGACTACTCCCCTGACAGCGGACCTCCCTCTAACCAGACTGCTCCCCTGACAGCTAACCTCTCTCTAACCAGACTGCTCCCCTGACAGCGGACCTCCCTCTAACCAGACTGCGCCCCTGACAGCTAACCTCCCTCTAACCAGCGGCTGCTCCCCTGACAACGGACCTCCTTCTAACGAGCGACTGCTCCCCTGACATCGGATCTGCCTCTAACCAGACTGCTCCCCTGACAGCTTACCTCCCTCTAACCAGCGACTGCTCCCCTGACAGCGGACCTCCCTATAACCAAACTGCTCCCCTGACAGCGGACCTCCCTCTAACCAGCGACTGCTCCCCTGACAGCGGACCTCCCTCTAACCAGCGACTGCTCCACTGGCAGCGGACCTCCCTCTAACAAGACTGCTCCCCTGACAGCTAACCTCCCTCTTACCAGACTACTCCCCTGACAGCGGACCTCCCTCTAACGAGCAACTGCTCCCCTGACAGCGGACCTCCCTCTAACCAGACTGCTCCACTGACAGCTAACCTCCTCTAACCAGACTACTCCCCTGACAGCGGACCTCCCTCTAACCAGCGACTGTTCCCCTGACAGTTAACCTCCCTCTAAGCAGACTACTCCCCTGACAGCTGACCTCCCTCTAACCAGACTGTTCCCCTGACAGCTAACCTCCCTCTAACGAGCGACTGCTCCCCGACAGCGCACCTCCCTCTAACCAGACTGCTCCCCTGACAGCGGACCTCCCTCTAACCAGACTGCTCCCCTAACAGCTTACCTTCCTCTAACCAGCGACTGCTCCCCTGACAGCGGACCTCCCTCTAACCAGACTGCTCCCCTGACAGCGGACCTCCTTCTAACCAGCGACTGCTCCCCTGACAGTGGACCTCCCTCTAACCAGCGACTGCCCCCTGACAGCGGACCTCCCTCTAACGAGACTGCTCCCTTGACAGCTAACCTCCCTCTTACCCGACTACTCCCCTGACAGCGGACCTCCCTCTAACGAGCGAATGCTCCCCTGACAGCGGACCTCCCTCTAACCAGACTGCTCCACTGACAGCTAACCTCCCTCTAACCAGACTACTCCCCCGACAGCGGACCTCCCTCTAACCAGCGACTGTTCCCCTGACAGCGGACCTGCGTCCAACCAGACTGCTCCCCTGACAGCGGACCTCCCTCTAACCAGAATACTCCCCTGACAGCTAACCTCCCTCTAACCAGACTACTCCCCTGACAGCGGACCTCCCTCTAACCAGCGACTGCTCCCCTGACAGCGGACCTTCCTCTAACCAGCGACTGCTCCCCTGACAGCAGACCTTCCTCTAACCAGACTGCTCCCCTGACAGCTAACCTCCCTCTAACGAGCGACTGCTCCTCTAACAGCGGACCTCCCTTTAACCAGACTGCTCCCCTGACAGCGGACCTCCGTCTAACTAGACTGCTCCCCTGACAGCTAACCTCCCTCTAACCAGACTACTCCCCTGACAGTGGACCTCCCTCTAACCAGACTGCTCCCCTGACAGCTAACCTCCCTCTAACCAGACTGCCTTCCTGACAGCGGACCTCCCTCTAACCAGACTGCTCCCCTGACAGCTAACCTCCCTCTAACGAGCAACTGCTCCCCTGACAGCGGACCTCCCTCTAACTAGACTGCTCCCCTGACAGCGGACCTCCCTCTAACCAGACTTCTCCCTGACAGCTAACCTCCCTCTAACCAGACTACTCCCCTGACAGCGGACCTCCCTCTAACCAGACTGCTTCCCTGACAGCTACCTCTCTCTAACCAGACTGCTCCCCTGACAGCGGACCTCCCTCTAACCAGACTGCGCCCCTGACAGCTAATCTCCCTCTAACCAGCGGCTGCTCCCCTGACAGCGGACCTCCTTCTAACCAGCGACTGCTCCCCTGACAGCGGACCTCCCTCTAACCATACTACTCCCCTTACAGCGTACCTCCCTCCAACCAGCGACTGCTCCCCTGACAGCGGACCTCCCTCTAACCTGACTACTCCCCTGACAGCTAACCTCCCTCTAACCAGACTGCTCCCCTGACAGCGGACCTCCCTCTAACCAGCTACTGCTCCCCTGACAGTGGACCTCCCTCTAACCAGCGACTGCCCCCTGACAGCGGACCTCCCTCTAACCAGACTGCTCCCTTGACAGCTAACCTCCCTCTTACCCGACTACTCCCCTGACAGCGGACCTCCCTCTAACGAGCAACTGCTCCCCTGACAGCGGACCTCCCTCTAACCAGACTGCTCCACTGACAGCTAACCTCCCTCTAACTAGACTACTCCCCTGACAGCGGACCTCCCTCTAACCAGCGACTGTTCCCCTGACAGCGAACCTGCGTCTAACCAGACTGCTCCCCTGACAGCGGACCTCCCTCTAACCAGAATACTCCCCTGACAGCTAATCTCCCTCTAACCAGACTACTCCCCTGACAGCGGACCTCCCTCTAACCAGCGACTGCTCCCCTGACAGCGGACCTTCCTCTAACCAGCGACTGCTCCCCTAACAGCGGACCTTCCTCTAACCAGACTGCTCCCCTGACAGCTAACCTCCCTCTAACGAGCGACTGCTCCTCTAACAGCGGACCTCCCTTTAACCAGACTGCTCCCCTGACAGCGGACCTCCGTCTAACTAGAGTGCTCCCCTGACAGCTAACCTCCCTCTAACCAGACTACTCCCCTGACAGTGGACCTCCCTCTAACCAGACTGCTCCCCTGACAGCTAACCTCCCTCTAACCAGACTGCTTTCCTGACAGCGGACCTCCCTCTAACCAGACTGCTCCCCTGACAGCTAACCTAACTCTAACGAGCAACTGCTCCCCTGACAGCGGACCTCCCTCTAACTAGACTGCTCCCCTGACAGCGGACCTCCCTCTAACCAGACTTCTCCCCTGACAGCTAACCTCTCTCTAACCAGACTACTCCCCTGACAGCGGACCTCCCGCTAACCAGACTGCTTCCCTGACAGCTACCTCTCTCTAACCAGACTGTTCCCCTGACAGCGGACCTCCCTCTAACCAGACTGCGCCCCTGACAGCTTACCTCCCTCTAACCAGCGGCTGCTCCCCTGACAGCGGACCTCCTTCTAACCAGCGACTGCTCCCCTGACAGCGGACCTCCCTCTAACCATACTACTCCCCTGACAGCGTACCTCCCTCCAACCAGCGACTGCTCCCCTGACAGCGGACCTCCCTCTAACCAGACTACTCCCCTGACAGCTAACCTCCCTCTAACCAGACTGCTCTTCTGACAGCGGACCTCCCTCTAACCAGACTGCTCCCCTGACAGCTTACCTCCCTCTAACCAGCGACTGCTCCCCTGACTGCGGACCTCCCTATAACCAAACTGCTCCCCTGACAGCGGACCTCCCTCTAACCAGCGACTGCTCCCCTGACAGCGGACCTCCCTCTAACCAGACTGCTCCCCTGACAGCTAACCTCCATCTTACCAGACTACTCCCCTGACAGCGGACCTCCCTCTAACGAGCGACTGCTCCCCTGACAGCGGACCTCCCTCTAACCAGACTGCTCCACTGACAGCTAACCTCCCTCTAACCAGACTACTCCCCTGACAGCGGACCTCCCTCTAATCAGCGACTGTTCCCCTGACAGCTAACCTCCCTCTAAGCAGACTATTCCCCTGACAGCGGACCTCCCTCTAACGAGCGACTGCTCCCCTGACAGCGGACATCCCTCTAACCAGACTACTCCCCTGACAGCGGACCTCCCTCTAACCAGCGACTGCTCTCCTGACAGCGGACCGCCCTCTAACCAGCGACTGCTCCCCTGACAGCGGACCTTCCTCTAACCAGACTGCTCCCCTGACAGCGTACCTCCCTCTAACCAGACTGCTCTCCTGACAGCTAACCTCCCTCTACCGAGCGACTGCTCCTCTAACAGCGGACCTCCCTTTAACCAGACTGCTCCCCTGACAGCGGACCTCCGTCTAACCAGACTGCTCCCCTGACAGCTAACCTCCCTCTAACCAGACTATTCCCCTGACAGTGGACCTCCTTCTAACCAGACTGCTCCCCTGACAGCTAACTTCCCTCTAAACAGACTGCTTTCCTGACAGCGGACCTCCCTCTAACCAGACTGCTCCCCTGCCAGCTAACCTCCCTCTAACGAGAAACTGCTCCCCTGACAGCGGACCTCCCTCTAACCAGCGATTGCTCCCCTGACAGCGGACCTCCCTCTAACAAGACTGCTCCCCTGACAGCTAACCTCCCTCTTACCAAACTACTCCCCTGACAGCGGACCTCCCTCTAACGAGCGACTGCTCCCCTGACAGCGGACCTCCCTCTAACCAGACTGCTCCACTGACAGCTAACCTCCCTCTAACCAGACTACTCCCCTGACAGCGGACCTCCCTCTAACCATACTGCTCCCCTGACAGCTAACCTCCCTCTAACCAGACTGCTTTCCTGACAGCGGAACTCCCTCTAACCAGACTGCTCCCCTGACAGCTAACCTCCCTCTAACGAGCAACTGCTCCCCTGACAGCAGACCTCCCTCTAACCAGACTGCTCCCCTGACAGCGGACCTCCCTCTAACCAGACTTCTCCCCTGACAGCTAACCTCCCTCTAACCAGACTACTCCCCTGACAGCGGACCTCCCTCTAACCAGACTGCTCCCCTGACAGCTAACCTCCCTCTAACCAGACTGCTCCCCTAACAGCTTACCTCCCTCTAACCAGCGACTGCTCCCCTGACAGCGGACCTCCCTCTAACCAGACTGCTCCCCTGACAGCGGACCTCCCTCTAACCAGCGACTGCTCCCCTGACAGCGGACCTCCCTCTAACCAGACTACTCCCCTGACAGCTAACCTCCCTCTAACCAAACTGCTCCCCTGACAGCGGACCTCCCTATAAACAGACTGCTCCCCTGACAGCGGACCTCCCTCTAACCAGCGACTGCCCCCTGACAGCTAACCTCCCTCTAACCAGACTGCTCCCCTGACAGCGGACCTCCCTCTAACCAGACTGTTCCCCTGACAGCTAACCTCCCTCTAACGAGCGACTGCTCCCCTGACAGAGGACCTCCCTCTAACCAGACTGCTCCACTGACAGCTAACCTCCCTCTAACCAGACTACTCCCCTGACAGCGGACCTCCCTCTAACCAGCGACTGTTCCCCTGCCAGCGGACCTGCCTCTAACCAGAGTGCTCCCCTGACAGCGGACCTCCCTCTAACCAGAATACTCCCCTGACAGCTAACCTCCCTCTAACCAGACTACTCCCCTGACAGCGGATCTCCCTCTAACCAGACCGCTCCCTTGACAGCTAACCTCCCTCTAACCAGTCTGATTTCCTGACAGCGGACCTCCCTCTAACCAGCGACTGTTCCCCTGACACCGGACCTCCCTCTAACCAGACTGCTCTCCTGACAGCTAACCTCCCTCTAACGAGCGACTGCTCCCCTCACAGCTAACTTCCCTCTAACCAGACTACTCCCCGACAGCGGACCTCCCTCTAACCAGACTGCTCCCCTGACAGCTAACCTCCCTCCAACGAGCGACTGCTCCTCTAACAGCGGACCTCCCATTAACCAGACTGCTCCCCTGACAACGGACCTCCCTTTAACCAGACTGCTCCCCTGACAGCTAACCTCCCTCTAACCAGACTACTCCCCTGACAGCGGACCTCCCTCTAACCAGAATGTTCCCCTGACAGCTAATCTCCCTCTAACCAGACTGCTTTCCTGACAGCGGACCTCCCTCTAACCGGACTGCTCCCCTGACAGCTAACCTCCCTCCAACCAGCGACTGCTCCCCTGGCAGCGGACCTCCCTCTAACCAGACTACTCCCCTGACAGCTAATTTCCCTCTAACCAGACTGCTCCCCTGACAGCAGACCTCCCTCTAACCAGACTGCTCCCCTGACAGCGGACCTCCCTCTAACCAGCGACAGCTCCCCTGACAGCCAACCTCCCTCTAACCAGACTGCTCCCCTGACAGTGGACCTCCCTCTAACCAGACTGTTCCCCTGACAGCTAACCTCCCTCTAACGAGCGACTGCTCCCCGACAGCGCACCTCCCTCTAACCAGACTGCTCCCCTGACAGCGGACCTCCCTCTAACCAGACTGCTCCCCTAACAGCTTACCTCCCTCTAACCAGCGACTGCTCCCCTGACAGCGGACCTCCCTCTAACCACACTGCTCCCCTGACAGCGGACCTCCCTCTAACCAGCGACTGCTCCCCTGACAGCGGACCTCCCTCTAACCAGCGACTGCTCCCCTGACAGCGGACCTCCCTCTAACCAGACTGCTCCCCTGACAGCTAACCTCCCTCTTACCAGACTACTACCCTGACAGCGGACCTCCCTCTAACGAGCGACTGCTCCCCTGACAGTGGACCTCCCTCTAACCAGACTGCTCCCCTGACAGCTAACCTCCCTCTAACGAGCGACTGCTCCCCTGACAGCAGACCTCCTTCTAACCAGACTGCTCCCCTGACAGCGGACCTGCTTCTAACCAGCGACTGCTCCCCTGACAGCTAACCTCTTTCTAACCAGACTACTCCCCGACAGCGGACCTCCCTCTAACCAGACTGCTCCCCTGACAGCTAACCTCTCTCTAACCAGACTGCTCCCCTGACAGCGGAACTCCCTCTAACCGGACTGCTCCCCTGACAGCGGACCTCCCTCTAACCAGATTGCTCCCCTGACAGCGGACCTCTCTCTAACCAGAATACTCCCCTGACAGCTAACCTCCCTCTAACCAGACTACTCCCCTGACAGCGGACCTCCCTCTAACCAGACCGCTCCCTTGACAGCTAACCTCCCTCTAACCAGTCTGCTTTCCTGACAGCGGACCTCCCTCTAACCAGCGACTGCTCCCCTGACAGCTAATCTCCATCTGACCAGACTGCTCCCCTGACAGTGGACCTCCCTCTAACCAGACTGTTCCCCTGACATCTAACCTCCCTCTAACGAGCGACTGCTCCCCGACAGCGCACCTCCCTCTAACCAGACTGCTCCCCTGACAGCGGACCTCCCTCTAACCAGACTGCTCCCCTAACAGCTTACCTCCCTCTAACCAGCGACTGCTCCCCTGACAGCGGACCTCCCTCTAACCAGACTGCTCCCCTGACAGCGGACCTCCCTCTAACCAGCGACTGCTCCCCTGACAGCGGACCTCCCTCTAACCAGCGACTGCTCCCCTGACAGCGGACCTCCCTCTAACCAGACTGCTCCCCTGACAGCTAACCTCCCTCTTACCAGACTACTACCCTGACAGCGGACCTCCCTCTAACGAGCGACTGCTCCCCTGACAGCGGACCTCCCTCTAACCAGACTGCTCCCCTGACAGCTAACCTCCCTCTAACGAGCGACTGCTCCCCTGCCGCTAACCTCCCTCTAACCAGACTACTCCCCTGATAGCAGACCTCCCTCTAACCAGACTGCTCCCCTGACAGTGGACCTCCCTCTAACCAGACTGCTCCCCTAACAGCGGACTTCCCTCTAACCAGACTGCTCTCCTGACAGCTAACCTCTCTCTAACCAGACTGCTCCCCTGACAGCAGACCTCCCTCTAACCAGACTGCTCCCCTGACAGCGGACCTGCTTCTAACCAGCGACTGCTCCCCTGACAGCTAACCTCTTTCTAACCAGACTACTCCCCGACAGCGGACCTCCCTCTAACCAGACTGCTCCCCTGACAGCTAACCTCTCTCTAACCAGACTGCTCCCCTGACAGCGGAACTCCCTCTAACCGGACTGCTCCCCTGACAGCGGACCTCCCTCTAACCAGATTGCTCCCCTGACAGCGGACCTCTCTCTAACCAGAATACTCCCCTGACAGCTAACCTTCCTCTAACCAGACTACTCCCCTGACAGCGGACCTCCCTCTAACCAGACCGCTCCCTTGACAGCTAACCTCCCTCTAACCAGTCTGCTTTCCTGACAGCGGACCTCCCTCTAACCAGCGACTGTTCCCCTGACACCGGACCTCCCTCTAACCAGACCGCTCCCCTGACAGCTAACCTCCCTCTAACGAGACTACTCCCCTGACAGCGGACCTCCCTCTAACCAGACTGCTCACCTGACAGCTAACCTCCCTCTAACCAGACTGTTTTCCTGACAGCGGACCTCCCGCTAACCAGACTGCTCCCCTGACAGCTAACCTCCCTTTAACGAGCGACTTCTCCCCTGACAGCGGACCTCCCTCTAACCAGACTGCTCCCCTGACAGCGGACCTCCCTCTAACCAGACTGCTCCCCTGACAGCTAACCTCCCTCTAACCAGACTGCTCTTCTGACAGCGGACCTCCATCTAACCAGACTGATCCCCTGACAGCTAACCTCCCTCTAACGAGCGACTGCTCCCCTGGCAGCGGACCTCCCTCTAACCAGACTGCTCCCCTGACAGCGGACCTCCCTCTAACCAGACTGCTCCCTGACAGCGGACCTCCCTCTAACCAGCGACTGCTCCCCTGACAGCGGACCTCCCTCTAACCATACTACTCCCCTGACAGCGGACCTCCTTCTAACCAGCGACTGCTCCCCTGGCAGCGGACCTCCCTCTAACCAGACTACTCCCCTGACAGCTAACCTCCCTCTAACCAAACTGCTCCCCTGACAGCGGACCTCCCTCTAACCAGACTGCTCCCCTGACAGCGGACCTCCCTCTAACCAGCGACTGCCCCGTGACAGCTAACCTCCCTCTAACCAGACTGCTCCCCTGACAGCGGACCTCCCTCTAACCAGACTGTTCCCCTGACAGCTAACTTCCCTCTAACGAGCGACTGCTCCCCTGACAGCGGACCTCCCTCTAACCAGACTGCTCCACTGACAGCTAACCTCCCTCTAACCAGACTACTCCCCTGACAGCAAACCTCCCTCTAACCAGCGACTGTTCTTCTGACACCGGACCTCCCTCTAACCAGACTGCTCTCCTGACAGCTAACCTCCCTCTAACGAGCGACTGCTCCCCTCACAGCTAACCTCCCTCTAACCAGACTACTCCCCGACAGCGGACTTCCCTCTAACCAGACTGCTCCCCTGACAGCTAACCTCCCTCCAACGAGCGACTGCTCCTCTAACAGCGGACCTCCCTTTAACCAGACTGTTCCCCTGACAACGGACCTCCCTCTAACCAGACTGCTCCCCTGACAGCTAACCTCCCTCTAACCAGACTACTCCCCTGACAGCGGACCTCCCTCTAACCAGACTGCTCTCTTGACAGCTAACCTCCCTCTAACCAGACTGCTTTCCTGACAGCGGACCTCCCTCTAACCAGACTGCTCCCCTGACAGCTAACCTCCCTCTAACGAGCGACTGGTCCCCTGACAGCGGACCTCCCTCTAACCAGAATACTCCCCTGACAGCTAACCTCCCTCTAACCAGACTACTCCCCTGACAGCTAACCTCCCTCTAACGAGCGACTGCTCCTCTAACAGCGGACCTCCCTTTAACCAGACTGCTCCCCTGACAGCGGACCTCCGTCTAACTAGACTGCTCCCCTGACAGCTAACCTCCCTCTAACCAGACTACTCCCCTGACAGTGGACCTCCCTCTAACCAGACTGCTCCCCTGACAGCTAACCTCCCTCTTACCAGACTACTCCCCTGACAGCGGACCTCCCTCTAACCAGCGACTGCTCCCCTGACAGCGGACCTTCCTCTAACCAGCGACTGCTCCCCTGACAGCAGACCTTTCTCTAACCAGACTGCTCCCCTGACAGCTAACCTCCCTCTAACGAGCGACTGCTCCTCTAACAGCGGACCTCCCTTTAACCAGACTGCTCCCCTGACAGCGGACCTCCGTCTAACTAGACTGCTCCCCTGACAGCTAACCTCCCTCTAACCAGACTACTCCCCTGACAGTGGACCTCCCTCTAACCAGACTGCTCCCCTGACAGCTAACCTCCCTCTAACCAGACTGCTTTACTGACAGCGGACCTCCCTCTAACCAGACTGCTCCCCTGACAGCTAACCTCCCTCTAACGAGCAACTGCTCCCCTGACAGCGGACCTCCCTCTAACTAGACTGCTCCCCTGACAGCGGACCTCCCTCTAACCAGACTTCTCCCCTGACAGCTAACCTCCCTCTAACCAGACTACTCCCCTGACAGCGGACCTCCCTCTAACCAGACTGCTTCCCTGACAGCTACCTCTCTCTAACCAGACTGCTCCCCTGACAGCGGACCTCCCTCTAACCAGACTGCGCCCCTGACAGCTAACCTCCCTCTAACCAGCGGCTGCTCCCCTGACAGCGGACCTCCTTCTAACCAGCGACTGCTCCCCTGACAGCGGACCTCCCTCTAACCATACTACTCCCCTGACAGCGTACCTCCCTCCAACCAGCGACTGCTCCCCTGACAGCGGACCTCCCTCTAACCTGACTACTCCCCTGACAGCTACCCTCCCTCTAACCAGACTGCTCCCCTGACAGCGGACCTCCCTCTAACCAGCGACTGCTCTCCTGACAGTGGACCTCCCTCTAACCAGCGACTGCCCCCTGACAGCGGACCTCCCTCTAACCAGACTGCTCCCTTGACAGCTAACCTCCCTCTTACCCGACTACTCCCCTGACAGCGGACCTCCCTCTAACGAGCAACTGCTCCCCTGACAGCGGACCTCCCTCTAACCAGACTGCTCCACTGACAGCTAACCTCCCTCTAACTAGACTACTCCCCTGACAGCGGACCTCCCTCTAACCAGCGACTGTTCCCCTGACAGCGAACCTGCGTCTAACCAGACTGCTCCCCTGACAGCGGACCTCCCTCTAACCAGAATACTCCCCTGACAGCTAATCTCCCTCTAACCAGACTACTCCCCTGACAGCGGACCTCCCTCTAACCAGCGACTGCTCCCCTGACAGCGGACCTTCCTCTAACCAGCGACTGCTCCCCTAACAGCGGACCTTCCTCTAACCAGACTGCTCCCCTGACAGCTAACCTCCCTCTAACGAGCGACTGCTCCTCTAACAGCGGACCTCCCTTTAACCAGACTGCTCCCCTGACAGCGGACCTCCGTCTAACTAGACTGCTCCCCTGACAGCTAACCTCTCTCTAACCAGACTACTCCCCTGACAGTGGACCTCCCTCTAACCAGACTGCTCCCCTGACAGCTAACCTCCCTCTAACCAGACTGCTTTCCTGACAGCGGACCTCCCTCTAACCAGACTGCTCCCCTGACAGCTAACCTAACTCTAACGAGCAACTGCTCCCCTGACAGCGGACCTCCCTCTAACTAGACTGCTCCCCTGACAGCGGAACTCCCTCTAACCAGACTTCTCCCCTGACAGCTAACCTCTCTCTAACCAGACTACTCCCCTGACAGCGGACCTCCCGCTAACCAGACTGCTTCCCTGACAGCTACCTCTCTCTAACCAGACTGCTCCCCTGACAGCGGACCTCCCTCTAACCAGACTGCGCCCCTGACAGCTAACCTCCCTCTAACCAGACTACTCCCCTGACAGCGGACCTCCCTCTAACCAGACTGCTTCCCTGACAGCTACCTCTCTCTAACCAGACTGCTCCCCTGACAGCGGACCTCCCTCTAACCAGACTGCGCCCCTGACAGCTAATCTCCCTCTAACCAGCGGCTGCTCCCCTGACAGCGGACCTCCTTCTAACCAGCGACTGCTCCCCTGACAGCGGACCTCCCTCTAACCATACTACTCCCCTTACAGCGTACCTCCCTCCAACCAGCGACTGCTCCCCTGACAGCGGACCTCCCTCTAACCTGACTACTCCCCTGACAGCTAACCTCCCTCTAACCAGACTGCTCCCCTGACAGCGGACCTCCCTCTAACCAGCTACTGCTCCCCTGACAGTGGACCTCCCTCTAACCAGCGACTGCCCCCTGACAGCGGACCTCCCTCTAACCAGACTGCTCCCTTGACAGCTAACCTCCCTCTTACCCGACTACTCCCCTGACAGCGGACCTCCCTCTAACGAGCAACTGCTCCCCTGACAGCGGACCTCCCTCTAACCAGACTGCTCCACTGACAGCTAACCTCCCTCTAACTAGACTACTCCCCTGACAGCGGACCTCCCTCTAACCAGCGACTGTTCCCCTGACAGCGAACCTGCGTCTAACCAGACTGCTCCCCTGACAGCGGACCTCCCTCTAACCAGAATACTCCCCTGACAGCTAATCTCCCTCTAACCAGACTACTCCCCTGACAGCGGACCTCCCTCTAACCAGCGACTGCTCCCCTGACAGCGGACCTTCCTCTAACCAGCGACTGCTCCCCTAACAGCGGACCTTCCTCTAACCAGACTGCTCCCCTGACAGCTAACCTCCCTCTAACGAGCGACTGCTCCTCTAACAGCGGACCTCCCTTTAACCAGACTGCTCCCCTGACAGCGGACCTCCGTCTAACTAGAGTGCTCCCCTGACAGCTAACCTCCCTCTAACCAGACTACTCCCCTGACAGTGGACCTCCCTCTAACCAGACTGCTCCCCTGACAGCTAACCTCCCTCTAACCAGACTGCTTTCCTGACAGCGGACCTCCCTCTAACCAGACTGCTCCCCTGACAGCTAACCTAACTCTAACGAGCAACTGCTCCCCTGACAGCGGACCTCCCTCTAACTAGACTGCTCCCCTGACAGCGGACCTCCCTCTAACCAGACTTCTCCCCTGACAGCTAACCTCTCTCTAACCAGACTACTCCCCTGACAGCGGACCTCCCGCTAACCAGACTGCTTCCCTGACAGCTACCTCTCTCTAACCAGACTGTTCCCCTGACAGCGGACCTCCCTCTAACCAGACTGCGCCCCTGACAGCTTACCTCCCTCTAACCAGCGGCTGCTCCCCTGACAGCGGACCTCCTTCTAACCAGCGACTGCTCCCCTGACAGCGGACCTCCCTCTAACCATACTACTCCCCTGACAGCGTACCTCCCTCCAACCAGCGACTGCTCCCCTGACAGCGGACCTCCCTCTAACCAGACTACTCCCCTGACAGCTAACCTCCCTCTAACCAGACTGCTCTTCTGACAGCGGACCTCCCTCTAACCAGACTGCTCCCCTGACAGCTTACCTCCCTCTAACCAGCGACTGCTCCCCTGACTGCGGACCTCCCTATAACCAAACTGCTCCCCTGACAGCGGACCTCCCTCTAACCAGCGACTGCTCCCCTGACAGCGGACCTCCCTCTAACCAGACTGCTCCCCTGACAGCTAACCTCCATCTTACCAGACTACTCCCCTGACAGCGGACCTCCCTCTAACGAGCGACTGCTCCCCTGACAGCGGACCTCCCTCTAACCAGACTGCTCCACTGACAGCTAACCTCCCTCTAACCAGACTACTCCCCTGACAGCGGACCTCCCTCTAATCAGCGACTGTTCCCCTGACAGCTAACCTCCCTCTAAGCAGACTATTCCCCTGACAGCGGACCTCCCTCTAACGAGCGACTGCTCCCCTGACAGCGGACATCCCTCTAACCAGACTACTCCCCTGACAGCGGACCTCCCTCTAACCAGCGACTGCTCTCCTGACAGCGGACCGCCCTCTAACCAGCGACTGCTCCCCTGACAGCGGACCTTCCTCTAACCAGACTGCTCCCCTGACAGCGTACCTCCCTCTAACCAGACTGCTCTCCTGACAGCTAACCTCCCTCTACCGAGCGACTGCTCCTCTAACAGCGGACCTCCCTTTAACCAGACTGCTCCCCTGACAGCGGACCTCCGTCTAACCAGACTGCTCCCCTGACAGCTAACCTCCCTCTAACCAGACTATTCCCCTGACAGTGGACCTCCTTCTAACCAGACTGCTCCCCTGACAGCTAACTTCCCTCTAAACAGACTGCTTTCCTGACAGCGGACCTCCCTCTAACCAGACTGCTCCCCTGCCAGCTAACCTCCCTCTAACGAGAAACTGCTCCCCTGACAGCGGACCTCCCTCTAACCAGCGATTGCTCCCCTGACAGCGGACCTCCCTCTAACAAGACTGCTCCCCTGACAGCTAACCTCCCTCTTACCAAACTACTCCCCTGACAGCGGACCTCCCTCTAACGAGCGACTGCTCCCCTGACAGCGGACCTCCCTCTAACCAGACTGCTCCACTGACAGCTAACCTCCCTCTAACCAGACTACTCCCCTGACAGCGGACCTCCCTCTAACCATACTGCTCCCCTGACAGCTAACCTCCCTCTAACCAGACTGCTTTCCTGACAGCGGAACTCCCTCTAACCAGACTGCTCCCCTGACAGCTAACCTCCCTCTAACGAGCAACTGCTCCCCTGACAGCAGACCTCCCTCTAACCAGACTGCTCCCCTGACAGCGGACCTCCCTCTAACCAGACTTCTCCCCTGACAGCTAACCTCCCTCTAACCAGACTACTCCCCTGACAGCGGACCTCCCTCTAACCAGACTGCTCCCCTGACAGCTAACCTCCCTCTAACCAGACTGCTCCCCTAACAGCTTACCTCCCTCTAACCAGCGACTGCTCCCCTGACAGCGGACCTCCCTCTAACCAGACTGCTCCCCTGACAGCGGACCTCCCTCTAACCAGCGACTGCTCCCCTGACAGCGGACCTCCCTCTAACCAGACTACTCCCCTGACAGCTAACCTCCCTCGAACCAAACTGCTCCCCTGACAGCGGACCTCCCTATAAACAGACTGCTCCCCTGACAGCGGACCTCCCTCTAACCAGCGACTGCCCCCTGACAGCTAACCTCCCTCTAACCAGACTGCTCCCCTGACAGCGGACCTCCCTCTAACCAGACTGTTCCCCTGACAGCTAACCTCCCTCTAACGAGCGACTGCTCCCCTGACAGAGGACCTCCCTCTAACCAGACTGCTCCACTGACAGCTAACCTCCCTCTAACCAGACTACTCCCCTGACAGCGGACCTCCCTCTAACCAGCGACTGTTCCCCTGCCAGCGGACCTGCCTCTAACCAGAGTGCTCCCCTGACAGCGGACCTCCCTCTAACCAGAATACTCCCCTGACAGCTAACCTCCCTCTAACCAGACTACTCCCCTGACAGCGGATCTCCCTCTAACCAGACCGCTCCCTTGACAGCTAACCTCCCTCTAACCAGTCTGATTTCCTGACAGCGGACCTCCCTCTAACCAGCGACTGTTCCCCTGACACCGGACCTCCCTCTAACCAGACTGCTCTCCTGACAGCTAACCTCCCTCTAACGAGCGACTGCTCCCCTCACAGCTAACTTCCCTCTAACCAGACTACTCCCCGACAGCGGACCTCCCTCTAACCAGACTGCTCCCCTGACAGCTAACCTCCCTCCAACGAGCGACTGCTCCTCTAACAGCGGACCTCCCATTAACCAGACTGCTCCCCTGACAACGGACCTCCCTTTAACCAGACTGCTCCCCTGACAGCTAACCTCCCTCTAACCAGACTACTCCCCTGACAGCGGACCTCCCTCTAACCAGAATGTTCCCCTGACAGCTAATCTCCCTCTAACCAGACTGCTTTCCTGACAGCGGACCTCCCTCTAACCGGACTGCTCCCCTGACAGCTAACCTCCCTCCAACCAGCGACTGCTCCCCTGGCAGCGGACCTCCCTCTAACCAGACTACTCCCCTGACAGCTAATTTCCCTCTAACCAGACTGCTCCCCTGACAGCAGACCTCCCTCTAACCAGACTGCTCCCCTGACAGCGGACCTCCCTCTAACCAGCGACAGCTCCCCTGACAGCCAACCTCCCTCTAACCAGACTGCTCCCCTGACAGTGGACCTCCCTCTAACCAGACTGTTCCCCTGACAGCTAACCTCCCTCTAACGAGCGACTGCTCCCCGACAGCGCACCTCCCTCTAACCAGACTGCTCCCCTGACAGCGGACCTCCCTCTAACCAGACTGCTCCCCTAACAGCTTACCTCCCTCTAACCAGCGACTGCTCCCCTGACAGCGGACCTCCCTCTAACCACACTGCTCCCCTGACAGCGGACCTCCCTCTAACCAGCGACTGCTCCCCTGACAGCGGACCTCCCTCTAACCAGCGACTGCTCCCCTGACAGCGGACCTCCCTCTAACCAGACTGCTCCCCTGACAGCTAACCTCCCTCTTACCAGACTACTACCCTGACAGCGGACCTCCCTCTAACGAGCGACTGCTCCCCTGACAGTGGACCTCCCTCTAACCAGACTGCTCCCCTGACAGCTAACCTCCCTCTAACGAGCGACTGCTCCCCTGACAGCAGACCTCCTTCTAACCAGACTGCTCCCCTGACAGCGGACCTGCTTCTAACCAGCGACTGCTCCCCTGACAGCTAACCTCTTTCTAACCAGACTACTCCCCGACAGCGGACCTCCCTCTAACCAGACTGCTCCCCTGACAGCTAACCTCTCTCTAACCAGACTGCTCCCCTGACAGCGGAACTCCCTCTAACCGGACTGCTCCCCTGACAGCGGACCTCCCTCTAACCAGATTGCTCCCCTGACAGCGGACCTCTCTCTAACCAGAATACTCCCCTGACAGCTAACCTCCCTCTAACCAGACTACTCCCCTGACAGCGGACCTCCCTCTAACCAGACCGCTCCCTTGACAGCTAACCTCCCTCTAACCAGTCTGCTTTCCTGACAGCGGACCTCCCTCTAACCAGCGACTGCTCCCCTGACAGCTAATCTCCATCTGACCAGACTGCTCCCCTGACAGTGGACCTCCCTCTAACCAGACTGTTCCCCTGACATCTAACCTCCCTCTAACGAGCGACTGCTCCCCGACAGCGCACCTCCCTCTAACCAGACTGCTCCCCTGACAGCGGACCTCCCTCTAACCAGACTGCTCCCCTAACAGCTTACCTCCCTCTAACCAGCGACTGCTCCCCTGACAGCGGACCTCCCTCTAACCAGACTGCTCCCCTGACAGCGGACCTCCCTCTAACCAGCGACTGCTCCCCTGACAGCGGACCTCCCTCTAACCAGCGACTGCTCCCCTGACAGCGGACCTCCCTCTAACCAGACTGCTCCCCTGACAGCTAACCTCCCTCTTACCAGACTACTACCCTGACAGCGGACCTCCCTCTAACGAGCGACTGCTCCCCTGACAGCGGACCTCCCTCTAACCAGACTGCTCCCCTGACAGCTAACCTCCCTCTAACGAGCGACTGCTCCCCTGCCGCTAACCTCCCTCTAACCAGACTACTCCCCTGATAGCAGACCTCCCTCTAACCAGACTCCTCCCCTGACAGTGGACCTCCCTCTAACCAGACTGCTCCCCTAACAGCGGACTTCCCTCTAACCAGACTGCTCTCCTGACAGCTAACCTCTCTCTAACCAGACTGCTCCCCTGACAGCAGACCTCCCTCTAACCAGACTGCTCCCCTGACAGCGGACCTGCTTCTAACCAGCGACTGCTCCCCTGACAGCTAACCTCTTTCTAACCAGACTACTCCCCGACAGCGGACCTCCCTCTAACCAGACTGCTCCCCTGACAGCTAACCTCTCTCTAACCAGACTGCTCCCCTGACAGCGGAACTCCCTCTAACCGGACTGCTCCCCTGACAGCGGACCTCCCTCTAACCAGATTGCTCCCCTGACAGCGGACCTCTCTCTAACCAGAATACTCCCCTGACAGCTAACCTTCCT